>RSEF01000006.1:36908574-36942965 GCA_003993805.1 Himantopus leucocephalus | reverse complement strand
AAAACAGACTGTTCCCATCCCCCTGGCATCCTCCCTTGAAGTATTGATAAGTATTTATAAGATCGACAACAGTTAAAACAGGTTTGAAAAAAAATTACACTTGGTACCGACACCCATGGACAACAAACATGTTTGAATATTTAGAGAAACGTAGCTTGGAGATAAACCAAAGTGATTGAAAATTAAGTTCTGGCCACAGAAAGTACCACACTTCATTTTTGCTACTGCTTTTGAACAAGCACCAAAGTGCAGCTCTCTGGAGACGTGTACTCAATATGTGCTCAGAATCAATTTGTAGTACGTTGCAGTGATGGACCAGACTGGAGCAGCTACAGTCTATTGTGTCAACGGGTATTTTGGGCAGGCTTTAATCTGAAGAGCCACTCGAGTGTTGTGCAACTATGTACGTTAAACTCATTACATTTTTGATAAAATATAGTAACTCCCTATTCACAGCAGCCACTTTTCAATACTGTGACTTGACTATTTAATTTTTCCTTGAATAGCAAAGGATGCATAGTCTGCATCACAGCCTGACAATATTCAAGATCATTGTACAGAATAAAGTCATTTTAAATGACAACTGTCCTCTGAAAAGACTCTGCATCGTGAAAACACTGTGTATGTCATCATTACTTCGTTTAGCCCCTTGCATGTCTACTTAAAAAGTAAATGTAAAAACTACCCCACTTTCCCTATGTTATTTAACTAAACCAATTCAATATGCATTTGTGCTTTAGAAGGTCAAACATTTGCAAATGTTGACAAACAAGGAGCAATGGAGAGAGAATGATCGACTTGTGTTGAGAGAGAGAAAAACAGAACATCAGTGACCTGACCCCATCTTCACATTGGCTCTCCAAGACAGCACCTGATGTCTCCTTACTCTTCGGCTCCTGAATATGCGACTGCTTTCTCCTGTGATTCCACCCTCTGCGCAAGTCCTCAAGGAAGAGCAACAGAGTTGAGAAACCTCTGCAAACAAAAAGAAGGATGTGGTTATTTGCCAACCCTGACAAAAACACCTCTTCCTTCCCGCTTCCCCAGAGTCGTCAGGCTGTTCACAGAATTTACTTCTCTTCTAAGTGATCCTTTGCCCCGGGAACACAAAGAGATCAGACTCTTTATGAATACCCATACCCACTGTGACTGCAGTTGATAGTCTTCAACCTTTATTGACTGCTAAAAGCAAGGCTAAGGAGGGGCCGCTGCAGCTATCGTTCAATCCCCTGTTACCAAAATAAAAACCTACTAGCAGAAATTCCATTTACCAGGGATAAAAGATAGATAGGAGAAACTGTATTAGCAAATCCATTCAACAGCAGCGCTGGGTTTTCTCTTTCTCTGAGCTCGAAGCCGGGCCGAACTGTAGACAGGGCACCCAGTACCTTCCCAGAGGAACACAACGAATCTCACCTGAAGAAGTGATAGTTGGCTTTGACCTGGATGAACCAGACTCAGAACTGGGCTCTGAGGGTGCCTGGCTTCGCAATGAAGCTCTCAGCTTTCTCCCCGGACTAGTCCTGAGTGAAAAACCCACTAGGAACGTGCAATCTGATGTGTTCATCTGTGTAAATTATGTACCCTTCAAATAAAACACATACCCAAACATCACCAATATAACTCAGAAAAGCTAAAGGTGTGAGCGAAAATAACTTAAGAAAAGCTTTGGTCCACTCGAGCCAAAGGTAGGGAAAGACCATACGTGATCAAAATCATAGAATCATAGAATTGTTAAGGTTACAAGGGACCTTTCAGATCATCTAGTCCAACCATTAACCTAACCTGACAAAATATCATAAAGGAGATAAAAATATCGTAAAGGAGATAAAAATAGTCATAAGAGAGGTAATAACAAGGACACGGATAGGCTTAGCAGAGAAAAGACAACATTGCCAGCTACTAATTTGCAACGCTTCCTCTGTTTTGCTGGGCATCTCGGAGGAAGCAGGGCATGAGGCGGGCACTTTGCAACATACCTCTGTCAAGGATAACGAGAAGTAAGATGCCAGCACACTTTATGCATACCGCAATGACTTAAAAAAATTACCTGGGAATAATGCTTGCAACGTGCAGAAATCTGAAGTGTGAACACATATGCGAACATTGAACCTTTGGCTGACAAAGATGATTTACAGAGAGACAGAAATTGTTATGATAAAGATATATATACACACAATATAAAGATATTAGATACAGCTAGACCATGCTGAGAAAAAGACAAAATGATTGGAGAGATTTCAAACAGCCATGAATTACTGGTGCCCCTTTAGGGAGTGGATAAGCTGAGCCACTTGATTAAACTTCGCTTAAGTAAAGGGAAGGAAGGGAGCCCTCCCATATGGACATCCTACGTCCTGGCTGACTGTTCTTTCTCTCTCCTGAACAGTCCCTGGCAAAGGTTCAAGATAAGCGTCTAGAAGCAGGGTTCAGGATGCAACATCTGCCTGTAGCGCTGTCATGGGAATGTGGAAAAGAATGAAAGGATGATGAGTCGCTTGTCCAAGAAATTTGTCACTTTTAGAAGCAGTACTGCTCGTCCTGAGCTGGGTTATCAAAATGATGTGGCCTGAGACCTGCGTGAGCCTCCCAGTGGTCCTGGAGATTATAAGAACTGGAAAGAAGACATAAAACAATGCCAGGGCCTAAGACAGGGTAAAAGCATTTGGCAACAAGCCTGGACTTTCTTTCTCCCCGGAGAAGGTCTGTTGGCACTTTGTACTGGAAAGTGATGAACAAACATTTCTGCTCGTGCAGCATTTCCAGGACAGAGGGACCAAGAAACCATTCTACAGAAAGGACTTACCGTGGAGTGTGTTTTGGAGATCTAGAAAGGATGGCATTTGAGATTTGATGTAAAATTGAATCTATCAAGTCCACAGACAAATCACTTCTAGCATCAAAGGGACAACCTTGTTCCTTCAGTGTCTACTCTTCGCTGTAGTATACAAGGGAAAGCACCTCCAGTCTGCGATCCGAAGGACCTACAGGGAGGATGTGTCAGCGGAATTCTGCTGGCCCCTGGGAGTACTTACAGTGAGCTTTCTGTTGCAAGACGACAGTAATTAACAAATTTAAAGTTCCCAAGTTCCAATTAAGATATCTGTTATGACAGTCAGAGCTGGCAGAACACATACGTTACGTTATTTCAAGGACATTATATTAAAAAGGAGAGGATCTCTGGTGGAAGCCTAACTGGTCTTCCCATAATTGCAAAAATTTTTGCTCCCGATGGAGCTGTAGATGATGTGGTTTGACCACTCCATAATCCAGGACCTGAGGTGTACTGGTCAACACTGTTCTTGGATGTCAGTCTCCCCTCTCAGCCAGAACCGTGCAAGAGGAGGGAAACTTCACCTGTCCGGACTGTCAGTCCACAATATGGATTGTGTCAGGATGAGAATTATTGTGAGGTATTTTCGGCAAGTTAATTTATCACACAGAGACACATACTTGTGTTCACGCCTCGTGCAAGGCAGCTGGAAATTGGCTGTCCTGCAAAAGTCCCCGCATTGCTCCAACTCTTCTCCTACGTGCTCATGATGCTTCAAAACATGGTCTGTTCCACAAAAGATTCTGAAAAGCAACTGGATTAAGTAAATCTAAAGGCTTGAAAATGAGTCTGGCCAAATCCTGTCTTTCCAACTTATTTGCAAACTGATTGGTTCCTACCAGTCGATTTGGTACCAGTACACTGGTAAGGCTGATACTTATCAAAAATCTGCTTTTTGTTCTCGTCAGTCTCTCTTTGACCCATTTGCCTTTGGGATGTTGTCCAAATATTTCCTCCTTCATTCAAATCCCACTTTACCATTCACCGCAGAAGAAAAGTGCAAGAAGGAAGAGTCTTCTGCACTCTGCGGAGATTATGAAACAACTAGAATATTACTGTGGGCGGACGAGTCTCCGCCAAGGTGCAGGATCTGTGCCAGACAGCTCCTATGGAGTTCGGACCGCGCTCAGAGTGATGTTCTGAACGACTCCAGTATGGTGACAGTCACTCCAGAACCTCTGTTAACGCGGATATGGTGCTAAGCGCCACTGGTATCCCCTGCTCTCGAAGGTACTCACAATAAGGACGCTCCCAGAGTCCAGGCTGCACTTTGAAGACCTAGGTAAATATTTTAGAGTCTTGTCAGTGCTGGGGATGTTTCCTGTGATAGGAATGAAGAAATTGATTGAAAAAATAGAAGAATTTTAAAACTAAAGGATGGCATAGGCAGGGATTTGTGTTGCAGGAATCTAAACTCCTGTGCATGCAGGATTAAAGAGGAATAATCAAAAAAATAAATAAATGAGGGGAGGGGAGCATGTGTAGACAAGTATATCAAGAAGAAATAACTAGGCTTGGGCATCCCTGCTCTTTTCTTTCACTTTCTTCTGAGCAGAGGGAAAATCTTGTCAACTCTTCCCACGCTACAGAAGGAGGAAAAAAAAAAAAGAAACATGGTCAACCTTCTTCCCAATCCAGGTACTTTACGCTGAACAAAATCACTGAAGATAACCCTGAGGCAGGATGGCCCTGGAAACCCGTGATGTTTCCAAACAGTCGATGGATGGTCATACAACCATCAATGACAACAAACAGCTCTTTGATGAAAGGGGTGGGTGGAAAGCCCAACGCCTGCTCACCTGGAGAAGACAAACAAGGGCTGCCAATGCATCTTACCTGGTTACTTAGTGAGATGCTGATAGCAGCCAGCCCAGCCCAGCCCAGCCCTGCACTGGGGGCAAGAGGAGCCCTGGAGAACAACTGTCCTCTTCAGCAGCTCTGAAAGTCCTACTGGCTCTCAGCTTTCCCAGACCCATGAAACAAGATTCCTGGCCTCAGCTGGATGAAACTTCTGGTCTGGGCTCCACTGAACCTCTGGGAAAGAAATAACTTAAAGGGTATTCCAAAAAAAACCCCAAACCCTTGATCTGAACCCAAGAGATATATCCAACTCTTCTTATATAGAAGATCCAATAGGTGATGGCAATATTAAGGAAAAGGGGGAAAAGCAACCCTGCGTTGAAAGTAAATTGAGAATTTGTGGAGAGAGGAGTCAGAAGAAGCCAAACACTCAATATCTAGAGCTGAGCTCTGTTTCTGGCTCACCATTTAGGAATGTTCTGAATTTTCACTTGCTTTTCTGAAAGAAAGAAAATCCAGATAATAAAGCCTGGATTTTGATGATGAGGAGGATGTCTGTCTAGATCTTAACATAAAAAAGGGAACATATTTTGTTTGAACATTATAGCCGTTGGCATCTGCTCAGCTGCTTATTAATTTTTAACCATAACTCTCTACATCGCAGGCTCGGCCCACTTTCGTTTGACTGCTGCTGACGGTGTTACCCAGGGGTGAGCTTGCCCCTCCACGCTGTGCTGCCCGGTGGCCAAATCAGCTTCTTTCCATTTCCAGCAAGGGGAGCAAAAGCCCTTTAAAACTTGGGAGAGAAAAAATTCCTGACAAATAGTAAAATTTGGCCATCGTTATCGCAGACAATGTTTTTCTAAGGAAAAGCAAGATTTGTTATCAGCTAACATGGGTTCCCCAAATGAGGTATATTTCTATTTTGAAATCTATAAACTACAAAGATCTCCCGGTTTTAATTCTGGGTTTACGCATAGGTATTATTTTAGATATGTTCACCACAAAACCTGACTTACATTTCTATCACTTCCACTTCTATCAAAATTCAAGTCAATTTACTGCATAAATTGATGCAACTTTGGAACTGAAAAGCTTTACCTCATACGCTATAAATGGAACTGATTAGGCTCAAAGTATCAATTGGTGCCTATGTGAAATATTCAACAAAATGGTCAGAAATCCTATTTCCAGACACCGAAACCTCATGGGTGGATTTCTGAAGATGGGGAACGGTTTTTTGTTTTGTTTGAAAAAAGGATACTGGGGACCAGTGTAGGGCAAAGTTGAATACGAAGAAACTACTAGAATTGTGCTGGCACAAATGGGCTTGACCAGGGCAGCTGGAAGTCTTCATCCCACCGTGCTAAAAGAACTGCACTAAGAACAAAAATATCTGTTACAAAATGTGAATTTACCAGGAAAAAAAAATAAATAAATAATGACAGGGCAAGGAAAAAGAAAAGTACATCTTGTTTGCAGGCTGATCCCAGTGAGACGGGGACTTCAGAAGAACGGAAAGGAGCTGTAAGTGCTCAACTGTTCTTGATCTTAATGCATAAATGCCTGAAACAGCTAAGGGCTTCTTGGCCAAAAGAGAAAGGTGAGAGAGTCTAAGAAGAATCATATCGTACAATTTTGTAAGAAGATTAAAAGTACTATAACAAATACCCCGTTCACATTTAACTGCTGCATCTTTTCTAAAGCCAAATCTGTCGTTAATGCGCTTACACTAGAAAAATTGTATCAATATAGTTCATACCAAAATCCTTGAAAAGAAGTCTTTCCTCCTATTGCAGTCTTTTTTTTTAAATGTCTCTATCTGTGGGCAGAAGGGATTCTTTTTACCTGACAAGAGTAAACGCTTCTAGTTGAGGCAGCTGTAGGCATAATTAATTGCAGGAGGAAGTCTGTTTCACATGCTATCTGTATAAATCACAGATTCAAGTACATGTATTTTTAATAAGTGTACCTTAAAAGCGCAGAAGAAATAAGATCACCTCAATATTTCAAAAGCAAAATTATTAAAGATTTGCTTCTATTTCTGCCTAGACCGAGCATCTGCTTTGCTGAGTGATGGGTGTCTCTTGACATCGAATACACTTGAAGCTAAGGGGGAAAAATGTCAGGAGAACAGTAATATAATCTAAAGAAATGGTTACAGAGTGATGCCTGTGCCTGTTTTCTTTTGCCGCTCCACCAATGCCTCAAGCAAACCAAACAGCTTGTTTGAGTTTTGTTTTTCATTTTTTAAGTCTTTGATTTTACTACTTTTCTTGCTTTGTGGTTTTTTTGTTTTGTTTTAGTTAGTTGATTTTTCTACTAGTTTACAGCAGGACAGTTTTGATGCATGCCTATTGTCTGTCCAAACGCAATGAAAGGGCTGATAGTCAGGTATTTACAAAATCACGTGCAGCTGATATATAGCAACTGCTGATGCCAGAAAATAACCTGAAGCAGGAGAACAGTGAGTCCTGGTAAACAAAGGTTACTGAAGAGACTAATCTAAGACCAGTAGATAAGTAATCTAATGCTATTTTTTCTCTTCAAGATTTTCCACTAGGTCAAGAATGAGATCTGATTTTTTTTACTTATCATTTCCATTTTCAGCCTTCTTCACGGACAATTTACTCGTCTATCTTAACCTGATTTCTTTTCATTCTGAAAAGGTGTTCATGCAAACCATTCAAAGCAAGCCGTGCCTCTGTATAAAAATAAAATACATGTTTCAGTTCTGGACAACCAGTTAATCTACCAAGCAACTGTGCAAGGTGCCGGGCGCTCAACTCGCGCCGACGTCAGCGGGCAATGCAGGTGTGCAGCACTTTGCTGTTTCACCCACAAACCTTTTCTCTGCACCCTAAAGCACCTATCAGTTAACGTATGTGGCAGATACAAATGAAAACAGAAACGTTTCTTCCGATAACATGCAATACCGCTTGCTTATCAGCTGTTTTCCACCTCTACAACACAGTAGCACCTTTGAGAAAGAGCAGCGCCTTGATATTTAGCCATGAGCAATAATTTAGTTGCCTTGCTGCCAGAGCATATTACACACTTAAATACGCATATTTTGAGTAGGCGCTGGAAAACAAAACCTGCCTTTTTGTCTCCTTCAGTTTTGCATGTTAATTGTCACGCTCGCACAGCTGAGAAATTACATCAGGCGGCGGAGCGCTGGAGAAGCTCTTCCATGCTGTTCTGCCAGTACCCTTCAGTCCTGCCCTTCTGCATCCCTGTTATTCCAGCCTTTGCCCTCTCTTGAGCAGACGCTGCCAATTGCGCTAAATTGGGTAGTGGTTTTGGAAGTGAACAAATTGGGACTAGAAAAAGACCCCAAGCTCATTTTCAATTTTGTTCTGAGCTCCTATTTGAACTCAAGTAGTTAGGAAAGCAATAAATAGGCCAGGGCCATAGGGGAACAGCACTTGATGTACATTTGGGTCAGGGGCTACCACTAGGATTTCTTTAGAAATCCAGATGATATTGTATTAAAAAGAAATTCAAACCACAAAAAAGTTTTGTATGGAACATTTTTGGCTAGTTGCACACATGATACTTTCTTAGATACTACAATAACAGGGCAAGCAGCGCTGCAAAACAGACAAGAATGATATTTAGAACAAAGTTTATTTCACCCAACCACTTCCAACATTGTAAACTCACCTCCCCAAATGTCTCAGCTTCTTTTAAAATTGGTATTCTACACTTTTACAAATAATTACTATGAAAAGACAGTAACTGATGCAGGCCTTATACTTTTAGCAAAATCTGTGTTTTAGTCTGCAACACATCAATAATATTTTAATAGCAAAATTTCAGTCTTTGTTATTATTATATAGATACTTAAATTACAGTCATCATTGCATTATAGTTTATTATAGTATATTATAGTTTATTATAGTTGCATAATTAAGCAAAATAACAAATCTGTCCTTTTTTTGTTCTTCTGCTTTGTCCTTCAGTTGCCTAACAAGGAACGTGTTGATGGGAATTAGTTTGTTTTTTTTTAAATGGAAACTTTATTAATCCTTTGGAGATTGGTGGGCTATTTAGTTCAAGTTTGCTTTACTCTTCTCACACACAGGCTGCAAAGAATTTATGTTAGAGTGGGCAAGGCTGAAGAAATGATTCCTGCGCTAGGCTGGAAGGCCATCAGTTTGTGTGCAGAGAGGCTCCCTGGCAGCAGGGCGCGCCAGGAAGCGTTCAGCCCACGGGGTGGCAATTTACTGGATTTGCTCCCACAGAAACTTCCTCACTAAATTTTCATGAAAAATATTAAAGAAAATATAACCTTAATATCTTTAGCTGAAGTTCTCAGAGCATCAAGAACAAGACTTAAGCCCTCTCTTTAAGAGAATAATAAAGTGTTTGGATCACAGATATATCCAGGTTATCCTCTGGGACAACGTATTACATGAACTGATGTTACACCTTCTAGCTGTGGGGTGAGACAAAGACCAAGATACAAGTTTTCCTTGTATCTTTGCAGAGATATTAGAATCTCTTTATTTTAGAGGGCTCCACTTGCTTCTTTTTTAAGGAAATTCTAATGACAATGCATAATTACTAGTATGTGAAACACCTCTACGTTCATCACTGTCATGCCTTTTGAAACAACAAAGGTATTGTTGAATACCAAAGGAATTTGGTATTCATACAAGTAGATTTGATTAATGGAAACAACAGGTGACTGTTGTTTATCTTGCCTCCTTTCATTCCTTCATAGTTGGGCACTGTTTATTGTCGCTCACTTTGCAGCGAAAGAAAATGATAAAATAGTTCTTCTAATGGAATGAATCATTCAAAGAAACAACAGAAGAATACGAAAAACCACACACCTTTGCTATTATGGAGACAAAGTCCTTCTCCCTTTACCCTTCAGGGACATGCTAGTGTTTTTCACTAACCCTAAATTTCCTTCCAGGAAGAAAAAGAACCTCAAATTGTTTACAAAATTATCACAGTGGCATGAAAACTAATCAGAGGCGCTTATTCTCATCTTCTTTCAGATCCTGCTTGTATCACTTTAGCAGTCTGCTTGCAGCCCTTTCGATGATACAAAATATACATGCTAGATTAGAAAGGAATTAGGAAAAAAGTTCAGGAGACAGGGATGACATAACTTAGAGCTACGTTATTAAACAAGGCCAGAAAGGTTGGTTTCAAACATGTAATTTTTAACAGTAATACGATACCTTGTACTAGGCGGACTGCATGATGGGTTGCCTCCTTGGTACGTAGGGAGAAAACTGTGGAAAGGTAGTAACGAGGGCACATAAGCAAAACGCTCCATAGCCAGTTCACACCACTAAACTTAAATATCACAGTGAATCCCACGACCCTTGAAAAAAAGTCCTCTGCCAAGGAATTGACTAAGACTTTCTTTAAAAAGGGGACATAAAGTTGGAAGACCTGTCAGCATCTGCATCAATATTATTTGTTGGCATCTAAAAAGTCAAAGGGGAGGGGACCCTGAAAAAATGAAGGACCTCTTTGTCCATACAATCCCAACTCCTGAGGCAGGTTGTCACTTTGGTTTCAGACCTGCCTGCAGCCCTTTTATCTAAATAGAAATAGTTTTCATTACATTAAATGTAGAAGAGTACCAGGTTATGAAGTCCAGAATGTCTATTTACTCATGGGTTTCATTCATGCTTATTCCTGTGATATAAGACCTCATAAAGTTGTGACTTTTTAATTTACTTTTTTTTAATAAGAAAAGCATCCAGTCAGAAATATTTGTCCAGGTTCTATGTGAATAGTAGAAAACCCAGAAGGGCTTTCTCTCCAGTGCTCGTCCCTATGGAGAGACCTCCAACAGCTTTGTCAACGTGACTGAGCGAATATGAAAAGCTGCTTCTACTTGGAAACAAACAAAAAGCGACAGTGAATTCAAGAAGTTTTGGCCTAGACTGACAGCTGGCACATTCCCCACCACGTACGATGCAGGGGGGGCAGAGAAATGGCGTAAAAACTTACCAAGGTTGATAACTTCTCCCTAGTGATGATCAGCGAGCGCCGTGGCAGCGGAGAAACACCTGTCCTGAGAGCCGCCGTCCGCTTCATTCCTAAGGAACATCACAATATATTTACAAAAAGGCAGAACTAAAAGATCATGATTGCATGAAAAACAGTTACTGGTTAAGCAGAAACAGTTTGGAAGTCGCCCCTTTGAACAATTAAGAGCACACAGGATGCACTGGTAAACATTGAACATTTTAAAGTAGTACTATCCAGTTCTAATAATAACAAGACAATAAATTTGGAGGTGAAAAGGAGAAATGAAGACTTTGCGAACTGTTACTACAGTTTCTCTGCATATAAGCAGAACTCTTCATTTTCACTCTGTCATCTTTTTGTGTTTTAATTTAAGTTTCAGTGATGGCCTATTAAAAAAAAAAATCACATAAAAATTAGTTCCTGCTAATCAATCTATCTTTTCTGAACACGGACGTTTATTCGTTTGAAACTAATTCACTTGAAATCAGGTTATGTGACGGAAAACGCTAAAACTGCATCTGTAAGTGTCCTGTTGTCGACGCAGTTGTGTGACTGAAGCCACGTCAGGATGCAAATGAATTAAATTATTTCAGTTTAACAAATCATTGCACAGAGTACCTACGCGTAAATATCGCATGACTGGTTACCCGCCGCAGCTCTCGGTGACTTAGAATTAACTCTCATTATTTCTCAAACACGATGTTTAAATTGATTTCTAGTAAGGGCTATTATGCGGTCCTGAGCCAGCATAATATACGCGTATTTTGCACACTGAAAAATAGTTTTCTGTCTTCATTCCCCAAGGCAAATGTTTTTCTTCTTCCTTTCCTGCTTTTCACAAGGGAACCGATCTTTTCAAAACATTAAAAAAAAAAAACAAACAAACAGACTTGGAAAAAGGATATCACTTTCAGAGAGATATTAGAAAGTTCTTAACATGTGTACTCTAATGACTTTTTCTTAATTACTAGATCATGTGTCATCTTTCTGTTCTGTGTATTCGGACAGGTATAAGAACGTGAAAAAGCTAAGCAAGCCCTATCTTTTCGGTTTGGAATTGAAGACGGACTCCAGGAGCGGCGGCACGGGAGGGATATTCGCGGTGAAGGTAAACAAAGCAGGCTGAGCCCTGCCTTCTTCCCGCAGTCGCCGCGTTTAACCTGGCATTTGAAAAGATGATGCTCGCAAATACGGTTAAGTCATGTATTCAATTCCGCTCAACTACTGGTGTGAAATTTTAATCAAAAAAACTAGAGAGCTCATTCAAAAAAGAAATTAGTGAAAAAACTTTGGTCGTCTCTCATCAGTGAAAACTGATTTAGTTATGCAAATTACTGCTATGAATATTAAACCACTGATGAAAGGTTTTTAATGAAGGGATCTTTTGTTTTGGAAATGCAAGGGTATATGCTTTAATTTCTTGCTAATTTACTGTTCTTTGATAATGTTCGCATTTTCCCCAAAGTGACTTCACTGATGGGTTTAATACTGTGAATAGAACTACAGGCCAACAATACTGGTTTTGACAAGCCTTCCCCTGTGTAACTATAGATCATGATTTGCAGCCCCTTATGCACAATTCTATTAGGGTGAATTTTGTCTACAGGGCTTTCCATGAAATGAATTCTCATTTTAATGTTAGCCTCCTGCAGTTTTTAATTTTTAATCTGTAATATGAAATTGCAAATTTTACAAACATCATTTGAAAAAGCCACTAGGACAGAACCGAATGCCAAAGTTTACATATTGCCTAATTAGACTGTTATGAGAAGCAGCTTATCAATGTCAAGCCAAAGATCATCAAAAAATCCAATTACTAATTTGAAAAACACATTTATTTATGGGTTCATTTTGTTTAATTTGCATCCGATTAGCTTAATAATTGTTTAAAAATTGTATTAAGGTTAATAATTTTGGTTCAGTTAGCAACACACCTGGGCTGCCAAAGCAGTTTAACAAATTAGTCAGTTACCCTGCCTAAAATAAAACTCAATTGCAATCTTTTCCATCATAAAGCACAGAGAACTCATTACTCAAATGACAAGGCAATTTTAAATATGAAAAGGTATTAAATCCGCTTACTAGCTGTCTCTCTTTACAGCTGTATCATGGGTCAAATGCTGAGAAGGAAGGACCCAGTCCGTGTGGGCTCTCCTGGACCTTTCTGGAGGACGCACCTCTTTTTACAACACAGTATGTTGTGTCTTGTAAGAGACAGCCAAGATCTGCTTTGCTATCCTAACGCAGTGCAGGAGGATTTGGCCTTTCAAAAGTTGGCATTAAAAGGGGTACAACAGTGTGCAACGAAGGGTTTTTCTCTTTACAGTCAATTTAAGTCAAAGTTTAAAAGTTTACATGTATAGCAATGAATAAGTCTATGAAATAGGTCTTACGGTTGGACTTGATGATCTTAAAGGCCTTTTCCAACCTAAATGATTCTACGAAATAGGTGCCCCATCCAACGTTACTTAACAATGTTAACTCATGTGAAAGGCTCATCACTCTCCCGTTCCTCCCTGATGGTGCGTTGGTGAGGTCAGCGGTGTCCTGAGAAAACACAGTAGCTTCCCAAGAGGTAACTGCCGAGTCTATGGTCTATACTGATCCTGTGGACCAGCACGGTACACCTATGGATAAAAACAAGCTGGAAGAGGTGGATTGGGAAGGTGGTGTCCGTGTTTCATCGGGTGACACGAACATGCCCCATCTCTCTGCAGCAGATGAGCAGACTTGGCCCTGAAACTCAAAAGTCAAACTGTCCGTGGCTTCCTTTATTAAAAGGAGCGTGGTTGAGAAGGGCCACCTTTTGCCGGGAGATGCTCATCTTTCCCTTTAGTTAACGGAAAGAAGTAGGCTTCTCTAGAGGGGGAACAATAGCAGAAACCCAAGCTGAAGTGCCCTGGAGGAACTGCCGTGTCTCTGCTGACTACACAGGGATCTTGGGAGGCAAGTCTCCGGATGATCAAATTAGTCTTTGTGCCTGCATCAGTCCCTAATTGGTATTAGGTCTACCAACTAATGAGCAACGTATAGCGTAACAAAGGAAGCACGCACAGGAAAAAGAGAAAAATTAGCCAGTGCTAATTGGTGGTCCTGACTTTGCTGAATAGTAATCACACACATTTTAAGAAGAGGGCTACAAAGTAATGCACACACTCTGAAAGACGCTACAGTATATAATATCTATACACAGTATATATAATGATTATACGATTATATCTTGGTAACTTGACAGACTTGAGCTTCAACAGATTAAAAACTGGTGGTTTTTCTCCTGGTCCATCTACCAGATAAGACTGCTGGAAGTATCAGTTTTAGTTGTAGATTTAGTTGCAGGCTTTGACTGGAAACATGCTCTCGGTGGGTTCAACTAAAATTGATTTGGCCTTCAACTTGTCTTATGCATGATTTCTGACAAAATGACCTGGTTGACCCTCCTAGAGGGTTTTATCATTTCAAATTATTTAAAAATAGGTCATTCGGAGCTTTATGAACACACGCAAAATATTAATTACAAAGTTCACACAACACAGTTTTGGTTAGCTTGTGGAATACCTTCTCTTTCAAAGAAAAGCAAGGATTTACGACAGTGTGCTGTGCTTCAGAGATTTACATAGTAAATGGACTTTTAGTGGTCAAGAAGAGCCCAGTCTTCAAATAACATTTACCGCTCTGATTAGTTGGATTTTTAGGAAAATTTATTTGACCTTCTTAAGGGCAATAAAACCTGCATCTTTTCCTGGTCTTCATAGACACTGAATTTCAAAATACTTCTAGAGTTGCAAAAGTAAATATATTTCATAAAGACATAGACACAACTTGCTCTGAAGCTAGCAGAAGAGAAGATCATGAGCTCATTTCTATACCATACAATAGACATTTAGATTTCCTTATATTCTTCCATACCTATACACAGCAGCCTGGAAAGCGCTCTTAGTAAGTGCAGAACATCCCCATTTCCATTCCACGATGCTAGCACGTCTTAAACTACGTCTTCTCCTAGAAAATACGATCCTCTCCCTGAAAGAAATAATACTAAGAAAACAAAATACAAAAGCTAAATATTAAAATTAAATTGTTTTATTAGAAATATTTTAAGAAATACTTTTCAAACATCTGCAATTCTGTGCAGTCCTTTTATCTCCTACCATCAATGGCAAAAAACGGTACATTTCTGAAAATCACGTGCAAGTTTTTTGTTTAATGAAAGAGCTTCTTTATCAAGAGCTTCTTTATCAAAACTTTATTGCTAAAAAGTTTCTATTGCAGTGGAAGAACGTATGTGTGTGCATTAAAACAACAACAATCCAACAAAATATTTTGTCTGTTCCAGCATTAAAACTTGATTGAACTTGATTTGTATCAGCAGCATATTTTAAACTGCTGTTCCGAATTCAGAATAGGTTTTTTTTATTCCTAAATGAACACTTAAGAGTAAGACTTCTCTCACACAGTTTTTGTTTTAAATGCCCATATATCTTGAGGAGGTAAAACAAGCCATGAGGAATTTTCTGTAAAGATTTTTGTTTTGATTCCTTGATCTTATTATCATACTGTAAGCTTTACAATGCAGTAATTTTACTCCTGCGATTTTAATAGTAGCATTAAAAGTACTGTTAAAAATGTTGATTTGTTGCCAATGTTTCTTCCTTACTACACTGAGGCAAATATTCTGGTGTCTACAAGTGCTTAGATTTCTTCTGGCTTTGGTTAAAACATATCCCTACAATATACAGTGACCTGGACGAGGTGATCCTGAATTACAATGCTCAAAATCAGATGTGCTTGGACATTGAAATACTTTTTTTTCCTCCCTGTGTTTATACGGTATGCCTACCCTTAATTCTGAACTCTGACTGTAGGTCTCCAAGTTCATAACGCATCTAGCAGGGAATATAATTTTCAGTTTACTTTCTATACTCTTAAATAGTACAATTTCTTTTTTTTCTTTTCCCTAAGTATAAAATATGCAGAGTGTGACTTTTGAAAAGATACAGGTCTGTCTTTGTTTAGGTATCACATAACATAGATCACAGCTTTTAAATGAGGATACGGCCACCTATTCCCAAGTGGCCAGTACAGAGACCACATACCAATGATACCTCGTTTGGGCTGGGATGGGTAAGTACCTCACTTTTCACAGGACCATCGCAGTTTTTACTGGGTTTTTGTTAAAATTGATGTTTACTATTTCTTGTTAAAATCGATACTTTACAGTAAAAGATAGCAGAAAGTTTTACTCAGTAGTACTTCTGCCATCTATCCTGTAGAAGCCGTGTCTACCAAACATCAGTTTTAGATACAAGAGTGTATTTTAGCCACATACTATCCTGCATTCTACTGGAATGTAAAAATTCCTTCTTGAAAAAAACTGTACTATATTAATATGGAGAACAACTTAAACTCATTTTTAAAAAATAAAATTTATAATACTGAAGATCAGGTCATTAATTTTTCTTGAGTTTTCCAATACACTGATGTTTTTCTAATTTTTGGTGCTGATATCTACTACTATTTTCTTTATCATACAGATGACTTAGTGAGGAAAAGCGATGACGACAGTGCTAGTCACAGACTGACAGGTACTAAAATCCGTGCTAGGCACAGGTACGCACATGAACCATAAAAACGTATTAGTATCCATCCTGAGTACCACAAAAAGCTATTAGATGACCCGATACACCTGACAGTTAAAATACTAGTTGGGTTTTCGTTACCTTTTTTAGTACTGTAAAAGGAAAGGTACTTCATGACATGTTCTTCAAGTTTATTGCCTCCACAAATTTAAGCCTTTGAAGTGCACGTACCTCTAGTCACAAGCCTGAGAATATTCACTAATAATGACTTTTGGAGTCGCACGTAACCTCACATGTAAGTTTTAAAAAGGGTGCGAGTCCCGCCTGTCTCCGTTTTTTTTGCGACCTCCTCTGAGTATCAGCCATAAATTATATTCTAGAGAAACAGGAAAGGAAGTTGAAGTGGGAATCTGTGGAGACAAGATCCTCAAAGATCATCAATTACCTGATATCTTTTAATCTTTGAGAATTGCCTCCATCAGATCTCAGCCTTTGGGAAATTATCAAACCTGACAGTGTTTACAACTCGGCATCAAGGTTAACAACTACAATCACGCCGCTCTCTCAAAATAGCATTGCGCCTTAGTGTCAAGTCAGGAGAGGAAAGCCATGGAAAGATACAAATTAAAAGGTGGAAAATTTGAACCAATACNTAATTAAGCAGCTGATCTTGCTGTCAAGAAACTCTTTCAAGCCAAGAACTTACGGTATTCAGAAAGGATATTGGATATGAAAGAGAATGTCAAGAACAGACAGAATTGTGGCATTGATTACAATGCAGGTTTGAAATATTAAAATCCAGTTTTGTTGTCAGGAATTTTTTGAAGGTTTTTAAACCTTCCATGACAATCAAGTTGCTTTTTCAACCTTATTTGTGTAATGGAAGTAGAAAGTCCATATATTTTTAATAAGCGTGGAGATTAAATTTAGAGTATATACACAGGTTCCCACAGTGAACTAATGTAGGACAGTGACAATCAACAGCACAGTAGCGAAAATGCCATCAAAAGGCTGTTAATACTAACACTCCTAGAAAAATAGCACAATGTCTCCTGCTTGAATAATAAATACCCTGGAGATATGTAAAAGATATGTAGATCTGGCACCTAGGGACATGGTTTAGTGGTGGACTTGGCGGTGTTAGGTTTACAGTTGGACTTGATGATCTTAAAGGTCTTTTCCAACCAAAGTGATTCTATGATGCTAAATATCACCAACAGTCAGCTCGCTCTATTGAAAACAAGGTTTAAAATATTTATTTCTTCTTCACTACTGGTTCAAGATCACAAGTCTGAATACCCAGTGGACTAAAAGCCCAGCCTTAGAAGGTAACAGTTTTGCGACCACATGTAATAAGGTGTGACTGTGCTCTTAAACACAAAAAAAACAAACAAGAAATATTCTGTCTGCATATTCACTATCTTACTATATCCACGTAACATTTTATTTAAAAGTAATACAAAGTAAAAGCCTTTTAAAGGGTACATATTACACCATTCCTGAAAAAGTTCTCGGTCTTTGTTAATACACTTGCTGGTATTTCTGGAATATTATTGTTTCTTTTGGACAGGACAAATACATTTGGTTTAGTCTTTCATAATGTAATATTCAAATATATCAAACTGAAAAAAAAGAGTCCTGTGCACTATTTGGCACCGCTTAGTTTTTTATGCTGTTCTTTTCTCCCCCGNTTGGACAGGACAAATACATTTGGTTTAGTCTTTCATAATGTAATATTCAAATATATCAAACTGGAAAAAAGAGTCCTGTGCACTATTTGGCACCACTTAGTTTTTTATGCTGTTCTTTTTTCCCCCCCTCCTTGGTCTAAAGCAAACACGCTGCTGATGGAAAGGCTGACAGTTACGGTTTGGGTTGGTTTGGTTTTTGTAATATTATTTGACCATGAATGTTTACAACCACTCTTCACAAACATTACTTACTATTTATTCTCTATTGTCTTTTTCTATGTATAATCATCTTTTAAAGAAATTCGTAGATATAAATATATACAGCGAGATATATACATAGAAACATACAAATGCAAACATAGCCATGGATAACTCTAAGCAAATTTTTATGCATCCCTAAAACCCAAAGTCATTATAAAAAATATGAGAAGTCAGTATTATTTTTTTTACCATCATCAAACAAAAGCTTTCTAGGACCAAGGCATTAAAAGCAGTGAGCATATATAGAAAATTACATTCTTTCAAAATTCACAATCAAAACTTCCTAGTTAGGCAGATAAGCAACACACTAGCAACGCTTTACTGCAGACAAATTATGGCAACACCTGCCTGACACTGATCCCTCCTGATCTTAAGAACTGCAAAACCCTTCCGACACTAGAGGTCGGCTGTTTATCCATTTTCACATTATGCCCCTTTAAAATTATACAAATGTCTCTTTAAACAAAATACAAACTGCATTCTTCCAACAGTGCATTAAAAAAAAAAAAAATTAGCTGTATCTTTGCTGCAATCACTTCTAGCTCATACTTTGGGATAGAACATGACCCTATAAACTCACATCCCAAAAGTAAATAAACTGAAGTAGTTGATAGAGTTATAAATATCTCCTCACAGAGTATTTTACTATTTATATCAAGTATGAGCATTATAGCATCTTTGAACTCTTTTAATGTAGTTTATACTTCAACTTTTACTGTATTTCAATTTTGTGTCCAGAAGTTCTGCACAGGGACCCTTGTTTTTCCCTGGAATATTTACTTATCATAAGACTTAGAATAACAGCCCATTATTAGAAGACATTTTGGCATAGTAAAACAATTGTGATTTGCATTCTTTAAGGACTCCACCACCTATTTCAGGTTAATTTTCTGATTCCCAAGGAGTTTCATTTGAAAAGAAAAAGTCACAAGTGCTTTACCTGATTTCTGCATCTGCCCAGCTGATTTCATCTTTTGTCGGGATGATCACAAGACGGTCTTTCAAAAAAAGCAAAAAGCCTACCAGAAACAAATTTAGAAGAGAAAGAGTAAAACAGAAGTATAACATTTTGGCAATTATTTAGCTTTACAGGGTTTTTTAAACTAGTCATTCAGTTTCCTGAATAGGCCTAAATATCTGGCCATTAGTAGCATTTATAATGTACAGAGGGTATATATTTTGGAAATTTCAACAGTTTCCTGAAAGGAATTGGGTACAGGTATGAGTTCAAGAGATAACAAATGACACATGGCATGGGATCACAACCACTCATTCACACATACGTATTTGCCAGTAGAGTGTTTGAGGAAAGATTAACTTAGTCTGAGAAATTTGAGAACAAATTGCAAGGTAATTTTTGTGTGCTTTCTTACAGGAAATAATTCTAGGTTTTGCTTTTTCCCTTGTTACAAACTGACTGTGAAGTTCATGTGACGAAGGCATTTCCTCTCCGTCCACCAAATTACTGTGATGCTGGAGCTAATATTTGTCATTGCAAGATGGTTCTCTAAAACTGGCATTTTCTATTACCAGCTCCCAAACTGTCCCGCGCAAATCCATGAAGAAATGCTGTGTTGCCTCTTAGTATCCTTGAGCACTGGACTGGAGCACTAGCAGCCTGGGGATGCGTATAGCAGTCTTGGTCCATGGATCACCATTCAGTTCGGACTGGAATACCAGTTCTTCTTTACTGATGCTCAACCCCCAATAAATATTATAGTAAAATTAGTAAACAAGTTCACTGCCACACATATATTAAATGTATATCAAGTACTAATTACACAGTCAGTGTGTTTAGAAACAGGTAAACTGAACTGAGAGAAAAAAATAGTTTCTATTAGTTGTACTGTAACCCAGCTCGAAAAAGTGAATTTCATTCAGCTGCATTTCATTCAGCTAGAAAACAGCTGAAATATTTAAATAGCTCATACCTTAGAACCTAATCCACAGCTATAATCTATCTAAATTTGTATTTAACCTTGAGTACTGCTTTCATTGAAGGAGATCTTGACATGGGAATGTAAATCCTTATTTAACTATTTTCTCCCTAAGGTCACATACACACCAACTCAAAGCAACCCTCCAAGGACTCCTTCAGATTCATAAACTCAACATTTAATCCAGATAGCAGGTTCTAACCCTTCTTCCACAGGTTTGTGGATTGTGCCTATTTGAATTGAGAAATGCTGCTGGTCGCTGGACATTTCCAGGCAGAATTTGGCCAGAAAGCAACCTTTCCTCCCTCTGATAACTGGCCTCTTCCTTAACTAACGATAAATAAATCATTAACATACTATGAAGGAAGTGTTCTCCATATATCAGCAAGGCAGAATCTGAACTTCTTTCTACACTGAAAAAAATATTTATATTAAATATATAACTTTGCTAATCATACTATACATATGCACAGAAAATGTTATTTATATTGCTTGGGTCAATTTTCTACCATTTTTTTCACCCTGCTGTTGCCCCCCTGGCGCCCATGTTGAATATATGTGATTTACTCCACTGTTTCTCTTCCTTCTAAGAATGTAGTGCATAGACAGATGATCTTCAAATCCTATCCAAAAAGCAAAATATTTTTCAGTTTACTAATCAAATCAGACCGACAAACACTTCAGTTTAAAATCCTCTTTAAATCCTTTACTGTAACATGTAGAATCACTGGTTCTGCAACACGAGACAATAACAGATACTGTTTTAAAATCGATCCTGAAACAGATAAGCTTCAAAAGAGTACGGCGCTTTCTCTTAGTGTCAGTTAGGACTAGGATGGTTTTTAGAGTAAGAGGTCAAAAACCAACAATCATCTTTTGGAGGGAATTTCTTGGACCGTCTAAACAGTCCATTAGGACCTATTTTGTTAAGAGAAACATTGTCTCCTCTGGTACGTCAGCAGACACAGCCAGCTGTTAAGTTATGGACAATTTTTTAGTTATTAGATAGGTATTTAAAGTCCATTTAGTTAGAGCAGGCATTAGCTGCTCAACACAAAACAAACACAGAGCAGTTACTTTCTTGTGGAGTGGAGCACAAACCAATAAGCCCTATTAGCTGCGTGCAGAGCAAGCTCAGCCACCACAGCACCGCGCTGCCGAGAACAGACACAGCGACAGTCTGGATTCTAGCATGGTTTGTCAGCCCTAAACTCATCAGCAGACTTGTGCTGACAGCAGCTGAATTGGTCAGATATGTATCGCCACAACATTTAAAACTTCTAAGTCTGGAGATTGGAGAATGAATGCAGAGAGCCAGCTCAGCTCTGAGCACCGCCCAAAATAAAAGCACTAGGAGATACAGACCTCTGAATGGATTTGGAAGAGCCAGCTGTGACTCAGCAGGTTTCAAGGTTCAAACTACTTCATTTATTTCCATGACTTAAAATATCCCCAGCTTCCATTACCCCAGTAATGGGGAGCTGATTACAAGTTCCCTCTGAAGGGAGACACCAAACCCAGTAGTTGTGGCTAATCAAGAGCAGTATAGCCATTTCTCATCTATCTGGAAAACGGAGTGCCAATGCAGGCTTAGATGAAGACACAGTTGTGACTGAACGTATTCTGACATTGCTGTGAAGTATCTATTACACTGGAAAGTTTCTGGTCTTTATCTTCCAGTGCACTGGATATATCCCCATATGTAGGGATACATACCGTATCTTTTTTGCATATCCTATCAGGCCACTCAGTGAATACACTGGTCTGCTCATCTCACGGCAATCTATTTGCTATGCACAATTCTGCACAAAAAGGTCAACAAGGCCTCTTATACCCTATTTGCAGCTCACAGTTCAAGAACTGGCACATAAATTGAAAAGCACTCTTCAAGAACTCTCTACGCATTAACCCATCATACCAGAGGTGCTCAGGCATCTATCCCCGATTAATCACAGCTAGTTCTTACGCTGAACATGCAGCAGATACCTTGAAATTCAGAATTACAGGCAGTAGCTCACCAGCCCAGGTTGCCAACGTGCCGTGGTCTACCGCTGTGGCAGCAGGGCTGAAACGAAAAACAACACAACGACTTCATGGCAGCGGTGGAAACTTCCCCAGTGTTCTCTGGCAGCGCACCTCAATGTACCAGCGCAAGGCTTACTTCTCCTTTGGTACGGAGGATGCTTCCCCACTCAGTGCTTACTATCTAAATTAGAGAAGATGGCGTGACCCGCTGCAATTTTAAGAAAAAGTTGCACGTTACACGATTAAACATGGAGCGTTTTCTCAAAGCAATAGCCTTCAGCACTGTTTTCTGTTATTCTGGAAAAAACAGTCTTAAGACTGCCTGAAGACTTTGATTTATCATTAGGCCAGAAATTATTGCCTTGAGTAACTACAGATTGATATTAGCCTGAAAAGATAAGAGAAGTACAGCCACTTGAGTCTCTTATCAGTGGAGAGGACAGAGGAGAGGACAGAGGATTCTCTTATCAGAACAGAGGAGAAAATGTACAGATGTGAGCTCAAAATCCAGCAAGCCTGTGGGGCTCACCTGGAAGAAGGGTACTTACCTCAAATGCCTCAGGAGGTTAAAGCATTACTGTATTTCCTCTTTATATCCACATTT
The DNA here is from genome assembly GCA_003993805.1 of Himantopus leucocephalus. Lineage (NCBI taxonomy): Eukaryota > Metazoa > Chordata > Aves > Charadriiformes > Recurvirostridae > Himantopus > Himantopus leucocephalus. Next base: position 36,920,235 of record RSEF01000006.1, on the reverse strand, counting down.
CCTAGAGAAGGCTACCGAGCCGAAATAAGGAGAGCTTGCTGTATTTATGCAATCAGGACAGGCAGTAGGAACAACTCCTTACGGTTCAGTGAAACATCAGTGTGAAAGCTGAACAGCAGTTGAGCAGAAACCCCAAGTTCTGAGCAGAAGCCTTCATTCAGAGGGATCAGCGAACAGGATACAAGTGCATAAATGATTTCTCAAGGAGTTGAACACCAAGGAAAATGAGAGTTCTCCAAACACAAATATCCTCTGCAACTTAAGATACACAGATTAATACAACGACACATACAGCAGTGATCTCCAACACATTTACCTTGGTATCACGTTCAGCATTTCATTTTCTCTGGATGTTGTCATTTAATACTGTGCATCGCTAATTCTTCCCTTCTTTGTTCTCTGCTGAGATCTAGCCATCTCCTGCAAAACATTCAGCTAGTAGACAATGACCATCCTTTTCATTCAAATGTCAGGTGCTAGGAAAAACAGGGTAAGAAATGCTACAACACCAATGCTAACAATAAAATCTTCCTTTTGGCACAACCTTCAAATAATAGCATAGCTTATGGGTCTAAGCCTACAGCAGTGTCTGCAACACTTCGGTGTTGCAGGGTTTTTTAACCTCCTAATGCATGTTATAGTGGTAGTGGGGTTCTGACAAAATGATCCCCTATACATTAACTTTGAGGGGTTACAAATGCTGAATTACTTTGTCCCGATTCCCTTTGGTGCATCAGTTGATGGCTACAGTCTGTGGGCTTCTCTGAAAACAACGGGGGATACTTCTAGGAAGCAGCCAGTAGGGGCTGATAGAGCATTAGGTTCATGAACGGTGGAGTTTTGGAGTCCGTTTTGCAGTTAGGTAGACTTAGAGCCATGAACCAAGCGCAAGGGGAAAAACACCACCCTTTTGTAGGGTGAGAGGAAACTGGAGAAGTTCCTCAGCCTGCTGGGACTTAGTATAAATATAGATCCAATAAAACAGGTACGATTCTGAAAAACTCTTGGAGAGTAACAGTCCAGTTACTGCTACAGCTGCTGTGACAAGATGCATGAAGCTACGTGACCTGAAAGTTAGGAAGATCCTGTGCCACAGATCAATTAAAAGCTCTGGGTAAAGATGTTCCTCACATCTCAAAGGCTTAAATTTAAGCTGGAGAAAAGATTCCTCAATCCTATAGTAATAACCATCACCACGTGCCAACTCTAACCACAAAAAAGGTTTGGGGGTTGCTACTATTTCAAGAGGAATAGACCATCCACTGGTCCTGATCAGTGGAAAGCATATAACTACGGTACAGCAAACACATGCAGGATTCACGAGCCGATTTGAAAATATGACTAGATCTACAGCATCTTACACTTAAAATCTACACATTAGAATTTAAGTCTAGAAAAAATAAAGTGCACTATTACAGGATTAAGTGCCCAAAGCATTTAAGAAAATATGGATATGGACACAGCACATTTCACACATTAAAAAAAAAAAATAAATTCTTCATATCATATCACATCTGAGCTCTGAATATCTGGACAGCATCCAGTGCATGCCTTATTTAATCTGACTATTTTGGATTTTGAAGAAAGAGAACTACAGACTTCACAAACAAGAACTCACCTGAAGAAAGAGCCATTCATTATCATTCCCAAAAAAGAAGAGCTGACAAGAACATCCAAACATAGCATCCAACTGTCCTTCTGTAGAAACATCTGTAACTCCTCACAGACAGATAAAAATGTAGGCTTTTAATTCTGGTCTTAATACTGCACAAAAGTCAGGTGCCTGAGATGAATTTTATCCCTTTCTGCAGTAACAGGAAGCCCCCAGCCTTGAAGACAAATGCACACTGCTATTACCTTACACTGCAGACGCTGATCTCTAAAAACGGCCTCCAAAGCGCTACTCCACATTTAATTGCAACTCTATGAAAAGAGGCAACATCTCAACTTCATAGACTCACTACTCCTGTCTCTTACCAACGCTCACTTACATGTGGAAGTGCTGCACAGTCCGGCTGTCTTTACAAGGGAAGCGTCTGCTCTGCAGAAGACCCACGGTACACCCTCAAAAACGTGCTGTGTGGCTAGAAAGAATCCATCTTTGAAATACGCTTGTAAGAGGACAGTAGTAAGTACTCATTCTTAACTGTTCTGAAGAACAGAAAACACACAAGTCCCAAATTGTTTACAAATTTAATGACTTAAAAATCTGCACTTTTAAGTACAAAGACCTTAAGTTTTTTTTTTTAAAAAATTATCAAAATTTCAGCACAAGAGTTCTGCTAATACATCTATAGGTTTTTAAAGAATATTTACAGAACTGCAATAAAAAAAAAGTCTTAAGCACAGGAAAATTTAAGCAGAAAATAGCTTACAATTAAACTGGCAGTAAAGCAATATGGCTTCCTGACTGCTGTACTGATTAACAGACAAAGAGGGATAAATACGGTTACAAAAAGATTTATTTTTATGTTTGCAGCTTCGCACAAGCACCCCATGGTTTAGGAACCACTGCACATAGCCAAATCTATTAAACCAGATATCTATGCTGTATCTGTAAACACGTTATGAAATATATTTTGATATCATAGTTCAGTGATTGCTTTATAAAATCTGAGCTTAAAAATCTGAGTGCAAGTCAATTCACATTAAAAACCTGCAATTTATTTAATGAATTGATTTAAAAACTGGTTCTTTGACTGTTAAGACTATTTTCTTGTTCTTGCACTTGTTCTTGTGCTTGATCTTGTCTTCCTGTCCGTCCCTTCCGCAGTCCAAGTAGCCCTCACAGCCTCTTTGCCAAGTTCTTCTTTAGTTTTGCTTCTTTTTCCTTTTTGCAGCGATCTATTTTCATCGTTCTCTATTTGTACACAAAAAAAAATTAACTGTAAATTTGTATCATAAATCAAACATTTTATACAAAATTCAATCTTCAGTTACATTGTTTTTAAAGGAAACGTCCCTAATGACTACATTCCAAAGATTACATCTATGAATTCAACAAACCCGTTACAAACCCCATACTTATGCACATCCAATATCCTTTAAGATAGATAATCCCTGAGGACCTACAGCTATTTCTGAAAGTAGGTTAACATTAATGAGAGCACCAAACCCAATTAGCTACCATTTTAGCTAAAATTCTTTCCACTGATATGTAAAGCTAAAATATATCCAACATTTGAGAAAAATCCTGCCAAAATGAATATATAGTAACTAACTGTTTTACGGTCCAGATAAAGCTGGAATGTCAGGTATTAACTGTAAAGACTGGACACCTATGTAGTACCTGGACAGCACAGAAAAGTTAAGCTGCTCCAAGACAGAAGCATCAACCCAAGCATCAGACATAGAAACTGTCACTGAAATCCATGTGGGGTAAGATGACCCCCCTGGAAAGGAAGCTACCCAGGCAGGTAGCAAAGTATCGGAAGAGATCAGTCATTCGGCAAGTACATATATCAGTAGCAGGAAGAAGGAACTAGCAAGTGTGTAAAGGGAAACAAAAGAAAACTCAATAAATGAAGACAGATACATGGCAAAAATAGATGTACATATTACCTGAGGATAAGCATATGCAACAGAAAAGGGAAAGAGCCAAAGAGAAATGAAACAAAAGGCACGGTCAAATCACGATAAAGTTTTTAAACACAATTTGGCAGGAAATTCCTCAATATGTAGCTCTAAAGATTCACTGTTACTTCCATTTGCACACATTTATTTGATAATATTTTCTAATTGCATCATGGTGGTTTTTAAGTTACATCACATCAAGCTGAAAATTCTGGTGAATATTTTAGCTGTCGGCAGCAAGAGTTCTATAGGCTAGAGGAAAACAAAACAGTAAAGGAGGAAATGGGAGACGCGGGGAACTTTTGCTGTCTTTTTAGCTTCAAGCACTTCTAGCACCAACTTCAAAAAACGGTTGATGACTAGTCCTCCACAACACAGAGACATAAAAGCAGGAGCTTAGATTGTATTTAGGAGAAAACAAGATGAACAATAGGTGCTACAAACACGATTATCATGTTCTGCCATTACCACCTTCTTCTGCATGTAAGTTAGTCACCGTATTTACTCTAAGCTACAATTTATTGTTATGGATTGAGAGAGAATGTATTATAGGAGAGCCCGAAAACATCTGAATACCCCAACAGCGGAAGAATACATGTCATAACCCATAAACCCAATCCCTTCTACTTAGGGGAAACATCTTGTTTACATAAGATAACATAGACCTTATTTGCTTCAGTCTTCTTGCTATATTGAAGACCTACTCTCTATCTATATTAGAGCATGGCAGCCCACACGAATACTAAAGTTTTGTACACATTACTGTTATACCTATAAATAAATTTGCTATACTTAGAAAATAGGAAGCAAATTCTTGCCTCACCTGATTTTAATTTTTTGGATGCTAAGTCATCTGCTGGCAACGGACATTTTCTTCTGCGAGAAGTGGAAATCGCCTGTTGTACAGGGTTAACCTCTTTTCCTCTTCCAGGCCAATTATTTTTTCCAGAACCAGTGGATGTCAAACACGCATTCGAAGTTTCTGAAGTGTTACCATTTTCTGGCAAGTTGCTGTTTTTACGGATAGAAGTAGCTGCCTCTGATGTGAATTCTACCTTTTTCCTTTTATTCCTCAATTGCCTTGTTTTGTCCTGGAATGAATTATTTTCTAGAGATGTATCTTCACCTTCTTTAAGAATCCTCTTTTGACCTCTGCCTTTGGGCAAGATGGGTGTTTCCCTGAGAAAAGTAGAACTAGCTTCTTCAGATTTGGAAGAAATTCTTGTCTTTCTGCCCACTCTTGATGGATTTTCTTTTGCAGATGGAGCTATGTCCAAAAGTTTCCTCTGTTGTTCTTCAGGAGTTTCATTCTTACCATCTTCTGGCAAACCTTGACGTGAGGTGGAACTAACACCCAGCGAAGTGATTGTTCGCCTTGAGTTCCCTTTTGAAAGATCTATTTTTTCTTGGAAAGTAGAATTTTCCAAAATCAGCTTTTTTGCTTCCCCATAATTATTCCTTCGACCACTTTCTTTTGCTAAGCCCTGTTTTCCCTGCATAGAAGCAGAACTCATAGCTTCTAACAAGACAGCAATTTCTTTCCTTCTGCCTTTTCTCAGCTGATTTTCTTTTACAGATAAATCAAAAGTTTCTAATGGAACTTTTTGATCTTCTTTAGGGGCTTCTTCCCTTCCATTATCTGCTGGCAAACCACGTTTTCCTCTAAGAGAAATATAATTAGTTGTGTGTGATGCCAGAGCAGTTTCTTTCTTTCTGCCCCTTCCTAATGGCTTCTTTTTTGCACAGGACACTGTTTCCAAAGGTGTATTTTGTTCTTCATTAGTACTCTCCTCTTTATCATCAGTTTCTGACAAGCCACATTTTCTCTGGAGAGAAGATGAACTTTTTGCCTCTGCTGCCAGATCAATCTTTTTCCTTCTGTCCCTTGCTGATGCATTTGCTTTTGCCTGAAAAGTTTTATTTCCCAAAGCTGGATTTTGATCTTCTCTCACAGCCATCTTTTTATCATCACCTTCTAGCAACCCACGTCTTTTTCTGATAGAAAGAGATCTAGATGTTTGTGATGCTGCAGCAACCTCTCGTCTTTTCCCTCGTCTCAGTGGATTGTCTTCTGTTGAAGAGGGAGTAGCTTCCAAAGCTGAATCTTGCTCCTTTACAAAAGCCTCATCTTTACTGTGATCTGCAATTAACGTTTGTTTTTCTGTAAAGGTAGAACAAGCTATTTGTGGCATGGAATCAACTTGCTTTCTTCTGCTCCTCCTTACTTGTAAAGAAGGACTTTCTGAAGTCCCATGTTGACCATCTTTGTCATCCCCAGGAGAACTCCTTTTTCTTTCAACTGCTTTGGAACTGGCTTCTTCAGGTTCAAAAGTAACTGTTCTACCTCTGCCTCTTCTACATGCAATTCGATTTGTTTGTGCTTGATTCTCTTGCAGGATTTCAGTTTGGTTTGGTTTAAGTATTCCCTGTTCATTTCTTGTCTGCTTTTGACGGCCACGAGCAAGACTGTCACTGTTTGCAGCAGGTATTGATGTGCCAGCTGGGTCGTTCTGGTCCTTTGTGACTTGGTATGTATCCTTGACACAAATAGAGCTCAAAGAATCTTTGAGAGAAGATTCATCCATTTCTGCTTCTGACTTATTTTGGGGAATAACTAGTTCTAGGTTGTTTACATCTTCAGCAAATTCATCAGTCTTTTTCTCCAAAGAGTGATTTTTGCCTCTCCTGTTTCTAGTTCTATTTGTTTCTTGTCCTGCACTTTTGTTTGCTTCAAAGTTCAGAGCAGTGACCGGCATTTTGTTTGTCTCTCCAGAAGGTGACTCTGCCTTTAATCTTTGAGATGCCTCTGTTGTATTTTCCTGAGCATTTTCTGTTTCATCTCCCTGAGATACTTTAATCTCATTTGTGATGTATGAGTGTGTTTCAATACCAGTTTCAGCTGAAGTTTCCTCGGTTTTCTGAATGTTTTGTATCTTTTCAAGTGCCATCCCACAAACGACTACTTTTACTTCAGCTGAGTGCTTTCTAGTGCTTCTTAAAGACTTAACTCTTTTCTCCGTTATCTTTATTTCAAATTTAGTTCCATTTTCAGATACTTCTGCTGTGGCAGTCTCAATACCTTTGTCAAAAGTCTGTTCATCTCTCTGTATCATCTTTGTTGATGGGCCTTTGCGAAGCTTCCTTGTTGTCCCATGAATGTCCTCTGAAGAAGCTTGCTTAACTTGGTCATTTCTAGCTCTTCTTCCTCTTTTAGGTGGAATCACTTGTTCTGTGTTTTCTACTCTTTTTACTCCTCTAAACCTCTTCCCAGGTGACAGAAGCATTTCTTCACTGTCTTCTACACCATCATTAGATTTGTTTGCAGGTGTTTTTACACCTGTTTGCAGTTGACAATTTTCATTTTGAATGCTACCAGATACACTTACTGTCTTTACAGTTGGATTGCCTTCAGCTTCTAATACACCATTGATGCCATCCTCCTGCCAAGTCTGTTTCATATTTGCAGGTTCTTTGCATAGTATGGAAGAATCTTTGCCACAAGACTCAAGAATCTCACTTGGATGCTTTACCTCTTTCGCTTCTTTCCTTTTACCTCTTCCTGGTCTTTGAGTAGCTCCATGCGGTTCCACAAGTGAAACAGTTTCAGCTTTTTCTTTATCAGGGTGCTTTGAAACAATTTTTTCTTGTATGCAACGGTTTGTTCTCCTTCCTCTTCCTTCATTTTTAGCTACTGAAGTTGAAGTACTGATCTCTCCCACCTCTTCTTGGGTGCTTTTTTTTCCCAGACCTTGCAATGCTTTTAAATTCAAATCCTTTTCACACTGCTTTGCTGAAGCAGAATATACTGTCTTCCGTGGTCTGCCCCTTGTTGGTCTCTGGGTAGACTGGTGTTCACTAGTTGATTCCTTCTGTTGAGAATCTTCACCTTGTGAAATATTTCCTTTGTCTTCTAAAACGTGTTTTTTCCCCCATTCAAAGTTTTTACATAGAAAAGAACACAGACAAAAGTTATATATTACTATGCCCGATCAAAGTATCTGTGAGTTTCGGTTTTCCTGACAGAGTCACCTTGCTCAAATAAATCACGCTTAATAGTCTTAATTTAAAAATAAATAAATAAATAATCATTTTGACCAACTCCCAGATTAAAGGCCAGGCTTCTGACCAAAGATGTTTGCCTTCTTTGGTAGGTAATATTCATAGGTATAAGCTATGTTCTTTTAATTTTAAGTGGAGACCTTAACATCAGGTTTTTACACTAGTATGTTTGGAGATGTCAACATTACCACACCAAACTACTATACTGCTGCTTCTACACCAGAATTCCAGCACCTGGTGTTCATTAGGGATGACTGCACAAATACCATGAGCTATGCATGCTTTGTACTGTATATTTTTAAAATTTTAAAAAAAATATGTTAAAACTTCATAACAACATATATTACCTTGTATATTCATTATCTCTCTACTTAAAGAAAAAGCATTTGTACTTACCATTATTATTACTGGAATTAGTACACGGAGGTGCAGTATCTTCTTGCTTAGAATCCACAGCATTTACTGATTCGACCTGAGGGAATAAACAACAAGCAATAAATACATGTCTGACAGGACAAGATATAATGGAGCCAACCAATACAAAATTATTGTATAGTAACAGTTGAAGGAAGTCTCACCAAATACTTTCTTCTAAATATGAAATCAACTTAGTTTTGTAACTACATCCATTAATTTAAATTAGCACATAAAAAAACCCCAAACCTAACACCACTAGCCATCTGAGCTAGTGTAGCAGTTTTTAAGTGAAAGATAACAAACACTGCATAGATTTAAAAACCAGTATTAACTAAATTAGCTGAAAAGCGTTTAAATGAGCGCTCAAAAGGAATTTGGGGTATTGAAGCTGAATCATTTGAGTATTTTGTAGTGGTTTATTGTAGTTCTACACTGATGAACAGTAACCCAATGATACTCAACATTTTACCTATGGATCTGGGAATGAACGTAAAAATCAGTACTAATAAAATTCACAAATGACAAGCATAATGAAGCTGTGAATTATAAGGTCAGAATAGTCACCCAGAGCAACCTCAGTAACTACTCAGAGAGGGTTCCTTCAAAGAAAATACATATTAACATAGGCAAATGTACAGTGATAAAGCTATCTCTATAAAATAGTCATCCATTCAAGAAGCAATGAAAGAAAGACTTAGGGGCATAGCGAGCAATCAGCTGATCACATGGTAACATATTTTGTCAAATGCTCAACACTTTTGGATGGGCAAAGAAAAAGAGAACTTTAAATTTAATCTATAGTGTATGAAGCAGCTGTACAAAACAAAAAAAAACCCCAAACATATGCCTTGCTTGTGAAAAGGAAGGCTGAGAAAGAATTTGACTGTAGTTTGTAAGCCATTTAAAGGGTGCTTTAAACGTAACAGGCACAAGTGACCAGGAAAAAAAAAAAAGTGCTCAGATTCAAATTTGTAATAAGCTACGTCTTCTAGCAGGGGGCATTCACCTGGACAAAGCTACCAAGGAGAGNAAAAAAAAAAAAAAAAAAAAAAAAGACGACTGTTATCTTTACAGTTTTCAAATCAACATGAGGTGTTTTTCTAGAAGGTATGTTTTCCTCAAGAGGTTATGGGCATGACATATTTGAAGTGTTGTAACATACAAGATGACATACTAGGAGGCCTAAGAATTCATTTCAGCCACAGGCTTCAAGGTCTAAATACATTCCTTCCAAAAGCTAAAGACAGTATTTTACCTTAATTTCCTCCGGTATATCAAACATTTCTCTAATTCCAACATAGTCCTCTTCAAAATCAGAACATTTCTGCCTGGGTTCTGCCATAAGCCTTTGCAGACCCACAAAATCATCAACTGGTTGATACTTCTCTCTTGGAGTCTTCACTAGTCTACTAATACCAAACACATCTTCTATGGGTTCAACTTTTTCCTTTGGTGTCTTGAAAATACGGCTGACACCAATCATGTCTTCTACTGGTTGATATTTCAGCTTTGGAGTTTTCTTGATTAAAGTAACACCTGCCACAACTTTCACTGCTTCCCTTTTTTCTACTGGAGTCTTCAGCAATCTTTTAAAGGCAGTTTCATCTGTAATAGGTTCCAACTCTTGCTGCGGGGTCCTCATGAGCTGCTTAATGCCTGACAAATCCTCTACAGGCTCTGACTTCTGCTTTGGGGTCTTCATGAGCTGCTTAATGCCTGACAAATCCTCTACAGGCTCTGACTTCTGCTTTGGGGTCTTCATGAGCTGCTTGATGCCTGACAAATCCTCTACAGGCTCTGACTTCTGCTTTGGGGTCTTCATGAGCTGCTTGATGCCTGACAAATCCTCTACAGGCTCTGACTTCTGCTTCGGAGTCTTCATGAGCTGCCTGATGCCCAACAAAGCCTCTACAGGCTCCGGCTTTTGCTTCGGGGTCTTCATGAGCTGCTTGATGCCTGACAAATCCTCTACAGGCTCCGACTTCTGCTTCGGGGTCTTCATGAGCTGCTTGATGCCTGACAAAGCCTCTACAGGCTCTGATTTCTGCTTTGGGGTCTTCATGAGCTGCTTGATGCCCGACAAGGCCTCTACCGGTTCTGACCTTTGCTCTGGGGTCCTTAAAAGCTGCTTGATGCCTGACATGACCTCAGCTGGCTCCAACTTCTGCTTCGGAGTACTCCTTTTACTTCCTGATTTCACCCGACGTGCTTGTTTTTCTGGAATTATTGACAAACGATCCACACTACTATCTTCTTCCAGTATAGCTTTTCTTTTTTCAGGAGTTTTTGTGGATATTGCATCAAACATAGAGTTTAGAGACTTCTTCTCTCTCAGCAAGTGACAAATGCGTGGACTGTCTCGTTTCTGTCCTGAAGCATCTGAACTATTTAACGGTGACACCATCATCTCTCCTGAAATAAGTAGTGGATTTATGAAATTTGGAAAAAGAATTAAGCAGAAAATCCAAGCATTCTAATTGCTTTACAACTAAGTAAAACAGCTAGAGCCTTCTACAAACCAAAATCTAAAAGTGTGCATCAACAACTGATTTGGTAAGTAGCTTCGACAAGCCACAGCATGCATTTAAAAAACTGGCTATAAGAAAATTTGATTTTTTTTTCTTGTTTAATTGGATATAAAATTAATGTTTTCTGTTGTCCCTAAAATTTCTAGTGGTGCAAGTTTTTATTGTACTTTCCTTTGTGTTTTTAAGCAATACCAGACATAGATCAGGAATTTTTACATTAAAAAACATACATTTGTCCTTTCCGACACCAAGGAAGGAAAAAATGACAAGAGATTTTTGTAAAATTTGTATCGTAGAATATCTCAAGTTGGAACGGACCCACAAGGATCACCAACTCCAACCACCCGCTGCTCACAGGACTACCTAAAACTAAACCACATGACTAAGAGCGTCATCCAGACACTCCTTGAACTCTGACAGGCTTGGTGCTGTGACCACTTGCCTAAGGAGCCTGTTCCAGTGACCGACCACCCTCTCAGTGAAGAGCCTTTTCTAATGTCCAAACTGGTCTTCTCCTGATACAGCTTCATTCCAATTCCTTGGGTCCTATCACTGCTCACCAGAGAGAGATCAATACCTGCCCATCCGCTGTTCCCCTTGAGGAAGTTGTGGACTGCAATGAGGTCACCCCTCAGCCTTCTCTTCTCCAAGCTGAAGAAACCTCAGGACACACTCTAGTAGTTTGATGTCATTATACTGAGGTGCCCAAAACTGCACACAGCACTTGAGGTGGGGCCGCACCAGTGCGGTGTAGGACAATCGGCTCCCTCAACTGGCTAGCTATGCAGTGCTTGTTGCACCCCAGGACATGGTTGACCCTTTTGGCTGTCAAGGCACACTATGGACTCATGTTGAGCTTACCATCAACCCAAACCCCCAGATCTCTTTCCGCAGGGCTGCTCTCCAGCTTCTCGTCCCCTAATTTGTAGGTATAACCAGGATTACCCCATTCCAGGTGGAAAATCTGGCATTTGCTCTTGTTAAATTTCATACATTAGGTGATTCATAATTAGGCTCGGTGGAGAATGGATCAAATGCAGTCCTGAGGAGAAGGACCTGGGGGTGCTGGTTGATGAGAAGCTCA
>RSEF01000006.1:36877688-36908474 GCA_003993805.1 Himantopus leucocephalus | reverse complement strand
GATGATCTTCAAGGTCCTTTCCAACCTAAACCATTCTATGATTGCTCAGCTCCCTCATCTATCAAGATCTCTCTACAAGGTCTCTACCCTCAAGGAAGACTGCAGCTCCTCCTAGTTTAGTATCATCAGCAAACTTAACTTAATGCACATTTGATTCCTGTGTCCAGATCATTTATAAAAACATTAAAGAGCACTGGCCCTAAAATTGAGCCCTGGGGGGCCCCACTGGTGACTGGCCACCAGACTGATGTAACCCCATTTACTGTAACTGTTTGAACCCGAACCATTAGCCAATTGCTCACTCAGCTTTATTGCCCACCAATTTAAGGAAAGCACTAAATAACAGGATAAATAACAGCTGACAACAGGCATTTTCAAGTGGATGAAGATCACTACACTAGTTGTTTTCAAAGACAAGACTTTTTAATGGAGTCCCTTCTGAAGTTATAACAAGGTTTATTATACCTAAGCCTATCTTCCACAACACCTGAAATAAACCAAAATACATTTTAGCTATTATTATTATTTTAAATATTGGAGGATTTATCCTTGATTTTTCTGGGTGTTTCAGTAGATGCTCCGTTTTGTTAAATTCTCAAGAAAACAGAACTTTAATCTCAAGAATTCTGAGTTATACAGGGACACAAGGACGGGTATGCAAGGTTATTAGCAAAAGATGCACAATGAAGTACCATCTTAATACAAAACTTTCTAACCTGACTCTTTTTAAGAAAAACTTTAAACAGACTTTTTCTGCAAGGTTACACAATAACCTCTCCCTGCCATGAAACTTTGTCACCGGATTTAGATGTATCCACAGACAACTGATTCAGGAAGTACCGTGCTTCAGCACAAGACTTGCCTGAAACAATACTTTCAACATCTTGATATTCCATACCAAAAAGAACAAATAAGAGAATAACACCTACCCAAAAATTAACTGGAACTACAGAAATGTCTTTTAATACATGATAAAAATCAATGGTTCCTTTTAGGGGTTGCCAGATGCTTCATCTCAATACATCAAGTCTGCCTAGGTTGAGACTACTCGCTATCTCAAGTAGCAGACACATCACTACCCCTAAATTTACCGAAACATTTTGTTTCATTTCAAATAACAAACATACCAGATTCTTCAGGAGTGTGTAATTCAGAAATTTCCGCTGCAGTATATGTTGGTGTAAAATCAGTCTTCTGAACAGTGGCCAAAGGTAATGATTTTCCACTCTTATTTTCTGGAGTTTGAAACATTTCAGTCATTCCTGTAAATTATATTCAGAGAAATAAGCATATGCTTTGACAAAAGAACTGCACAGTTGGAAGAGTGAGCAACAGACTTTAAAAACTTACCCGTGAAGCTTTCATCCATGTTCATGTTTAGCTTCAAAATAGGATTTTTTACAACTTTAGGGACCTGTCCAGCTGTTCTGACTGTGGTGGAATAAGCTCTACCTACAACTATCGTGGCAGGTGACTCTGCATGACCTGTACTAAAATGACCTTTTATTTTTCTTTCTGGAGTCTGCAGAGGGGAAAGAAGAAGGAAAAAAAAGTTCGTAAACAAAGATTCCTTTTATATAAAAAAAAATAAAAATCTACATTTCTTATACGCTGTGACAAAGACATCAATACCCATTTAACATCATACGATAGCAAGATACCTGCAAGCTGTTTTATGGTTATGCAAAATCAGAAAAAGATACACAAAAAAAGAGAAAGAATACCTTTGGCGATTGGGTTATCTTCTTTAGGGATCTTCCTTTTCGAACACTTTTTTTAATGGTCTTTGACTGTGGTCTTGCAACACCTAATTTTACCACTTCTGCCCAAGATTTTGCAACTAGAAAGCAAAAGAGAAATAACCACTTTAATCTTCAGCTGTATAAACAAACGTTCACAATTATTTCTTTATGATTCCAATGGATTTGCTGCAGTCAGGCACAGGAAAGCAGTTGCTGTATCATCTGACAACACCTATACTGAAGTGCTCTGTGAAATGCTTTCAATTGGAAAACCCAGTTTCAGCTGAAATTTAGCAAGTGTCCAAGTACCCAGTATGCCTTTCCACAACAAAACAACAACAAAAAGCTTCATAAAGTGTCAAATAGATGTTAGATCTTAGAACTGAATGCTGACCCAAATCCGTCCTCACTCTTTTTGTAAGGAAACCATTTTTCCCAATAGAAATTTGCCATGAGCCTTTCAGTCTCGTTCATTAATATACCTGAATTTTTCCCTGGTGGGACATGAGATGTAACATCAGAGAAATGGCTTTTAAGTGAAACACATCCAGCTTTTCTTTCACCACCTTCCCAAGGAATTTCATAGTCAGGAAGTTATTTATTTATATTGCTTACAGCATTTAGACCAACTCAGACCTTCTGTAATTTTTCTTATATCACCTTATCCTTATAACATACTCTGAAAACTCCCAAAGCAAGGTTACCTTTATCACAGCATCATTCTGCACACAGTAGAGGAATGGGGGAATTAGTTACAGCTGTGTAACAAATGAAGCTCTAAGTTGGTAGGACATCTACTTTGTTTACTTCAGAAATAGGCTATAAGCAGATAGGGATCATATATAAGAAACGATTATTTAAGTAGATATAAAAAGGGGAATGCCATTCCTGAAGAAAAGGATATTATTCTCTTGTCAGAATTGCTGTGCAAGCTGGGATAAGTCAGTAAATAAAAATAATTTTCAAAAGCCGTCATTGCTAGGGTGCTCAGGATACACAGAAAAATGCCAAACATGCAGGAAATTATCTGAAAAAGCATTGGAAACACAAATTTTATTTTGGACACAAAGTAGATATCCAAAATTTTTTAAGAACTGTGGCGTTCTTTTCATATTACTGAATAAACTGGTGCACCGATATTAAAAACCTCTTACACATTCCAAAGAGGTGGTAAAAAACAGTATGCCATTAATATTTGTGAAGTACTCTGCAGCTATTAAAATGAATGGACCAACCAAAGCCACTGAAAAAAAACCCCACTTATTGCACTGAAAGACTAATACCCCATTCAGCTGTACTAACCAGGAAGTATTGTGAAGGCCTGTGATATTATCTCATCATGTAATAATAATGATGAGACCATCATGGGGACATTGTATGTAGTATGCTGTTCAAAATTTTCAAATGACCCCACAAAGAATGGAGATAGTAAAGAGTAATAAAAATGCCTGCGTGAATGGTGGTGTTGGTGGGAAGCTTTAAATTTGATTTTGAAAAAGTCAAATTGATTTAATTTACAAAAACAGATGACAAACACACCTTATCTGTAAGTTTCTTCAATGATAAAAATTTCAAGAACCAGAGCTCCTCTATCATAATGTTTCCAATGCTGTTAAAACTATTTCAAACTAGTGTTCAACATACAAATTCAAATGTTCAATTTCAAAATATTCAAATTAACACCCAGTTATTATCCTATTTCTTAATTAAATCTGTTATATGCCAATATAAACAGTTAAGTCAGTCCAGTCCATCGACAAAGGTTGTGAACTGTGTATAAAAAAAGGCACAAAGAAAATAAACTGAAGCTAGATGTCTATAAAGTGCATGTTTTCAAACCAAAATTGGTGTAATTGATACAATTTCACTTAGTTCAATACCACTTGAACTTGACGGACTTGGAGGATCATTATTGCAACTAACTTTGCAAGAAGAACCTTAATTCTATTATTTTTCAACTTCAGAACGTTAAGATTTGTGTTCTAAATACAGTTTTATATATGCTGTAGTAATTTGCTTTATGAATACGAGAGAAAAACACTTTGCAATTCCCGGTTGTTTCCAACAAGTCCAACAACCATCAGAAGACACGCCAATCCTTTGGTGGCCTCTGCGTAACGAAATAATAGGCCTACTTCAGTTTTGTTCCTGTATTTTAAAGAATTAAAATTAATATTAAAAATTAACTGCTGAAACAAACCTAGTAAATTGGCACTAGAGGCACCACTTCTTCTTTTTGCATTGATAACTGCTACAGCCCCACTTCTCCTCTTCATGGGAGTGACCTTCAAAGCAAGTTGTGCATTTCTTGTTAATTTGTCAGGCGTGGCCGTAAAGAAGGTTTTACCATCTTGGTTAACGTGAGGAGATTTAGGTGTTTTCACTCGGGCACCATTTTTCTCCTTTACATTCACATCTTCTGCAACAGCATCCTTCTCTTCTGCAATCGGTAATGGTGTCGTGATGTGAGAGACAGAGAAACGTCCTTTTTTGTAAGGGGCTGGAGAGTCTAAAGTAAATTTAGGCTTTGCCTTCCCAGAGGCAGGGGATGAGGCAGCTGGGGACTTCTGGACTGGCGAATTTTTTGGTGACATTTTTGGTTTTTGCGAATGTTCAGAAAGTTCCTGGTAGAAAAAAAATACATAAAGATAAAATGTTACTGCACATACCTGAACTACAAACGTTCATCGACATCTCTGACAAGTAAATACAACAGTACAAAATATCATCAGGTCATTTGAAAAGCCTTAAAGGTTATTCCCTGAAAACAAACTTGTAACAAGTTTTAAATTTCGAAAGTCTCATAAAACACATCCAACTTCAATTGAATAAATTAACTGATTTTATAATTCTACTTTATTCAAAAGTTTTGTTCACATCAAGTACACTACACATATTTTAATTAGTTTAAATCAAGAGCAAATGTTTTCAAACTTCTAGCCAAACTACGTGGCAGTAGCTTGCACAGTCTGCCAACAAACTACTGTTCTGTTTTCTGTTATTTATGGTAAACTGGAGCTTGTAGACACTGCTGCTAAGCACCAACAGAAATATACTCCTGCATCTGCATGAGAATGAGCAATAGTGTGTGAGGTGAATAACAACACATCTCCTGTATAAAGACAGGTAGATATAAAGGGTAAGCTGAGCCCTCTCCTACAATGGAGAAGTTAAAAAAACGCTGATTCCGAATACTGTTTTGATTTGCAATTCAAATTTCCACTTCCCAACATACATCTAACAACGTTCACTACTAATTTTTAATTAATTTTTAGAAGTCTTAGAAGTTATAAATTCTGTTCACATTAGCTGTCTTAACAACTTCATTAGTCTTAACATTTACCTGGACTGCAAAGCGCTTCAATCCCTGAGCCTTTTTCAGAACAGCACGCGGCGAGTTTCCAAACGGCAAGCTCAGTCTGGCAGGAATCGCACCTTTTTTAAGGGGCGAGTTGGGAGGCAAACTTTTATCAAAAAGTTCTGGACTTAGATGGCCACCAAAAGATACTCTCTTTTTTTTTCCTAAAGGCTGAAGTAACAAATCGCCACTTTTCCTCTTCTGAGATACTCTCTCTGTCTTGCCTAAAAATGACAATTGAAAATATTTCTATATATCCAAGAATCCAAGTCAACATTTTAACCCACATCGAAAACAGTGTTCACTTGTGCATTTGAAAGTTGAAAACATATTAGAAGGTAACTTACCTTAAAGACAAATCGATTCAATTGAGTAAACTTTTATACATATTTTTGTGGATTTTTATGGTCAAATACGACTACATGATAAATATTTTAGAACTAATGTCAGCAATGAGTTCTACATTTTACGTAAGCGGAAAAATTCTCATGAAAACACTATGAGAATTTCTTACATACAAAATCAATAAGGCAGGGAATTAAACATATTTACCTGATTCTTCTCCAGCCAACAAGCCAGAAATATTCAGTTCCGAGGCAGCCTCATTGTCTTTCAGTACAGTAGCACTTCCAGAAGACCTTCTCTTTAAAGACAATCTACGAGGTCTCTTAACACTGGCATCTTCCAAATCTTGTTTCTGACGATACCCCTTCATGGCCAGCTCTTCTTTAGTTCCACTGTCTTTTCTGTCCGTAGCCTTATCGCAGTGTTCTTGAACAGCATTTTTCTCCAATGATTTTCCAGTTAGCAGTCCAGAGGTCCTTGGCCCACTTCTTCTTCTTCCAGAGTTAGATTTCTGACTAGCAGGAGATGCCAGTTCTGATGTTAACTCTTCTGAAGCCAGTGCCTCTGAACGGACACTTTTGTTTGAGAATTCTTTACTTTGCCTATTATTTCTTCTGGGACTCTTGGAATTAGAGTGAGAGGCAGGAGTTTCAGAATGTCCCTCTTTTGAGTTAACAAAGTTTGCCTGATCACAAATTTCTTTTACGGATTTTCCTGGTGTATGTTGTTTACTACTCCGTCTTTGCTTTAAGCATTTATTTTCTGCCACAGGCAGTTGTTTGAGGCTATCATTTCTGCATATTGAATCTTCCCTTTGAGTTTCAGGTGCAATTTCTGAAGACGACTTACGTTTCAATGACACACGTTGTTGAGTTGTTGGAGTATCAGTATTTGCAGGATTCGTTCCACTAGTTTCTTTGGTAGGTGATATAAAATGAGACCGAGGACTCTTCCTTCTGGGCGTTGCTGTAGACGGAACATATTCATCTACTTCAGAAACATTAGTTGTTTGTGCTAGCTTATCTAATGCTATTGCTGAGCTATATATTTTAGTTTTATCTGCATAACCCAAACATTCTATAGAGCACTGCTTCAGTGGAAATGCTACATTCCCATCTTTCTCCTTACTGGGTGTGGTTGTAATTTCAGTACCTTTAGATCTGCCTGGTGTACTTAGCTCCTTATGATCCTGCAAGTGACTTTTACCAATATCTCTTGACACCTCCTTTGAAACAGGAGTTCGAGGACTTCTGGTAAAACTCTTCTTGGTAGCACTTCCTACAGCTGAGATCTGGTTAAATTCTGAACTGATTACTTCTTGCTTTGTTTTTATTTTATGTTCTTCAATATTTTCACTTTCGCCTATTTCTTTTTCTTTAGTCAGGCTTCCCAGATCATAAACACAATTTGATGATGAAATTTGAGCGCTCGGTTCCAGCAGAACACTCTTACCATCTTCTTTTGCAGCTTGTTGACATACATCTCCCTCCTGCAGAGATTTTTTCACTTTCATCTCTTGTTTCAGCTTTTCATAAAGTTTACTAAAGGGAGACATTTCATTTTGCTTTTCAATAGATTGATGTATTCTGTGTGCAGATTTGGGTGTTTGTAGTTTGACGGGTAAAGCTTTGGAAATATTGTCCTCTGTACGTTGTTTATTTTCATTGGCATTTTTTTCTTCCCACTCAGCATTATCTACAAAGTAAGCAAAGCAAAACAAAACAAAAAGTAATACAGATGCAGAGTTACCTAAAAACTGCAAAACTACAAATAAGAGTTCCATAAACACAGATAAAAATTCCTTCCTTTCCTCTCCCAAGAAAGTCAACCAGGGTCCAGGATACAGTACTGTAAATAAAGCTCTTAACAATAACAATTTCTCTCATAACAGAAGCATTAGTATTGAAGTGTTTAACATTAATGTTAAGTTGTAATCTGGAATTTATCCCATATTCAGGTAAGGCACTCAGTATTTCAGGCTTTTGCTTTTCTACAGAATCAATGGCTCATATACATCTTTCACGGCTGCCACAAGACAAATGTATGAGCATAGAATTAATCCACCTTTAGATCGGCTTACCACAACTCAGTCTGCTTTCTGTCCTGCGTTTACAGAGGTGCTACATTGCTTGAACCATGGCAATGCTTCTTTAGGTTAAAGCCGGATAATAAAGCATAGCTGCCACTTCCCAGATGAGACATAGCAAGTGACTGCACATGTGTGGCCATTTCACTGCAATCTGTACACTGTATCCAAGGAAGCTATGCAGTAGCATGCTTCACTTTGCGTTTTCCATGAGCAAGGGCTGTATGCAAGCTAACAGAGTTCATCTGATAGGAGGTGCCTTTTTAAGCCACAAGAAGAGGAGACCTTGTGTATTTCTATACATCTAACAAGGTCTATTTCTCAACACTACGTCAGCATGAACATCTGCTGATACAAATGCTGATACATGGTGACTTTTCTTAATTGTGATGGGAAATAACCCATGTAAAGATGAAGGTAAAAACTCTGACATACAAGGAAAAGCCTGTTAATTACCTTCCAGGAAAAGGAGTGAGAGGGAGAAGAGAGACATAGGAAAGAACAGGAAATCAGATCTTTCTATGAAAGCTTTTACCCAATTGCAGACAAGTACATCAGTATTTTCTTTACTGAGCTGACAAGTTGTTCCATTAAAGTTGATAGAACAACGAAGCAAAGACTGTTGTACCACTGGACAGTGCTGGGGAACCTATCACCCAAATCCTGTGAATACAGATGTGTTTACAACAACCCACTGAAATGGAACACTTTGAAACACCATGGATTTTTTGCACTAGAACAAAACATTTGTCTCGAAAATCAAACCTGTTTGTAGATAAATAGCCTCCATCTAACAAACCATGTATCTTCCTATAAAAGTAGCATTACTTAAGACAAGAAGGATGGGAAGGTGAAGTCCTGCCATTTAACCAGTCCATGGCCTATAACTACCCAGACTTAGTAGCTCTAGGAGATTTTTACTGGGCCTACATGAAACAGCTATTGTAAACCATTATTTCAATCAGCAAAATTAACCCTTCCTATATATCTCTAAAATTATACCGGTTTCAATTTCTTATTAGGAAAGAATACACGAGATAATGTGTTATTTGCTCAAAAGGAATCTAGCTGTTTTATAGGTCAGCAGAGAACTGCAAGTTAAATTTGAATCACAAAGGTGAATTTGCCACATTATACTTGTTTGATACTGCTGAAAAGTAAAATGCAATAGGCAATTGTTTCACGTTTCAGTTTGAACAGTCATTTGTATTGCATTTGCAAAGCTGGTGTACTGTACTCTTTTCTCAGCCACAGTCTTCATAAACTGAATTTGCACAAATCACTTAAAGCAATATATATGGATTTTGCCAATTCCAGGGTAACTGTTACTGCCCTTTTGTCAGGATGCAATTAAACAGATTTCTCCTGGCAGGACTTAGCTTTGGTAAATCACAGCATCTAAGTATGATAATATAGTACACTGACATAACAAGGTGTATTGTACTCAGATTGAAAAGTCTTAAAATACATTTCTTTTGGTTTTTTCAACCTTGTTTTTCCTCTTATGCTAAGAATAAATGCAGTTAAGGGGGAAGAAGAAAATAAATTCTCCATAAAACAGGTACCAACCTGAAGCATGAAGACTTTTAGGTCTTGAAGTTTGTTTGTGTAACGATTCCACTTCTGCCACCTGCTGAACATGAAGAACCTGTAAATTTGTACAATATTACAGCAGAGCAACAAATACTTTACAGTTTAGCTTTCAATTGGACATTGAAAAACACTAGATTTATAAAAGTACACGCATTGTTTACTAAAGAGGCTTAAGAGTATTCAAATGAAATCCTAGAATATTTCAAAGTTTAAGAACACTCAGCAATACACATTTGAGGCCCTACAAGGAAAGAGTTTAAGTCCTGTTTTATCATCGAAATTATTAGCTCTAAAAACAGCTGTAGCAGAAGAATATATACAAGCCCACTGGAATCTCGCCTTCTTATCAGACCTAGTAGAAGATTTTTATTTAAATAAGACAACTGTAACGTAAAAAACCCAAAACTTTCAATAGCCACAGCACTCACAAACTAACACTACCCCCTTTAAGGGAGAAAGTTTTTCTGAGACCAAAAAAAAAGAAACTAATAAAAATAAATTATTAAAAGATAGGCTTAGTTTGATATTTATCAATTCCAACAATCTATTAGTGTACTAGCACATAGAACACCAGATTATTTTTGAAAAAGAGAATGCTTATTCTCTGGGGCAAACTTCCCCATTTAAAGCACAAGAATATCCAATGCCCCTACTCTATATTTCCTGCATCCCACTCTCTCTTTGAAAAAACTAAGGATTAATTTTTAATAGCTTACCTGTATTAGTAACATCATAGATTATTAAGTACCTATTACCAGAAACTGCAAGTCTAAAATCAATAAATTATTAATTTTTTTAAAAAGTATTTATCTGAAGGCGTTTACTTGTATTTTCAAACAGAAAGACAGTCTACAGCTCAAATATTATTCATAATACGAAAACAGACCAAGGAAATAGAATACCGTATCACTCCTAATACCAATGTATTTGTAACAAGTTGCCACAAAATTACCTGCAGCGTTTCATCTTTCGGAGTCCTAGAACGCCTCCTTCTTGGAGTTGATTGGAGAGGATATTCAAATCTGGAAGAAATAATTAAAAATTAAGCCAACTATTTTTGTCAAATAGCTGATGACTGAATTCCCATTATTAAGATAAATGACCTAGTAATAGTTGTCCACTTCCAACAATACACACATACCACTTTTAAAGGCTTTAACTACATCAAAATACTTCTAAATTTTCCCCTAAAACTGACTACCCTTGAAATAAAATCAAAATGATCTCTCTAGACAATTCTATCCTTATTGGTTTAGCTTAACGTAATATAAAAGTGGTAAGAAAAAAATATCTTTAAGCAATCCTGCCTTCTGAAGAAGGTCTCTAATACTTTGTAAAGAAATATGAAATAAACCAGATCAACTTCTGTTTCTGAGGATGGTAAAATGACATTTTAATTTTTCCCATTTATCTACATTTATCTTCTGTATCTTCAACCACCAATAAGAGCGGGTGTCCACAAAGCTCTCTGCATTGTTTGCCTGCAGAACACATTCTACGATCGAGGCGTTAACAGTTTGTCATTGGCACTTACCTGAAAGAACGATCAATAATAGTTAACACATCTCCATGCTTCAGAGGTACAGGCTGCTGAAAACAACTACCATTCAGCTGCGTAGGATTTACTGTACTTAAATTAGTCAATATTGCCTAAAAATAAAACAAACATTTCAGTAGCCTGCTGAGATGCAACGATGCAATGCATATATCAATAAAATATGTATATCTTACCTCCTTGTTTTCATTTACTTCAATTTTACAATGTTCTTTCGAGACCTGAGGCAATTGGATGCGAATATCACATTCTGTTCTCCTGCAGGTAAAAATACAATTTGAGTTTCAAGACACACAAAAGATGAAAAAATCTGACTGCTGTAAAATTAGGTGATTTCTCAACTTTTCAGCAAATAATTGTACAGCATCACATTACTCTCTTAAATTTGATAATATGAAGAAAATGAACTACCTAAGTCTTTCAAGTGTGGCGAAAAATAACAGGAGCTCACACTTCTACCTTAGAGAATCCATACCAGAAAAACAACATGTGAAATACCAAAATTCTGAAAAAAGCAGTTCACAACAAGCCAAAGAGATGTGTCTACACCAGACATCTGGTGGTTTGAGATTAGCTGTTTCCTGACTTCCACGTTGCCAAAGACCTGTGGAATATTTTTAGAATATAGTAGCAAGTGTTCTTAAGCTTGCTCTTAGGCATTCGTTACTAATCACTCTCAGTGACAGAATATTGGGTAGATGGACCTTTGGTCTCACCTGGATAGCCACTTCTACCTTCTTCAAAGTTGTTAGTAAGTGAAAGCTGTGTTTTTAAGTGTACAAACTTTTTCTATTTTTTTTTTTTCCAAGCTAATCTCTTAACGCTTTTGACATGCTGTAGGGTCTTAGGCAGCAAACATATCAGCTGTCATACTAGAGGTAGTGTTCACAGAAGTACCTGACACCTTTCACTGATGCAGCTGACAGAAATTAATGTTAGTACCATTAAGTATCACCTGTCTGGGCAGCTCTGCTGAAGCCAAAGAACAGTATTATTGACAATGGAGTGCTTCCTACAGACTTTCACTATGGAATCTGATTCTAGACTGAATAATTACAGTTATACAAGGTATCTATCAGCCAGTAAAGTGCTGAACAGACCTAGTTAAAAGAAGTAAAAACATTTTATTTGAAACCTATTTATAGTAAAATCATCTAGTCAAGTCTTAACATGTACAGTTCAGGTATATTAGTTTTATCTTTTAATGTAAAATAGCTGGATCAAGCTCAAAAACCACTATCACTCAACTGTATAAGACAAAACGAGTTTCAAGATTGGAGAAGGAGCTGTATGTTCTTATTAATTTTAAATATTAATTCTGTGTATTGACTGACGTATTCCATTACTGAAGTTTTGGAGAACCAGAAAAAATTAAAATTGAGAAGAACACTGATGTAATGAAGAGTCAAATACAAGCCATGTACCTAGCTTCTCTTCACTACCCAACTATCTGTAAACTGCTTTTGGGTAAAAGAATACCATCACTTGCTTGTCAACTGTGTATTACTTCCAATCCCTTCCCCAGATTTCCTTTGGCCAGAAACTTTTTTTTTTTTTTTAAAAAAAGGCAGTTCTGGCAAGGAAAGGACAAAAAACAGTAAAAAATTAAGTTCAGCTTTCTAGTCTTACTATTAACCTTAGTCCAATACCACCTTCCCGCCCCTGAAAATCATTCACAAATAAACAAACATTCATTTTAGCAAATAGGTATTAAAAGATGTAATTTGCAGGAAAAATATCCCAAACATTATTTTGATGTACGCAAGTACTCAACTAATTCTCACCTTCCAAATAAACAAGAACTTGCAGTGAGTGGAAAACTAATTCCATCAGTCCCATTCCGTTTAATTACAATAATATTTCCAAAGAGTGGCATCTTCAAATTCAAATGTGAGGAAACTTACCTAGAAAAGAATGCCAAAATTAATCATCCAAATAATGCTTTATATATTTATGAAAGTAAATCAATGTAGCAGAACAATCTCAGTGCCATTTACTTGTTGCCTGTGTAGAAAACTGGGAAGTATTTACCATGAGCAGCCACTGTAATCATACACGGGAAGCAGAAGGCACTGCCTATTTGGAGAAACTGATGCTTATACAGGGTGGCAAGAGCAGTCATCACATGTTCATGTAAACTCGATTATACTACTTTTATATACACACTAGGTATTTGCTACCCATCAGAGCCTCTGCAAAGACTCAGGCCAACACATACTATATTTCATCCCATAAGCAACTTAGAACTATTTTCATGTAAGTAGTCACTCCTCCTCACCTACATCTAGATATCGCACATCCCCTTATCTAAGCAGAAATCCTTAGACTGGATTTTAAAGTAAACAAAGTGACTGTAGTTGTGTCGTCCTGAAGAAGGAGGATATGGCATTACCACGAAGGGGCACTCGCAGGAAGACAGCTTGGACAGAATGCTGAAAGTTTAACGGTTGCTAGGAACTGGTGATAGGCTGGAGACACAGCTGGGAAGGTGGCAAGTGCATTTGTGCTTGCACGTACAGAGAAAGCAGAAGCAATGGCGTTTAACTTCCAAAAAAAACCAACCCCAAGCCCACAGCGTTTGCACAGCCAGATACGCTATTCCTTCCATATATAAACGAGCGTGCCATGAAACATAAGCAATAATATAAACACATATAATCAAATATCATACGATTCAAAGCAGCAAGCTAAAAACAAGGCACCTAATGTAGTTAACAACGATCCTTCTGAACATTATTTGCTGAGTTTCATACCACAAAATACCCGTTGAAAAAAGAAAACACACCCTAGGACAAACTTGACAGTACCCTTAAGAAAAGTCTTTACCTGTATGTTACGGGGAAAGGAAAATCTTCAGTTTTCCTTACCCAAAATGCCCTGTTCACAGCTGCCACCAACTCCTACCAGCGAAAAACGCCACACGAGCGGCAGAAGCCGACGGACGAGCCCGTGCTCCGTGCGGCTGCAAGCGGGGTGTCCCGCAGCCACCCAGGCGGCGGGGGCCGGCTCTTCCCCACCTCCCGCCGGCAGGACGGGGCGGCTACCGGGAAGCAGACGGCCATTGAGGGGAGCAGCTCGGCCCAAATCCCCCCCCAGAGCCGCGTCCGCCCGGCCCGATCCCCCCTCGCCCCCCAGGGGGGCGAGGGGGGATCGGGCCGGACGGACGCGGCCCTTCCCCCCCACGAATCCGCGCTCCCCCATCGGGACACCTCCTACCTCAGGCGGAGCGCTGGCAGCCCGCATGAGGGGCTGAAATGGCGGTAGCGGCACGGCCCCCCGCGCCCGGCCGCCCCTCCTGTCAGTGCGCGGCGCCGACTGAGCCTTCCCGCGCGCGTCGGGCCCTCGCACCCCCGCCGCGTGTATCCCTGCGCCGCGCCGAAACAGAGCGCGGGTGCCTTACGGACAGCCCCGGAACCGCCGCCGCCCTCACCCGCTGACAGCCGCCATGGCTGAGGGGACACACCGAGCCCGGTCGACCGGGAGAGGCGCCCCTCGGCAGCCGGACTCTTTTCGCCTTAACCGATACCGGCTTGGCGGAAGGAGAAAAGCGCGGCCGAAACCTAGGAAACGGGGCATTGTTCGAAAAGGCGCGCGGCAGCCGGCGATTGGCGGAAGAGTGATCACGTGAAAATGGGGGAGCGCGGCCCCACCCAATGGGGGAGCGCGGAGGCGGTTTGATTTCAAATGGAGGCGGGGGGGGCTGAGGCGCCGCCGTTCCCGCCTCAGGGGCGGCTCCGGCCGCGGCCGCGGCCGCCAGTGCTGCCGGGTTAAACCCTTCTCCTCGGCCTCAACCTGCCGCCCGGCAAGAGTTTCACCTCACAGGTGCAGGCTTGGGCCTAGACGGGTTTTTTCAGCGCCTCTGTGAGGGAGGGGAGTCAGCTGGGTCCCAAACATGCTCCTCTTCAGTTAACTAACGTTGCTTCCAACCTTAAGAGAACACCTCAAGTCAGTAAAAAAAGCTCCAGAACCAGTTTATATCACTTCAGCATAACTTATGCAACGGTTTTCTAAACGAATTTAAGAATCTCTTATCTGCACGAGTCTTTTGGCAATTAAAATATTCTTAAACGTAAAAATAAGGGGTTTTAAAAGAGGGGAAAAAAAAACCCGAGCAAGGATGGGAGGGAGAAAGCAGCAGTAAAAACTACACTAGAATTTAAAATCAATTTTAATCAGCCATTTAGTTACCTTCATTTACCTACAAAAACTGATTCTCATTTCTGCTCCCTGACAGGAATCCATTACTAAGACTTGAATTTGAGAATCGGTAAGGCAAACAATCAAGACAAACATTGTGCTGCTCTGTATTTGAAGATAGAATAAAAAGAAAAAAAAAAAAAACTGGCAAGTAACCAGCATTTAGTTCAGTCACACAAAGGTAGAAAGTGCTGTTCCTAGACAAATCCAGTATCATTGTCCTCCTCATCCTTCATCAGGCTTATATTTTTTGATATTGCTATCATGTGTTTGTATAAATTTAAAAATGAATTTCCAATCAATGAGGTACTCTCATGGTATTAAAAATGAGAAGAAGCTGTCATTTGAAAATAGCCAAGGAGAGGAAAAGTACCTTTGAGTATAATCTCGGATCAGAAACATTTCTCAGATTGGAAAGGCTTTTAACCACAGCCCTCTCCAGAACACACAAGGTATCTTTTTAAAATGCTTTTAAAATTTGTGGAAAAAAAAAAAAAAAAGCAGATTATGCCGAGGCTATGCAACTTCCGTTGTTATGTTCAGTTCTTCCGGTAGCTTGAACATTTGTACCGGTGATCTGAAATTACAAAATAGAAGTCCCAGCCACCTCATTTTATTCTCCAGAGTCTCCTCTACGTGATGCACAATATGAGGTTTTAAAAGCAAGCTACCTATTTGCTTTCT
This sequence comes from Himantopus leucocephalus, assembly GCA_003993805.1. Classification (NCBI taxonomy): domain Eukaryota; kingdom Metazoa; phylum Chordata; class Aves; order Charadriiformes; family Recurvirostridae; genus Himantopus; species Himantopus leucocephalus. The sequence continues at coordinate 36,892,914 of RSEF01000006.1, read as the reverse complement.
TACTCTTTTTGATGCCCAAGGGAGTCATGAAAGCTTTTGGACTTCTTGGAAAGAGATTGGAAGGTGCTGTTTTCATCTCCATGAAGTGGTATAGGAAAGTGCTTAAAAACCAAGGGAGTTTGCCAGGCAGCACATGAAGATTCAGGTGACACCACTCTTCCCCTCCCTGGTAGGCCAATATTGAGGGGCACAGGAAGCAAGACTGTTCTTTTGGCATCAGTTTGCTCAGACTATCCAAAACCTTGTTTTCAGGCTGTGGTTCCACAAAGATCTAAGACAAATTAACCTCTGTGGCTGGTGAAGCAAACAGAAAAGAAATTTAAAGTAAGCACAAAACCAAAGTACTTCCAGAAATTCTGAATAATTTGGAAAAAAAAAAAAAAAAAAGAGCAATTAACTCTTACAAATTGTATTTAAAACATACCCTGCATAACATACATAAATAAGTTTGAATTTCTGATATTTTTCCCCTCTATTTCCTAGTCACCAAACATAAACTGGTAACTAACACTTAAACCTGGTTGTTGTCTTTTAAGGTGACCACAGAAAAACATCCTGAAGAAGCAGAGTGCGTTCCAACTGGCATGGTATTTTTGATACACACTATATTATCAAGGACATATAAAGCTAAAGCATTTCGGTAATCAGACTTCTTCAAAAAGCAAACCTTATTTTTACCATAACTTATTTACAGCAAAGACAGCTTAGCTGAGTTCCTTTCTTTCAAGCAACATCACACTTTTATGGTTCCCCCCCAGATGGCTGGGGAAACTCCAAGGGAAAATAGACAGGTTGTTGTGTGATGCCTGATTATTTTTTTTTATTATTTTTATAATAAATATGCATTACTGAGATATGGAATCTGGTGACCTTAATTCCAAGTTAAAGTTCTATGCTTGCATGGGTGGAGGGAAGAGATACAAAGGGAGAAAGGCCTTTTACAAGGTCATCCAGTCTTTTGTGCTTCAAGGGATAAAATTCTAGTATTCAGATCTTTCACAAAGTAGAACGCCTTTGTGAGTAATATCCCTTGATATTACTACTATTTTATTTAATTACCTAGTTTGCCTCAAATACTATTTTATGTGGTATGGTGACTTTAGGGTACTTTAGATGTGATACAGTTAGATGTAAGCAGCTTTTTAAATGGTTTGGTGTTTTCTTGTGTTTTTTTTTTTCTTTGAATTAAATTACTCTAAAGTCTATTTTATAAACTTTGGTGGGGTTTTAATTTAGTTCAGCATATTAAGTCATGACCTTATTATTATAGCTTCAGCTTGTCACGATAGCTTTTTGCTGATGGACAATCTTGTATTTAGACGTAAAACATTCAGACAAAATCAGAGTTCTAACACTGGATATCATTGCCAATAAACAGATATTAAAGTCAGATCCTTCCTGGGGGTCTTTACAAATCTATTTATACCTGAACAATGTAAACCGAACGGTTTATACCAGTAAAACTCTTTGAAAGCCTAACTCATTACAGTCTCTACTAGCCCACATCTGATCAAACTGAGCTGGACAGCAAAAGAGCAATTTTACTGCTATCGTTATATGGGCATTGTCATGTTGACAAGGGCTTTGGTGAGTTTACAAAAAAAAATAAATCTGCAGTGTGCCAATAATTATGTATTCTGGCATGACATACAGTCATTTATTAGCGCACTTACCACACAGAATCCTGTCACATCCTTTGTGATAAATGCGTCTGCAAACACAGCAATACTTACAGGAAAACACAAGTTATAATAAAGGTTTTTAAGCATGCCTTTAAATCTGTCTTCAAGAGCAGCAGTGCTCTCTTAAATTGTAGATATACAAATATTTGCAAAGGTAGGTCTATAGGAGGGAAAAATGACATTTTCTGTTAGGTTAATTTGTTATCTGTGAACATTTAATTTATTAGGGAGTACAAGCTGGCATACATCTGCATACATGTTGAAGTAAAACTGTCAACTTAATGATCAGACTTATCAGGGGAAGAGGGTGGCCCAATAATACAAAAAAGCCCCTAATCACTAAAGCGTACTGAGGCTGAAGTCTTGAGCCAAGAGCACAAGAACAACAGCAAAACAAAGAGAATTAGAAAAATTGGCATCTTAATTCCTCATATGAAGATCCTTATAAAGGTCATTTGTTCTAGTTTCTGAACAAATGGTTTGGAAGCACTTGAATGAATGAAGCTTATTTCTCACAGATTTGTACTACGACTGTTTTTTAACTGATAGCCTAAGAAAGCACAAGTTCCAGTTAGAGCTTTTACTAGATTACGGCTTTTATAAGGCATATAGGTATTAGGTAAATAAGGCACTAAATTCAGGCAGCAACTTTAGCATTAGTGAAAGGCTGTCACCACTAACCAGCCCCCATTTTTAGAAAACAAGAGTTACCTCTGAATATACATGAGCACCCTCTCAATGCAGCTGTAATTTGGCCAGTGGATCCAGAAGACACAGCAGAGAAATGAACAAAGGCACAAACAAAACAATCACAATAAGACTTCTAGAATTGCCAAACCTAAAACAGTTCAGACAGAATTATACCTGGTAAATGATGATTAAACTGCTAACTTCTAACAAAAAAGTGTTAATGTAGATTAGCGTGAATTCAGTTGCACTGTCATCACAGATGAGTTATCAATTTGATTTAATTTATGATTTTTTATTGGGCACTGAAAAAATATATGCTTCAAGCTATTCACACTGTGTAAAGCAAAGCCTAGAGATTAGTAAGTTATTGCATGATGAATCTCTGAAAATTTAATGTTTTGCAATAGACTTCCTCTCTTAAAATGATGGTGTACTGTGCTGACATGTTATTGCACCTAAGATTTTTTTGAATGCTTGTATTCATACACGGAACCTCATTTTGACAAATTGTTTTATGTGTGAGGAAGCTGCATGAGTTTATGAACAAATGGGATATGTTTTCCAAAATGGTTTCTATTCACATTTAATAAATACTTTGAAATAATACATTGCTCTCTGTTTTAAATGGTGAAAGAACGCAGCATAACAAACAACTAAGGGAAAGAACCTGAAAAAGATAAAGCTTCTGTATATGATGTGAAGCACTAATATAGTGCTATATTAGAAGCACTATAGAAGCAAAAACTTCTGTATTTCACAAAAATCAAAGTTCATCTTGAAAACCCGCTTTCTAATAGGCAGTTTTCACATAAAGCCTTCAAAGCCAGGAAAGATGATGGGAAAGCAAACTACACAATGCCACGGTGAAATACATCATTTTTTAAATGAAAATGAATACTTTGTAGTCCGTATCTGGGACCGGGCATGTCTTTATAACAGATTTGCCAATTACAAAGTTACAGACCTGTTCAGACAATACCTAAGTGTACTGCTCACCAAGAAATGTATCAGTAACAGCTCTGCATACCAAAACAGTGAAAACCCTCTCATCTGGGAACAAAATTCTTACTCCAGGCAACTTTGCCATTAACTTCAACAGATCGCTTTTAATCCTAAAGATGACCATATGAGGGATTTTGCATCACCCATTCAGTCCTTCTGCTCATCTGCTATTTGTGTAACGGTTAGTGATGTGTACACTTATTATGACTGCGGCAAGATTCCACTGTATTCAGCAAATTACGTCCACCTCTATTAAAGTATGCAATACTCTTATTAAGGGAGGAAACCTATTCCATGCACAGCTTCCTGGGAAACAGCTTGTACTTGATCCATAGGCTACCGCATTGTTACCATAACAATCTCAACTAGAAAATACTTGTATAAAATTTTGAAGCAGAGTAACAAAATTAAATATATATATATATTTCATAGAGACTAAGACAGTACTGGTGTCTCCAAGAAAACAGGAACATAATCTTCTCTCACAGAGAGCATAAGCAGGACCGGGACAACGCTCTGGCTGCTCACTCACTGCCTGTTGTACTGAAACATAAAAGATGTGGCCCGCGGCCCATTCTGCTGCACCCTGTCTGCTGGGCTCACATCACCACGAGCACGAACTCAGCTTCGTAGTCTGATACTATTGAAACTGTGCTAAATAATTCCTTCTCAAGCTCTTCCAGACTGGTAGAGTTTAACGTTCTTTGTGTCTACCCAGTTGGCATGAAGTCACAACTCAGATCTTTTCTTCAACATTTATAAATAGTTTGCGTGGGACGTTGATGAAAACACTGGAACAATTTCTAATGCAATGGAAACAGGTGAAACAAAAAAAAAAAGATTTTTTGTGAAAGAGCTTCTTTGGCAAAGTCTCAACTTGATTAATAATTTAGTAATTCTCCTATGGTGTGCAAAGTAGCACAGAAAACGTAGAAAAAATCATTAGAAGAAAGCTCTTATTAAAATATCTAAATTACAACATAATCCTTTAATACCTAAGATGAAGAACATTCACGGTGAAGTTCAATTGCTTGAAAAATTCTCAGATGTACTGAACAATTTCTATATTAAGGAAAACATAGCTTAGACTTGACATATATGCCCTACACAGAACAAACACATCCTTGATCTTGCTTAGTTTCTATTGTTTAAATAACCCATTAAAATAAATATATTTCTTGATCAGTTTACAACGAAAGTGTGTTTTTTCTAAAAGCTGAGTTTCTAAAACCATAACCACCTTCAGCATCACAAGACATAAAATGCAAAAACTCGATAAAGAAGCACAAGGTCTTTATGGTATTTCTTTGGAACGTTTAGAAGCAGCAAAAAACGTGCACGTTCTCATCAGATGAGCCAAGAAAACTTGATCGCTGGAGAAGTGCACAAGGATAAAACTTAGTTCTTACAGGTAATTAAATAGAATCTGTATGTGTAAACAAGATTGCAAAAGATACAGGTTTCATACTTTCCATATAGTTGTATTATTTCTGTATTCCACTGGAGTCTTACGATTTTTCTGTTCGTTACAGGTTTGTCATTAAAACGGGACATAGTATAGAAGAGAGGGTATCTCTTGTGAGAAAAACGGTTCCGCTCATTGGATCTTAATTATACTGTTACCTTCTCACCGAAACCTCTTTTTATGGGATGTTAAAGGTAAATGTGAAAACTTTATCATCAAGGCAGTATCTAAACAGCCACGTTACCTGCTTTAAGGAGGTGAGGATCGAGTGATCCCAAGTCCTTTCTGCAACTTTGGATTTGTTGTTAATAAAAACACTATGGTTGGCTGTATGGTAACAAAGATGCTTTTTATTGTTGATCTTCGATACAGAAACAGACCAACAGAAGTGCACTAAGGTGAACATGGGAAGAAAGTCATTCTTCATCTCACAGTTTGTAATCCCCATTATTTACCTTGAATAACCTAAAAATGGTGATTCTAGTGTACTGCTAGACAGAACCTTATTATACTAGAAATTGTGCAGAACTGTAGTAATCAATAATTATGGTTATCAATAATTATTTAAATTAACCAATGATAAATTAATAACTGATTAACACTTGAGATCTTTCTATTGTCTGAAACCACAGAAAGGCATCTGTCCTCGCACAAAGTTAACTTCCAGTGGGCTCACAAGCTGTGCTTCTTGATGTCTGCTAAAAGTATACAATCCAATCACACAAAATATTTTATCCGCTCATCTGGAATGATAAAAAAAAAATAATAGCTTTTACATGTAATGAAAAAGATGACTCTTAACTTGGTACCATTTAGTGTCACAGTAAGAAACAGCAATATTTCCCCAAACACTAATTTCCTAGAGGCTCTCTATTTCAGTGTGCTGTATCCTTGTTTTTAAAACTCCGCAGGCAAATTCTTGATTAGTAAATTGATGTTTTTGATGAAGCAAAGACATCTCTTCAGGATGCACATGCTTGATATCTTTAGAAAGCAACACTTCAGTGAGGTTACTACTGGCAAACACGTTGCCACGGTTATTCCTGGGTGGTTCCTTTTGTGTTGAGAGCAGCGCGATTGCCAAGCACCAATACTTGAATGTTAGCACAGCGCACAAGGAGGACAGGCAAACCAGAAGTTCTCCCAAACAAGTTTGGAAAAAATAATGAGATAATTATCCACACTGAAAAGGTACCTCCGAAACATTAGGTGTCAGGTATACCAGGTGAAACAGGGCAAAAGGGGTCAAACGCAGCAATATTGCTTCATCGAATCATACTTGACAAATAAAGTTCAGTCTTTTCAAATCTCAGTGATACCAGCTTGACATTAGGACTGGAGTCTTTCAGCATAGTTACTCCTGGTTTACACAAATCTCCCCTGACACTTGTTACGAGACTGGGCCGTCTTGATTATTTTTGGCACGTGAGGTCCAATATAAAGCCTGTTGAAATTAATGAAGAAATTGCTGTTAACTAGAGTGGGCTTTCAATTAACGATGGGTGACAGAGTTGAAAGTTAGGCTGCTATTTTTATCTTGGTATGATACCGTAGTGTACCAAAGCTCTATTAAAACTTCAGTACAAAAGAACAGGAAGGTTTCACGTGCTGCGCGAGCGCTCTCCCCTCTCGCTACCTTCCCCGTTTTGTGAAAGCCCATCTGCCCCCGAGACCGAGACCCTCTCCCACTCCCCGCGGAGCCGCCTGCGATGCAGAACGGTGCTGGGCTCCCCGCTCCTCCCCGCCTCTCTCCAAGGGCGCACAGCCCCGGCTCCTTGCTGGAAGGAAGGGCTGGATGGAAGAGCAAAGCACCGTCGTGCCAGGCGCTGCGCCAGTATACTGGAGGAATAACCGCTGTTGAGGCACTGCAGGGCTGGACTTCAAATCAGCACGTTTATACTCAAAAGGGAAGGCTGCAATGGGCCGAGTCACGTCAAAGCTCTGTATTGTCAGGTCTTACGTATTAATACAGCTTGGGCAGACATGGCCTTTCCATCGCTGTCATGAGTTTATACGCGCTTTATATGCACAATGCTTCAGTTACGACCTGAATCTGAATATTACTTCCAAATAGCTGCGGATAAGTACTGCAAAATTATTTATCCAGATAATGGATTTCAACTCCTTTAGAATACTTACTATAAATGAACACACGGTACAGGAATGAAATTAAAAGATTTAAAGAAAGTGATACAGTTTGAGAATAAAAACGAAGCTTTGTTCTTGCATCAGAATGTATTAGATCTTGCAATTTGCATATACAAATAATTCAGCAACATTCACCGGCATTAAAAACACAGCAAGATCAAATTATAAATGTAGTAAAAGAAAATAATAATAGTGAAACTGTATAATACATACATATATTATAAAGATTTGACAAATTAAATACAATTTGGTTATACAGAAAAGTTTCAATAACTTTACATTAAAAATGGTATTAGGGAAATGAAAACATTTCAAAATACTGAACACAGGCGGTCAGGCTCATTTGAAAAGTTTAAAAAACTGATACATAAAAATACCCTAAAAAACACTGCTAATTACAGTATGCATTCTTCATTAAGGCCCAATTCAGCAAAGCACTTAAGGGATTGCTTCAGGAACACAGAACCTATGGTACTTAAATGTTTTGTGGAGTAGAGATGCCGTAAAGCCAACGCTTAAATGCTTGGGTGAACTGGAACCTGTCTTTAACACGCGAGAACAGACAGTCGAGTCACACAGTGACCAAAACCACATACAGATCAGAATGTACAACTTCCAATCAACTATTTGGCATTTTAAAGTCATTCCATGCAACATAGGAAAATCTAAAAGAAAATGCATATATATCTATATCAAGATACAGCTCCCCAGTTATCAGGCTGCTGCAACGAGCAGACTATTGACCCAACACAAGAACCAGAAAGCAAGCTTTTCAAATTATAAAAAAAGTCATTATGTAGCTGTATCTGTGACTTCTGAAATATATTATAGGTATTTCTGTTTCCTCCTAGATCTCTCTATATAGTTAGCAAGTAAAATCTGAGTACCCACTTAGTATTTGATGTTTCAGCTTAGCTCCATCCTACCACTTGCTGTAGGTGCAGGGCGCTGCCTCTGCCCCATGGGCAGATGGGGTTTACCCGGGGGGCCATGGGTCCCCCCAAACATCACACACCGTTGCCACGGCGCTGAGGAGCTATGTCTTAATCCAAGCTTTTATTTAAGGGACCCAAAAGGCCATCCAACAGACAAATTATTTTTCAAATGTAGGTTAAAGATCCCGACGTTGGGATCTAATGGGACCGTGAAACCTGTTTCTTTGGGAAACGGTGGGAATTCCTGCGCGTTATTTTCTATCATGATTTCACCTCTCTGAGTCTCCCTGTGCTACAAATGGTCATACTGCAAACCTCACCGCACTGGTTTCCATAGCGAATTTATTTGATGGCTTTTGAAAATTTGGTAAAATTTTAGCACGCGGCAGTAATGTAAACTCACTTAGCATTTGTTTCCCTTACTCAACACTTTCCGCGCCTTGAGCGTATCTTCTAATAGCAACTCACAACAAAGGTTTCGTCTTTAAACACTGTTTTTTAAGTGCATAATTTACTGTACAAATAAATACAGAAGCGCATCGATGGGAAGACAAGAAGCAGTAAACGGCAGCGTGCAGAAGAGTGTGCTTAAAAATTTCTAAACAGCACCTTTTCCGCTCAGTATGAACTGAGGGGAGAGGTACGGACACCTTCCCCTTTCCTCGCACTGTTACAAAGTGCAATGCTGTTTCTTATCGGAAACGAAAAATGGTCGTGGGATGAAATAGTGCAAGAGCAATAGTGAAATGATCGGTGTAAGTTGCTTATTTGAAATAAGGCTTTTATGTTTGCATTGAAAAACGCCAACCAAGTGGACAAGACAGAACTATTGCATATTAGTTATGTAATTAAAGTACATATTCACATACTTTGTGCTCATTAATTCGTATACGCGTTTTAAAGAGTGGAAAAGATATACTTTTTAATTATTCAACATTCGGATGCCCTGTGATTTTGGGATTTTCTAACCCCCGAGCGTATCCTGTTCAGGGCTACAATAAAGACTTTTAACCTTTATTTCACCAATTATATTATCAGTAGTGCTTTCATTAAAAATATATCTATATACACAATCATATACCCCTTTTAGATAAAGGAATCATTTCCTTTTTGATAATGTATTTGGGAGGGTAAGAACGCAGAGGAGCTTTTTGCTACAACGCTGAATGTTGCTAGCATTACACTGTTAGTAAAATGGGGTTTTTTTTTAAGTTTTAGCAAATACTGTTCATTATTCTGTTGAGCTGAATCAAAGAAGAAGAGTTCACCTCCTTCGCCTTTTCTCAAAGAAGTGGGAAATTCTGCCCGTGTGTACAGAGAAGCTTCATATCCATTTCTGACAATGGCTATAAAGCCTCGTCAAGTAGACAAGTCAGGTGCTGCAAAATATACTCTTCTGATATGCAAAATAGCAGTAAACTCGCTTTATAGTCTTTCTCAGTTGATATAAGCTGGTGTAATATTTAGGGAAGAACAAAATAAATGGACTTTGAACGCTACATTAAATCAAAAATTCAAATCCATATTTCTACTGATTTTTATCTTATTGACAGTAAGACTCCAAATAGAACTGCCACCAACTTGGAGGTTCTTAAAACCAGACTTTAAAAGCAGCTATATTTTTCAGTCGGGCTGTACATTATTACACCTGAAGGGCCATATTCTGATACCTTTATCATTAATAGCACTTCGCTCGAACAGTCTCTTTGCTTTCAGTGAGACTATCTGTGAAATAAATTACAAGCAAGCACGAGCGGGTTACCAGAACGCGTCCCCAAATAAACATCTATTTTCATAGTCAAGAAAGATTTAGCTCCAGAACATGTTTAGTTTAAACATGTGTACCACAATTAATTTCTTTTTTTTTGGTATGAAATATAAATCACCTGTGTAAGGTTTCAAGAATGGGGAGATAACGTTATTGATAAATATTTATAAGTGGAAAAATTCAAAGAAATAGACCCTCAAGAATTAATTTACTGTTATTTAGAATAAAGATTTCTATACCGTCTTATAGTGATATACTGTATATGAACATTATACTTCGCTTTAGAAGATATTTATATTTAAGAAATAACTATATACAGCAAATGCAAGTTTTAGGGCAAACACAAGGTGGTATTTACAGTAAAGACAACAATCAAAATGACATGGAATAAATTAACAGAATATACAACTATTTATACAGACAAATTAAAAAATAAGGCAGGAATTTTCATTTGAAATTAGCGTAATCCGAAAATATGTCGATGAAATCTTGTACCACTCTGTAGCAGAATTCATACTGTTCCTGAAAAACAATAAAAAGATACTGAAATGTGCTTTGGTTGCATCGTACATTGGAGAAAATCATACTCCTGCAAATCCTAGCGGCAAATGCGACACGTTCTAACTCGGACCGTGACTTGCACCAGCACCTGAGGACGAGTCCGTTCTGATTTCTATTTATGTCTTAAATCAAAGCAACGGCACGCTCGTTTGTCAAATACAGGCTGATTGTTGCTCAGGTAAAGTGATTTCTTTAAGCTGTCTAGGTGATACTTCTTAAACTGAACCAATTCTTAGACGTTTCTTCTCATTTCAGTTAAGCATTAGCTTACTGGACCTGGCTGTTCCCCAGCTCCCGCGGGGAACTTCTCCCATGCCTTCCCCGGGAGCCTGGCTTTTTAACCCCCTCTTAGGAGCTTTACAGCAGAAACCAGGGGACAATACAACTTCTGACAGTGTAACTATAGATGTATAGAACATTAAAACACATCTACCTTCCCGCGTGCGAACCGGAGCCGCCCTCGGCAAGGCTGCCTGCAGTGTATTTACCCACTGCCTACGCCAGCCTGCCGGCTACTCCTCCGCACCCCGAAGCTGGGACACGTCCCGATCTTCTGGGCGTGCTGATAACGCCTTCGACATGATTTGCTGCACTACCAAATCTGTAACCACGCTGATAATAAACGGAACTGGCATCCGAGTTCACTCGTGCTGGAAAGCCGAGTTTAGCCGAAGCCCTTCCGCAGGCTCAGCTGGGAATATCTGTGGCAATTACACCCTTAACTAACGCTATCAAATCACAGCTCCAGAACTCCAAAAGAAATACATCATCCCTGTCTCGGCGGGACTGTGGATAACCAATTCTGCTTCTGCAGCCCCTTTCTTCCTGTCTGTAGTACGGAGAAAACATCTACCTGAAAAAGGTGGTTTGAGGTAATTGTTTCTAAAGAAGTTTCAAATCACAGGGTGGAAGCTGCTATCAAAATACAAAATATCAGCTTTCTTACATATTTTTTTCCAAAAACATACCTCTCAAAAAATTTCTTTTAGTGCTTACTCAACAGGGAAAAATGTCTGGAGGAAGCTTCACGTATCACTTGTAGATGGCTTTAAACCAGTCAAAGCCATTTGTCCCTTTCAGTGGCCAACTCCAAGCCAATTTAAGCCCAGACATTTTAAGGTGAGGAAGAACAACTGATACATAGCTTAAAGAAGCATTTACTTCATGTTTTGTCACCTGCAACACTCAAAAGATTTTGTTTTAACCATCTCCAGTTCCTAAAAGACACAGAATGTTTAGCCAAGTTGTATTTTTAGAAATACTCAAAAAAAAGATCCGTAAAAAAACAGATTTCGGATAATACCTTGTACATACACAGCCATCATACATAATTTATTTCAACCTGCAAAAAAAAAAAACCCCTTTGTTCTCCTCCCACTAGAATATTTACAAACATACGTCCCTTGACAAGGATCCGGATTGTTAAATATCATACCAGTGTTTGCACCATATGTGGCCTTTGCAGTCTTAAGCTCTTCACAGCTTGAAACACGTCTAAGAGCCCTTCAGCCTTCACTCGTTCCAGAATATTGCTGAGTGCTATGAATGTACCTGTTCTTCCAGCGCCGGCGCTGCAACGGAAACACGTTTGCTTAGCGTACAGTAGGATAAAAAGCTTAAAAGAGAAATAGGAGTGATATAGAATAGCCAAATATTACTCTGAGCCAACTTCTACTCATTTTTTGCGCTTAGTTTGTCACCTCAGCTGTGCCAGAAGGGAGCCAGAATTAATGGTAATTAACTGGGAGTCAGGCTGGGACCGAGAAAGGCTCGTTAGCGAGAGCTTCACTAACACCCTCAGCCAAAGCCTGAGACCCAAAGAACGAAGTGGCAAAGCCGCTTACTCAAAGCTGCGGTCATCTTCCACAAAGACAACTCGCGGTGCTCCCACACCCTGCTCGCCGTTGTGTTCCTCAGGGGGGAGGACGCAACCTTGAGAATTTCAGCTGCGAAACGTGGTTATGATGCAAAGAAGCGCTGTGCCATCAAACCCGCTCGTTTCTATTAGCGCGTGATTTGTACTGCTGCGTGGTGGACAGATATGAAAGCAGCATTATTGGTATTACTTCTCCTCCTCCTCCTCCAAAGCAATTTGATGGACAATGTCCTATGGACAATTTGATGGACAATGTCCTAGGGAGGTGATTCTGTCCCTCTGCTCTGCTCTGGGGAGACCCCACCGGCAGTGCTGCCTCCAGCTCTGGAGCCCCCAACATAAGAAAGACATGGACCTGTTGGAGGGGTCCAGAGGAGGGCCATGAAGATGATCAGAGGGCTGGAGCCCCTCTGCTGGGAGGACAGGCTGAGAGAGTTGGGGGTGTTCAGCCTGGAGAAGAGAAGGCTCCAGGGAGACCTCAGAGCCCCTTCCAGTGCCTAAAGGGGCTCCAGGAGAGCTGGGGAGGGACTCTTGATCAGGGATGGGAGCCATGGGACGAGGGGGAACAGTTTTAAACTGAAAGAGGGAAGACTTAGATGAGATATTAGGAATGTTCAGAAAGTTCAAAGGCAAAGGACGCGCAGAATGGGCAAAGACTGGGCAAAAGACAGAAGCAAGGGATCTCTAAGTAACACAGCAGTCTTGCATGGTCTGTTCACGTGCGGAGAGGGGACGGCGAAGGGAGAAAAAGCGTAGGGAGCTGCGAGCTGAAGAGAAGGCAGCTGCAGACACACACTGGGAGAGAAGGGAGTTAGGATTTAGAACAGCTTGGCTTTGAATTCTGTCGGCAACATAGTTAGCAAAACCCTTCCAAACCATTTAGGTTTATGTCTTGACTCTACTTAAGAATTATCTTTCCTAGCAGCTCCTTAAACTGTTCGTAAATGGCTGGAAAAGATGAACAGAAGTTCTCACAAGTTCATGTGCACACTCTGAAAAGATCAGTCTTAGACTTGATGTGTGTTTACTTATTCATAAAGTTACATTCATTGCTATTTGAGGACTCAAGCGTGACCTCACGGAGAAGTTCAGGTAACTCAAAAGCTGTGACGTACGGGCTGTCCCAAGCAGGGGCAGGAGAGAATTCTCAACATTAAAAACCCTAGAATACGTTGTGCGGTTTGGGGTTTATTTTCTTGCTTAATCCATTTTATAATGATTGATTGCAGTAAATTTTGAAAAAAAAGAAAAAAAAATATCTCGGACAAATGGTCCTGGTGTAGTGGGAGGTATCCCTGCCCAGGGCAGGGGGTTGGAACTCGATGATCTTCAAGGTCCTTCCAACCCAAACCATTCCATGACTCTAAATGAACGTGAAATGATTAAGCTAAGGCTTCAGAGAGGCTGCAGGTCTAAAAACTTGGAAAAGAGAAGCACTGTGTACCTCAGATAGTTCTTACGCATCTAATTTGTCCATATCAAAGTCATTAATTACTTTTACCTCTTATTTTATTGGCTGGAACTCCGGGGTGTTTTACCCACTTCAATTACCATTCAGAATTTTAACTCCCTAGCAATTCCGAAGAAGTGGCTGTTAAAATTCATCAAATTGCAGAATCAAACACAAAATGTCATCATCACCCTCGACTGCAGCCACTACAGGGTGGTGCCCTCTTGGGGTTAATAACTTATTTAAAAAACCAAACCAAACCATAGGAACTTCTCTTCTGAGGGGTGGGAAACCCTCCTGGACCCTGTCCCTGTGGCTTTGTATTGACCGAAAAACAGAAAAGGCTTTATTGATTTAGAAAGATTAAAATATTTTAAAAGCAAGGTATGTTTTCTCAATTAGGAAAAGGCAGAATATTAGCTTTACTGCTACTTTTTTTAAAACTTACCATCTATTACATAAAGGGAAAAGACAAATTTAAAAGACTGATAAAAAAAAAAACACAGCCTGAAAAATATCGTTTAAAAAAACAGAGGAAAAGACCTATATATACCCTTTAAAAAGAAAAAAAAAACAAAGATGCTGCAATAAAGTACTGTTCAAAAAAACCTGGCATAGGACAAAGAGATATTCTGGTTATCATGTCTCAAGTCATACACAAGCTGTCTCTTTGCGTTAATGTAAATACTCTTTTCTCTCTGCTCTCAAGGACAGGGATACATTTTGCCTCCTGCTTAGATTAGGGATATATTCTGTTCTCCTGATAGTTTGTAGGAACCAACAGCATTTTGGTCCCAAGAGAATATTTGAGCACTGTATTGGTGGGGTGTGTTACACATCACTACAATAAACCGACAGCTTTACTTTCCTAATCACAGCATTTAGCAAAACTCAGGTGCAAAATTATAACACAGCAAGTTAATAATGCACTTGTTTCCTCCCAGCCATAAAGGGTATTTAATTGCTAAAGGGTATTTATTGCTAATTTAGCAAAAGACAAGTCACAAACCCTTTATGTAACCCTAGTTTTTCCTTTTTTTCTATCTTTTTTCTGGTATTTCTTAATTTTTATTTATTTTTTTACACAAAGAAAAACTGCTTTTCACAAAGAAAAACCGCTGTAAAAGCAACCAGGCTCACGGTGGGAAGAATAGGCGAGTCCTACCTGCAGTGCACCGTAATTGGGTGATTGCCTGTTTGCTGCTGCTGCTTCTGGACAGCTGCGATCAGGTCGATCATCCCTTTTCCTTCTGCAGGAATCCCGATTTCTGGCCACCCATGGAAATGGAACTGCCGAACGAGCCTGCTTTGCTTCTCCTGGTTACCCTGCGTGCACGCAAACAACAGATTTACCCAGTGCTTACTTCAGAATGGAAACACTCTTCTTACCTTAACCGTTCCCAGCAGAAATTTTGCACCGCTATAGTAGCGGGGGCTGGGTTCAACCTGGTCCGTGATATATTGGTCCTGCAGACCTGGTAGTTTGGTTTCTAAATTTCCCCAGCCACTCTGCTAATAATTACCCCCTATAATTTTCCTTTTGATTGGCAAAGCTGTTTCATCTGGGTAGTACGAAGGATACATTCAAAGATGAGTCATCCTGAGTACCAGTGGTTGAGAGCTTTCATCATAGAATCACAGAATGGTTT
>RSEF01000006.1:36865910-36877588 GCA_003993805.1 Himantopus leucocephalus | reverse complement strand
CAATCCTGAGTTTTATTTTATGACTTTTTACAGTCACGGCTGCAGGGATGAAATTGTGCAGTAACAGGTAACTAAAAGGATTTCACAAGGAGATTGTCATCATTCTAGAGTAAAGCTAAGAGTTGCGTTTAACTCCATTTTTGAGCTACAGTTCTATTTACATACTGATGTGATCTTCACAGCTGTAGTATTCACAATCCTCAACCACTAATGGGGTTTTACTGCTAAAGGATATAATGAATTCTCATATTTAGATAAAAATAAGACGCAGTGGAAGGTGTTGCCCAGGTTCCAACAAGAAGCCGGGAACAAAGTTAGGAATTAAGGCAGCTCTGCCCAGGTAAACCCTGGCTCCCAAACACTATGGCAGCCTTTCCCCATGCTAAATACGGAGATTTCTTTCCTTTTTAAGTCACAAGAGCACATGCTCATATCCATTAACCTGGACGCAGGTAATGGACCTGTTGGATGTTGGTTGTATAGCTAATTTGTTTCGGTGCCTGTTTGTTAGAATTTAATAAAAACCTTAGTTTATAAATCTAACAAGAATGTTTAAATTACAAAACCATTTAAACTGAAATTGAAAACACCAGATAAGAAATGTATTTGGAAACTCACAAGCCAAACCCAAACGAATGTTCTATGTTCTAATGTTCTTCGTAAACCAAGTTGATTGTGTCTCTTTAAAAAGACTTACGAGCAACAGCAAAATATTTGACTTGCAATTTTAATACATGAAAAATTTGTATACGTACATCTATGAAGGAAGCATTGATGTAGTCTGTATACTCCTGCCCTCTTTTCATTGACAGAATCACTCTGTTAAAGTCATCTGGGGGGGAAAAAAAAAAGTCTAATCTTACTTTTGCTAACCGTATGTTGACTGCGCTGTTACATTTCTGCAAGAACAAAACCAACAAAATCTGTTCTCTGAAAGCCAAAGAGCGTCTCAAAGATCTTATCTGGGATTTAGTAAGCGTGTGGAGGAGGGCCCCAGTTTTCCTGCTGGTTTTTTTTCCACTCACACAGGATATGCCCAGCAAGGTCTGAAACTTTCATTTTTCAGGTGCAGACATTAAAGTGCCGCTCCAGACTATGCAAGGAAACACGCAGAAAATACGTCGGTTTAAAAGGTGAAACTGCTGAATTATTTAATTCAGTCCTGCAAAATATCTGATCGTAATGCATTTTACATTGATAAAGTAAAAAACAATTCCTGAAATTGCCTGCAGACACTTTCTAAGGGCATTACACTTCATAAGGAGAGGATACTGCTGTTCCCATCATCGGGTTCTCTGGAAACATGAGAGCAGAGATGCCTGCAAAAAGGATGACAAAACCAAAGGGAAGGCTAAAGAAAACACCCCCCCAAAACGTATTCTAGCTAAAAATGAAGCAAAACCAAAACCTACCGCTTTAGACAGTCCTACTGCTTTTGAAAATATCTGAATTTTACAGGCAGAGAAGTTAAAACTTTGCAGGATTCTAATTCCCAAATCTGGGCAGGACCTCTGTTCTTGAGTTACCCCAACAGAGCTGTATTCTGATACGAGTTGTGGTGTTGTCAATGTATAGATATAGTGTGTATATGACACCCTCAGGACAATCATGTATTTATAGCACTTGTTTCTCTGTATAAAAAGCGGATCTCTTACATGGGATAATCTGGATGACTCGAGCTTTCTTCATATTTGCTGGAAGATTGCCAGTTCTCATGTTTTCTTTCATTATTCGAACATTCGTTAACTTCTGTAATAAAACACACAAGCGAGGATGAGAACTCCTTGGACCAGAAGCGGTTCTCGCTCACCACATCCCGCGCTCAGCGGGCTCCTAAGTGTCTTTACCGGGAACCAAACAGTAACACGGTCAAAGCGAGACTAAAGCCATGTCGTTGTCCTGTTGTAAAATATCATTAAGAGTAACAGTTATGTCATTTTTTTTCATACTTATAAATATTTAAGAATCAGAACGTATGACCGGAGCGTATCAATAAAGTTTAAGGGCTGTAAAATGACAGCAGATTTTGACATTTTGGGTTTGTTTGTTGGTTTTTTTAAGGCAGTTTTGGACTGTCTGACCGTGGCTTTTTTCAGAATAAGTTTCTTAAATTTGACCACTGGAAATTTAATTTCATAAAATTAGCCACTTTTGAAAATACCTTTTGATAAAAAGGTCTGCGTACTATTTTCTCGTATTAATTTTACTTTTTTCTTTCCAGCCCTTAGGTAAGCAGAGGCAGACTGACCAGCACTGCCCCCAGTCCTCCCCGTTTATCTCCAGTTTATCCCCCAGCAGCCGCCCCGGTGCCGGAGCGTTGCCAACAGGCTCTCCAGCCAGCCGGGCGCTGCACCGACAGCTTTGTCGTTCCCACATTGTTCTCAAGGACCGAAAAAAATTCTCTTTTATGGACTTCACTTCCTTTACGGTCGAAACACAAACCGAATTGATGTGTACTCATACTCATTTCATTCATATTACTATTATTACAATCCTGTCCCGAGTATTAAAGCTCTGGTCCTTTAGTGCTTCCCCCACGGCACAGCACCCTCTTTGTGGGGTAACGAGGTTGCACGAGTTTATGGATTGCCGGGCACCAAATCCTCCAGCTTTGCTCTAACTGTGTTCAAGCTTTTGCTCGGGAAGAGACCCGATATTCCTTATTATTTATAGAGTTTGTGCTGACAGCATTCCCAGGACACAGAAGACAAACACTGCTCTTGCCCCAACAATTCTTTTTATAGTAGAGATTACACACAAGATAACACAACAATAATAAGCTGCTTCTGCTGGGGTGGGACTTACCAGATAACCATCACAGTTCCACAGTTGCATTTCAGCAACTATTTAATATAAATGCAATTTACATTAAAATTAATTTAATTTTCAAACTACAAGCAGATCTTCAGGCACTTTGCCGTATTTGCCAGGAACTGAGTTGCAGGAGCGTATCTCAATTCCAGCAAAATCTCTAGCACTGGCAACAAACTAGTAAAAAGAAATGCCGACCTCTGAGCAATCACTTTTCAGCTGCTCTGTAATACCGTGTTCAATAGACTTCATGTCAGAGACTCTTATCGGGTACAACAGCTCCGCTCCCTTTCGGCGTAGGTGGGCTCAGTGCTCCCGGGCCCATCGACATGCCTTGCAGACCACAGGGCAGAACTAAGCGTTGCTCCCTGCACTGTAACGCAGAGCCTTGCTGGCACAGCGGACAGCAAAACCAAACTTAGAAATGCTGGAAAAAGCAGAATGCTTGACGTTTTCATTCCCTCCAACAGACCAACGGTTTCGACTTTTGAACTTGTCGCTGTATCGTCAGACTTATTTTTTACATTGTTTTCTTTTCTCAGTTCCTAAATTCTGATTAAATTAATCCTTTAAAGGAAAGGGAGAACTCCAGTTAACATCTTTATGCCATTTAACGCTTTAGACCTATATAGAGGATAAACATTTTAGCACAGCAAAAGTCATAGAAGAGTTCTAACTATTTCCTCAGGACAATAAAGTCTATTTTAAACAACAATCTGCCAGTGCGGTTGCTTTCTGCATTTGGGGTTTCTCCACCGCACAGAAATGCTTTGTTTCTCGTTTTACCCTGACAGGTCTGGACGTGGCAATTCTCTGCAATTCTCTCTGCCATCAGCCACGACTGCGTTAACAGTCCCGCGGAGATGCAAATTAAGTGCACGTAAGCCAGCTCCCTCTTCCAGCATTATCTGATCTGGCATCTAGTACCAGACCGAAAGAGTAATTCCGTTTTTCTTTGATAAACAAACAGAAAGCATATAGGAAAAGGTCCGTACCACAATGTAGCTTTGAATGAGCATTTGCAGAACAGGATGTTAAGCAAAGCCCCATTCACCGACTCCGCAGGACCCATTCACAGCTACCGCAAAATAAAACAAGTTGTTCCCTTTGCATGGACCTTCTCTTTTAAGGTTACACTCTTCCTGCTTTTGAAGTATCTGTTTGGCTCAAGTGTTTCCACACTTAGAAATCCTACGGCAAAGGCCTTTCATACTTACTTTAAATTCTTCTTCGAGCCCTATTTTGACGAGGTTTGGCGCCGCGTTGTGTGATGTTTGTAGATGTTTTTCTAAGGATGACACATCTAGCTCCGTGTCACCGTAGAGGTAGTATTCAAGTAAGGCTTGATAAATGAAGGAGTATTGCATCTGGAACGAACAAAGAGGCAGATAAGCATACTGCAAAGCAAGGAAGGGAAACTGTGAATTCTGCCATTTTCATCCAGCCCATGTGGTCTAGAATCTACTAATTATCAAAATATATCTTAAGCTAAACCAGAGCTTTCCCATTATATCACTCACATTCTCTAAAGTTCCACTCTCTTGTGCAAGGGGAAACCCGGACACGATACCTGAAGATAACGTGCTTTACCGTGGTCTTCACAGCCCTAACATGCCTCTATCGTCTTCCCCAACCCCATCCTTCTACAGGGCTTTGTGCATCTTCCAATTATCCAGGTGTGCAACAAAATGGGACATACTGGGATGCATATGAGAGTGGAAATACAGAAGCATATGCTTCTTTGACTGTGAAAAGTTGTAATTCCAACCGATTGAAGTCCACTTACGTCAGTCTGAACCATCTGCGGACGCTGATTACGGATTCTTGAAACAAACTCAAAAACATCCACTTTCTGTTCCGCGTGCATCATGTCTATTATGGCATCTATAACGATGAACGTGCCCGTGCGACCCACACCAGCGCTTGAAAAGGAAACAAAAACAAACAAACAAAAATCTCGCTGGAATTACCAAGTCTGCAGGAATTGCTACAGCAATGACGTGGGTCGAACTTATGCTGTTTATGTTGGACTGAAATACTCACTGTGAAAAAACCAAATTGCCTTTGTGATTTTAGCAATGATAAAGTTAGACTGCTTTTTGTTGCTAACATGAAAAGTCACCTCTTAACAGCTGGGCAATGATGAGATCAAAATCATATTAGAAAAGAGCTTTGGAAAAAAAATGTGCTCTGCCAGCTATAATAATTCAGTTTAAGATGAAATTTTAAATATATTTTTCTTCTTTTTTAGCTCTTTTCTGCACGGTTGCTGTTGCACGCCAATTAGATAACAGTTACTTGTTGCAAGTTCTACACTTCCTAACACTGCCACACCAAAATACTTTTTTTTATATATATATATATATCCTTCAACAGCCACGAGAGGGAGCACGATCATTATAAATTACACAACTCCAACCACTTTCGGCTCTTCCTTTCAGAGGAAAAGGGCATGGCATCCTGTGCTAGGCATTAATAGCTTTCCTTTAACCTTCTGTTAGCTTGCTTCGTACAGCAACGCCTGTAGTGTCCACAAACACCTTCTGAAATACGACAAAAATCTCTCCTCCGACCCAGGGTGCCCAAAGACACGCATCAATTTTCAGCCAGGGAATATCAGGCTTTAAATAACACCAGAGGAAAAAAAAAAGATATGGCATGCATAATATGACTTAGTTCATGTGTACACACACACACTTTGAGCAACAAATGCCACGTGAAACCAAAGCCCCAGAGCTCTCCTATTCCAGAGGTCCAGAGGGACAACGGAGACGAGCAGACCCATGGAGCACCACGGCCCTCCACCGAAATGTCACTCAACTTCTTCACAGTGAACAAGGCCACTATAACCTTCTGCCTCCAAATTCCTTTGCGTTCAGTCATCGGGTTGGCAGGCTCCCCTCTCTCCTCGCCCAGCCATGTCCCGGTCCAGCCCCCTTGGCCCCTCTGCGGCCATTGACCACAGGCCACCACCGCAGCTTCCACCCCATGGTGCCCAAGGTGTCCTGCCCTCTCGCTTCCTTTCATTCATCTTTGACCTCTGCCACCGTGGACGTGTCCACCTCGAGTCATACTGTCTTGACTCTCAGTTTACAGGGAATTTCCTTTCCCCGACACGTCCTGGAAGCCACCTCTGAGTGCGGGGTGCTCATCGCCTGTTCACACTTGTCCTTCCTTGCTCGGTCCTATGAGCTTTTACCCACTGAGCCCCGCACTCAGCCTGTGCCTTCCTCACTTCTCTTCCCTTTGTGGACACGATCCCTTTTTACACATCCTTGTTCCCTTCCCGTGCCTTTGTAAGGTCACCTCACTTCAGATCAGCGCTCAACTCGATCCCTGCATGCTCCTGCTAAAGCTGATAATTTCACCACCCTTGACATCTGCCTTGGAAATTCCCTGACTTTATCCATCCTTAACCTCCTCTAGGGTAGCCCTTAGCTGTTCCTCAATGTAGCTCTCTGCTCACTGAAAAAATACCTTTCTGAAAACTTCTAGAAAAAAAAAATAGGCAGAAATCCCCCCCCCCTTTTATCTGCAATCCTTTACTTCCAAATGCTAAATTAGCCTTTTATTAACTTCCAAAATATTCCCATTGAGCAGTTTTTGCTCAGAATGACTGAGCGATATTTTTATAAAAGCTCACTAAAGACGGACGGTTACACACTATCGATGAGTTTCCCTTTCCTTTTTTCAACAATTCAATAGTGTCATATCCTGAACTGTAACGGAAATTAAGTGTCACCTCTCTCGTTCTTTATTTCTAACGCAGGCTGAAGCACTGCTCTAGCCCCCAGCACTGACACATAACGGCGTTACCGCCTTCCGTTGGACCATTACATTTAAATTTCTGCAGATCTTTTTTAAGATATTTTATATTTTCCTTTAATTTGTCTCTACTTCTGCTGATTAAACTCAGTACAGAATTTCCTGCCGGTGCAAAATAAAGCTCTGGCGCAGTAGAGGTCTCCACAGAACATATGGCAAAGGGCTATAAAATATTGTGGGTTTCTCAAAGGAAAGACTATGCGAGACTACGAAACCAAAGTCTTCTTTTTCTGTTTAATGCTTTTCTTTAAGCTTCTTATGTGTGACACCTGGGAGAGAAGATGAAGCCTAGCAAGGCAAGGTCTGGATGGAAGTGAGGACACAAAAAGGCTGGCTTGGTCAGGACAAACACGCTCTTTTTCAACGGCGTGCACTTCAAGGGCTCTCGGAGAGTATTTCTAGATGTCTGACACAAGCAAGGGAAAAAGAAACAAACACACGACTCTACAACCATTTCCTTAAAAACAAGACCCAGAAAGACAAAGCTGCTATTCTTTCCTTTTCACTCTCCCCTCGCTATGATAATTGCTCCTGAAAAGACACTTCTTCCTCAGTTCTGAGCTTACAGTTGCTATAGAGATCGCGATTATTCTTTTAAAAACTGATTTGGAGTTTGTTTGTGCTTTCATTATCGTAAGGTTTCAAACAGTTTAGCACAAGCCTTTAACAGCAGGAAGTTGGGGGGGTGGGGGGCTGTGCGTGACTGAATGAGTGGGAATATGTTCTGTATTGGTATGCAGTGCATTTTTAAAATTGCAGCATTTAAGTCTCTTAAATGCAAGTCTTTATTCAAAACTTGCTAGGCACTTAATGGGTAATTTACATAGCGAACTGCAATTTTATTGTGGGAGAAGCCGGGGGTGAATTCTCAGAGAAGCATTTCGTGGCAAAGGTCACAGATTTGTATTACAAGTCTGTTTTTGTGACAAAGAACATATTTATACCAAACGCTGGATATCACTCATGGATTAAAAAAAAAAAAACAAAACTAAAAAACACAACAAAACAACTTCTGTTTGAGTATTAAAGTGACAGCAGAGACAGATCTTTTGAAATTGTTTTTACCTTGGGATCTCAAAAAGCTTAGCATATTATTGCCCTTTCTATATATATCTGTACGTGTACATATATATACACACACAAACACACACGCAGACTTCATAGCCTATGAACAGGAAATTAGTATTTAGCCTTGATACTATACATGGAACTCCCGGCTAAGCTAAGAGAACGGCTTGAAGAGCACATACATACCTACAGTGAACCACAACTGGTCCAGCATGGGCAGGATTCAACGTTTTGACTTTTTTCAGGAATTTCAGCATCCCGATAGGCGTGAAAGGCACCCCGAAATCAGGCCAGCTGGTAAAGTGAAGCTGCGTAACGAGCCTCGGCGCTTTACAACCGTCATGAAGCTGCGGAGAACACACAGACTCTGGGTTTGACATTTCTGGTTTACGTTTGACTTTAATTCCTGAAACACTTAGAGGCTGACTCAAGGATTAGAAGTTTACAGTGCACGTAAAATACAAACACAGAGTAAAATTACTATATATTATTAAAATGCATCTTCGCAGTGAAAACTGGAAGAATCCCAGGAGAGGATTGCAAAAAGTAAGACTCTCTCTTTGTGTTAATAACGGATTCAATCCTAAGTCCTTTTTCACTTATAAAATCCTCATGATACTTCTGTAGCGGCTTCAGATGACACTCACAAAATTCAGTCTGAAGATTCGGGATCTGCATCGCCATGAGATGCCAAATGCGAGCTTTTGCCATATTGTGTATGAGTAATGACAGAGGGGCTGCACCGCCCATGGCCAGCCACCGACAGGTCCCTGATGTGACCTGCTCTTCAAGAATACAAGAGAAGATACTACAGAAGCAAGGACGGCAGCGCTCAGCATCGTTTCACCTGACTTTGCTGATCACCTCAAGCTATCCTTGAGGTTAGAAAGCGTATGTGTCTCCCAAGCTTTCAGTCTGTTGNAAGGACGGCAGCGCTCAGCATCGTTTCACCTGACTTTGCTGATCGCCTCAAGCTATCCTTGAGGTTAGAAAGCGTATGTCTCCCAAGCTTTCAGTCTGTTAGCCAGCACCAAGGCCATTTCTTTCAAACTGGAGAAAGCCAAGTGGTTCTGTAAGGTTGCCCTGTCGATGGCTAACCAAGCCCTACAAACACATACTCAGCAGAGGGCAACAAGTGAAAGGCAGCTTAAGCATAAACTTCCCAGCCCTTCGGCTTATCCACAGCACGTACATCTCTGTACCGTTCCTTCTTTCCCATTCTGCTCTCTGAGCACAGCTCCTCTGAGCATTTTTATCGGCAATGCCTTATCAGTGTCATAGTCATACCAAAGTGATCTGCACACTCAGTCAGCAGAGACTGCTTCGCCGTTCAGAATCTGTAATTAAAGCTGAACAAATCCACCCATAATTGGGGGGGTTCTGAGCTCTCCATGTAGTTCTACACAGCCGTACGTGGTTTATCACCTCATGCCAGTCCATATTGGTTTCAGTTTTCAATCTGATTTAGACGGTCATTGCACCACGCACAGCAGCCCTCCCTTTGGGGGGTGAGGATCTCCAGAAATTTGCTCCTGTGGAAGGCTACGTAGTGTGGACAAGAGCAGAGTCATCCCCGCCATCTCTTTTGTGATCTAAAGCTTTAACGTGTGCCAGAGACCAAGGGTACAACAGAAATCAAGCTGTAATGCTGGCTGACATCGGCCAGCTAATACCCACAGGCTACTCCAAATCACAGAATCCTCTAGGTTGGAAGAGACCTTTAAGATCACCGAGTCCAACCACCAACCTAACACTGCCAAGTCTACCACTAACCCGTGTCCCTCAGCACCACATCTACACATCTTTACCTCCAGGGACGGCGACTCAACCCCTTCCCTGGGCAGCCTGGTCTAACACTTGACAACCATTTTGGTGAAAAAATTTTTCCTAATATCCATCCTAAACCTCCCCTGGTGCAACTTGAGGCCATATCCTCATGCCCTATTTCCTTGTTCCTTGGGAGAAGAGCCTGACACACACACACACGCTACACCCTCCTTTCAGGGAGCTGTAGAGAGGGATAAGGTCTCCCCTCAGCCTCCTCTTCTCCAGGCTGAACACCCCCAGTTCCCTCAGCCACTCCTCATCAGACATGTGCTCCAGACCCCTCACCAGCTCCGTTGCCCTTCTCTGGACACGCTCCACAATCTCAATGTCCAAACATATCCAAATTCATTCATTTGTCCCAAATTTGTCCCCAAAAAAGGTGAAGACACTGCTCCTGTGCTCCTTCCCTGGCAGTCACGAGGAATGACTTTCCGTGGCCCTTGGCTACGGGCAAGAAGAAACGGAGCAGAACCTCTTGCAATCCATTGAACTGTAGCGGACGCCGCGTGTCCTGACCTGCAGAGCTTCTCCCCTGCCCACGGGAGGTGGCACACCTTTCTCGATTTGCAAATATGTTTAACTAATTTCCTGAATTTATTTTAAGCAAGTATTTGACCTTGTGACAATTTGCCTTAAAAATGAAAATGAAGATGCAGCAAGAGCATTATTGTTACTTACCGACTGGACGCAGAACTTGCGGATGGTGTAGTCCACCAGAACTATGCAATCTTCCACTGACACGCGGATATTTCCGTAAGTCCAGCACCCTTGGTCAGGCCAATACTGATGACATTTTTCCTGTAAAAACATACAGTGAGTTTTCTAACACCGAGTCTGCTTTCATTGTCGGTCACTCATAAAACAATGAGGTTGTTTGAAAAATAGCGTACATAAGTATGCATATGAGTATGCACGGTTCTCATCTGGCACAACACAGCTTTAACGCTCTGCTTGTGCTAGTGATGCTTAAATTTATGCAGGGAAGGTGAGAATAGCTTTGAAGTTGTTTTTTGACCTAGCCAGACCTAAGCAGTTTTTGGTTAGATTTTTTTTTTTGGTTTGGTGGGGTTTTTTTTTTGTTAGGGGGTGCCTAACTGTGGGGACTGTGATGTCTTGACTCTTTATTTTTAAAGCTTTAGGTGCAGTTAGTGAGAAATGCGAGGCAGTCCTCATCTGAGTCATCAGGAACATGCAGATTTAACAGTTCTGGCTTCTCGTACTGGGAACGGGCTCTTCTTGTGGACTGCCTTTGCTCTTTGAGCTTCCCCAAGCAATACTATAATTGCAGTAAGACAAAGCAGACGTACCCCTGTGAAGAGGCAGACAAGGAACGTCCGTCCTCATACCTGCGGTGAGCTGACAGTATCTGAATTATCTTTCCCTTATTGTAAAAAATGCACGAAATAGGTATGAAGGCCAACTTTCACACAGCAATACAGCACATCGCGTCTCACAGGTGCGTCCTCATCTCCTTCCCAAGGTCAGCTCCTGCTGCGTACCCCCATATTTCCCTGTTGACAGGAGTTGCCTTTGGAGGGGCAAAAAAAGCCCAGTTCTCTGGCACTGGGTGGCTTCTGCCTC
Source organism: Himantopus leucocephalus (assembly GCA_003993805.1). NCBI lineage: Eukaryota > Metazoa > Chordata > Aves > Charadriiformes > Recurvirostridae > Himantopus > Himantopus leucocephalus. The sequence continues at coordinate 36,866,476 of RSEF01000006.1, read as the reverse complement.
CTCTCTCTCTCTCCTCGCCTCCACAACCACCAGGGAAACAAGGGGTTTTTTTATTGGGTGTAAGTTTTTGAGGACTTTATATGTATTTCAAATAAGGATGTAGCATGCTCAGTGTGGCAAACTGTCCCCCAGGGGAAAAGGAAATATTTAAAAAGCATTTTTTTATGTTTCTGATGGTACATTTCCTTAATGTTTTAACAGGAATGAAGTTAAATGTCTCATGCTTGTCGTGTGCGTCTCAGCGTACAGCCAGTACACACAGACAGTCTCGCACAACAGAATGGGGGGACAGGAAGGAACAGCATCAGTCTCACAAGAAAGAAGCGTGGGGTTTTTTTAATGTTACATGCACGTGTTTGCAGATGACACCAAGTTGGGCAGGAGTGTTGATCTGACTGAGGGCAGGANGTTCAACAAGGCCAAGTGCGGGTCCTGCACTTGGGTCACAACAACCCCATGCAGTGCTTACAGTCTTGGGGAGGAGTGGCTGGAAAGCTGCCCGGTGGAAAAGGACCTGGGGGTTTTGGGCGACAGCCCGTTGAACATGAGCCAGCAGTGTGCCCAGG
>RSEF01000006.1:36853956-36865810 GCA_003993805.1 Himantopus leucocephalus | reverse complement strand
TAGAGAGCCAGGGGGTCCTTTCCGAACCTCGACCCAACGGGACGGTCTCCGTGACAGCTCTGTCTGACCCTGTTCTCTCTGCAGTAAGTAACCAAGCGTGCCTCGCCATCAGAGCTTGTTAAATCGCTGTCACGTTTACTACCAAACTTTATTAAATCCCTGTTTCATATCAATAAATATATCGCTGCTTCTCTCTATGAGTGAAGTGCATCGCTCCATCTGTGACAGTCTCCCAGCCGCACAGGCACAGGGACGAGATGTTTGGTGCACCCAACACCTGAGCTATAGCTTGAGAGAGAGGAAGAAATGTATATGCTGGCTAAAAGGAGAGGAAATTGCCAGATATTCCTAAGTTAAATAATAACTTAACCCACTGTACCTTAAGCCAAGAATCAGGAGTTGATAAGCTGTGCGAAACATAAAGGAACAAAGACAAAAAGAGCAGCTCGGTAAGGTACAACCCGGCTCTCCAGCTTTTGACTGTCTTCTGCCTGCGCGGTATTGTAGGTCTGTTTAAGGTAACTGTGCAGTTCCCACGCACTTCCTACCATACGTGCTGAAAGCACATCGAGAGGTAAATGTTGGTCAGTGCCTGTTGGAGACACGTTCAAAAGCCCCTCCAGAATTTACAGAAGCCGCAATGGAATCACCTATGTGGTTATTGTGTCTATGTGTTGCAGTTTGACACTTGGTATTTCCTAAATCCCCCCACTNACGTTCAAAAGCCCCTCCAGAATTTACAGAAGCCGCAATGGAATTACCTATGTGGTTATTGTGTCTACGTGTTGCAGTTTGACACTTGGTATTTCCTAAATCCCCCCACGTTCTCCTCCCCTGTCTAGCACACGAAACGGGCGTTCTCTAAGGCAATTAGCAGCACCAAGAGCAGCAGCAGCAGTAGCGGTAGCAGCAGCAGTAGTATTTGTCTTGCACCTTGCTGAAGAAGAGGGCTCTAACCACACACCCAAGTGACTGCTAACCCCCTCAAAATACACAGCCCAAGAATAATAGAAAACAGAGGCCCCAAGGAAAGAATGAAATTATATGGGTCAGCATGGAAAAGCAGGAATTAGTTATTGGCATCCCAGAAGAAAAAACAGTAAGGAGAACGATAGAGGACAGCAAGGTGACTTTGCAGGAGAGAAAAAAGTTTGTTTAAGTATATTAAGCATCAGCAGCCTGTCAGCACCATTCACGGGATGAGTGCAGGTGCTATGGCTCTGTACTGAGAGAGAGATGATAGGTAGATGGATGGATCAGGCTAGAAGGGCCTTAAAATGAAGATGTATCATTCAAGTTTGCTACGTATACAGGAGAAAACTGGTTCACATATTCAGGGTGGTGAGACATGGGCTATCCAGCAAAATAAGAAAAGGCAGTAGGAGTTTAAATGGTTGAAATGAAGACTAGATTGGACTGGAAAAACCACGGACAACATGGGAAAATCGCCCTGACGTGTGTTAGCATCCCATTACCTGCTTTAATACTGGCTCTGAAAAAAAGCACGCTGACGTTTGCCAGAAAAAAGTGCTAAGATGAGCTGAGTTGAGACCTAAGGTGTAGGAATGAAGAGAAACAGTAGGATTGTCAGTAACTGGCTCACTGCTCAAACAAATAATGTGATGCTATTTGCTAATTAGTTTTTTATAATGCTAAGAGTTCACATGAGTTAAGAACTGCAAAAGCAGTCAGTATGAGCACCAAGTTACAGATATTTCAAATAGCCAGGAAGGCTCCAAATACAAAGTTGCAGCATTTCCTATAGGATTGCTGTTTTATGAGGCTGGATATAATCTGCCTTCACAAAATTGTGTCCAAGTGTACCAAATCAGCTGAAACATGAGTCAAAGTGGTCTTAGTCCAGCTGACTGGGGCTGCAAAAACGACTCTTGGATACCTACCCCAAGAAAGTTATCCACACAAGTTGGGAGTGCAAAAACTGTCCGTGTATGCTTTATTTTGTTGCGGTTTAGTTTCCTTCACCTGAAGGAAGAAAACAAGAGCCTCGGGCTAGCTGAAAAGTTTGCTTCGTAAAATAAAAAGGACTGATTGAAAACATTCATCTGAGAGAGGGACTAACTCGAGAAGGAAAGTTTTATAGAGTTTAATTGGAGTTACAGCTGTAATTAAGTTCCAAGCAATTATCCTAGAAATCCAAGTAAGGTAATGAAGTCCTACCTATGCTGGGATTCTCCAAGTTATCCTATGGAAGTGTAGGGTAAAGGTTTAGTTCTCTCTGAGATTCTGTGAGTATTTATATCATGCTCTGAATTTACAGGCAGAGCTACGAATATTACACACTGTTCTCAGTCCCATTTTAGTGTTGTATTTAGGAACTGCCTTGTATCTCTTTTTTTTCTCTAAAATTCTTCTGGGCTTTCAGAACAAATTTGTGATTAATGTAACTCGCAGAGCATAACATTTGAACTTTGATACTTAGAGCCTTCCATTTCTTCAACATCTGTTCCAAGGTAGAGTGACTTCTACTTGGCAGCAGTATCTGTGACTCTGGAAACCTGAAGGTGAAAACACATTGTCTCAAGGTTGTAGTTTGTCTGAATTTGTTCCTTTTAGTTGCTTATAAAAATTTTCCTCGAAGTGATTAGGCGTTTGCTTATGCAGGGTAATTATGTTGCATAAAGCGTCTTCCTATTATGTAGCTAATAAAAACAGCAGCAACGTATATCTTGGCCCAAAGAGGCTGGGAGTTTATTAAAGTTGTAAATTATGGATTCTGCTAATGCAGGGTAATAAGATCAAACAGCACAGTATGAGCAGTGATCATTCTCCTATTTTTGTCTAATATTGTGTAGTTATTAGACATTTTGTCCCTTATTAATCTTCTTTGACCTTCTTCCACAAAGTCTCCTTCCTATAACAATGAATAACTGCTGAGAATCGTAATGTGCCCACGAATGTCCACGAGGATAATAGGGCACAGTGTGTCACAAAACGCAGTTGATAAAGCAAATGCCCTGGCGAGACCACAGCGACCCCCTCTGCTCCTCTGACGTGGGACGTGACCTGTGGGGCTCGCAGGCAAGGAGGTGGCCTGGAGTAAGGTAGATATCTAAAATGTATTTCAGCAGCATATCTAAATGCAGTTTCTTAATGTCAGGTAAGGGATTTGAACAGCAATGATTCGAATAGTAACAACTTACTATCTTCTAAACATTGTGGGAGAAGAATAGAGAAGAACCCTTCGGTGGAAGGGGCAACCCAGGTGGGACATGACAAAGCAAACGCCAAATCTTCTTTCCAAAGTCTTCTCGTAAATTCGGTGCAAAATCTCCCGCACTAGAAGACAGCCAGTGTGTTGCCACAACGTTCCCTTTTGTTTTGTGAAAGACTAAAGGAACAAGAGCGCGGCCACCTGCAGCAAGGACGTGACATGGAGGAGTGCTCAGCACTTTGCTCACTCCTTGTTGGTACAAACTACAGCCCCAGACCCTGTTTCACTGGGAATCCATGTGGTAGCAGCATGCAGAAATATGACTAAATCATTCCCTTTGCTTATAATATGACTGCATTGTATAAAAATGTAAATATTTAGGGACTTTACAACTTACTGCTATCAATCTCAACACTGCAATTAGAGTGAGACAGGAATGAAGTCTCTGCCGAGAAATTATTTTCTCCAAAAGGTTTAATTCTTGTCTCTTCATTGTGTTTTTTTCCCTTATGTACAGGATAACAGAGAGAAAAAAAACTGTAAGGTAGGAGTTGATCATTCTCTTCTGCTTGTCTGAACAAACCTTAAATAGAAACTTACAAGCCATAGACAGAGTTTTAAATAAAGTGCATAGGGCATTTGAATAAATAGCTAAGATATTAAAATTTAAAAATCAGCAGCTCTGCATACAAAGTAATTTCATTTCAAAATGCATTTGCTTGCTCTGTCCTCCCTCTCTGTGAAGTCTGCAATAACAAACCAGTGCTTACGTGCCACAGCAGAGATCACTGCGCTTACAGTCTCTCAGGAAAGGTCCATCTTCACACCACCCGGGTGACCAGGATCTGAACTCACTCCAAAATTATGCTGCTATGGCTCAATTTCCCGATGGATTTAAGTTGCATCCGCTGTTAGGCTGGGGACCGGAGACTCCCCCAGCCTTGCATTGTCCCCAGGGATGTCCCGGCTGCAAAGCTCAGTGCTCAGAGCCTGCGGGAGCCGAGGGATTTCCAGCTGCAAGGAGGAGCACGGGCGTCCGAGCGTGTGCGAGGGCAGGTACCGATGGAGGGTTACCAGGAGCATCAGTGCAGCGCTCCAGCTGCACCGCCAAACCCTACCGAGCAGTGAGGGTTACTATTCTTAAAGAAAATGCTGTGTTTGAAACATGCCCTTTACAGCAGGTGGCTGAAGAATGTTTTCCCGGCATGGGGAATAACAGCTTTTAAGGACTATTACAATTATTTTATGTGTAAGCAAAAAGAAAATGAAAAAAAAAAAAAAACAAACCCCAAACCACCAAAATCCTAAATCCGCCGTTTTCATCATTTAATGGGCTCTGCGTGAATGCTAAACAGGAGGAAGTCACAGAAAGGAAAGCGTATAAAATGGATGCACTTTAAGCGGCAGTGAGCCATTATCTCCCAGTGGTGTGTGGTGCAGTTCAGTGGGCGGCACGTGGGCTAGCACAGCCCAGAATCCAGGTGATTTTTAGGATCCCATGAGTTTTCATGTTCCATATTTAGTGCAGGTGTCCCTGTACATCTCAGGTGGTGGCGGGAGGCTGTGAGCATCGGGCACGTGTCCACCTACGGCGACTTGAAACGTCACCGCTCGTGCCGCTTGGCTGCCGTACAGAACAGGAGATTCCACTGCTTCATGCTGGGCTGAAGGGCTTATAACTCACGTGTGTGTTTCTCATTTAACACCCTCCACGAGTTTTTATTTAGTTTGGACGTGTCCTGTGTCGCCTCTGCGTTTATATTTTAAAAACCACTGCAAGAGACGTGTTTTGTGCCTGAAGAGGTGACGGGAGACTGCAAAGGCAAGAGGCAGCAGAGCCAACCACACCGCTGAGCACACACCGCTCCACTCGCAACTTCACTTTTGTGTACTCTTCCCTGGCATTCATTTTCCATTTGCTTATTTGGGGCCTATTTGTCTTTTCCTCACTTTTAGTGTATAGTGCTTTATTCTACTGAACCAAAAGTCCTACTCACAGATAAGGGACAATTTCGGAAACCCAACCAAGGCCATTTCCCTGGCTCTAAAACCACTGTGCAGCTTTGATTACCAAACTGGAGGACTTTTGGAAGAGCAGACTCAGCACGGTACCTGGCAGAAGGCATCAGGAATGGTGCATCAGGACTCGTGTGGCCAGCAGGACTGGGGCAGTGATGGTCCTCCTGTACTCGGCACTGGTGAGGCCCCACCTCAAGTACTGTGTTCAGTTTTGGGCCCCCCACAACAAGAAAGACAATGCGGGGCTGGAGCATGTCCAGAGAAGGGCAGCGAATCTGGTGAGGGGTCTGGAGCACAAGTCTATGAGGAGCGGCTGAGGGACCTGGGGTTGTTCAGCCTGGAGAAGAGGAGGCTGAGGGGAGACCTTATCCCTCTCTACAGCTTCCTGAAAGGGGGGTGTAGTGAGGTGGGGGTCAGTCTCTTCTCCCAAGGAACAAACGATAGGGCAAGTGGAAACAGCCTCACGTTGCACCAGGTTTCAATTGGATATTGGGGAAAATTGCTTCACCGAAAGGGTTGTCAAGCATTGGAACAGGCTGCCCCGGGAAGTGGTAGAGTCACCATCCTTGGAGGTATTTAAAAGCTGGGTAGACGTGGTGCTGAGGGACATGGGTTAGTGGTGGGTTTGGCAGTGTTAGGTTGATGGTTGGATTTGATGATCTTAAAGGTGCCTTCCAACCTAGGAAAAAAAAAAGAAAAAAAAAGCCAGCTGGTGCCCATGGGATGTGCAGGTGGCACCACCACAAATCCACAAATGGTGTGACATGCCAGTGCACAGGAGCGGGGCTGGCCTTGGGATCTCCTCACCATCTCAGGAAAAACAGGCTGGAGCAGAGAAGCTGTTTTGAACAGTTATACTTTCCATTTTCACGCTCAAGAGAGAAGGGCTGGCTTTTCTCATGAGTGAACAGGAACATGCTGGTATTGCAGAGGTTGTTTTTAATTAATTAGAGAGATGGAAATCTTTCAAAAATAGGTTTTGGCGCTCAGGATCTGATTGAGGCAGCTTGGCACCACCGACAAAAGAGAACAGCAAGGTGACTGATCTAAGGAAGGACCTGCCTTGGCTGCTGGTGTGGGCTTGAACCTCAGTGTNGTGGAGGGGGACAAGCCACTGCCAGCGCGGGATACCATTCCCCTTGCTTAGATGTCAGTCATGAGATATGGTGCAATGCAGAGTTAGAGTTCAGAGATGCTGAAATCAAGCAATAAACTGTTTATACACATTTTTAATACAGTGGGACAGATGCTGACTTAACCCATAGTCAGGACACAGCCTCCATCTGTCCCATCAGCACATCTCTTCACCAAAACAAGGAGGTTTATGGCCAAGAACTGACTGCTCAGGACAACTGGCACCAGGTTTGCATCAGTTTGTTTCATGTGTCCCTGTCAGATAGCAAAAACAATAGGGACATTAGCGTCTCTGCCCCGTCCCATGCCATCACGACGTCTGGAGGAAGCCTGGGCAGGCATTTCAGCCAGGGCCCAGGAGGAACGAAGAGCAATGTTTGAAGAAGCAATGTCCATGCTATATGGCATGGTGTGTGCAAGAGCTTGCACGGAGGATGGGGATGCCTGGGAGCCGTAGGGACACTGTGGTGTGCACCAAGAGCTACGCTTAGACCCAGCATAAGCCAGCTGTCTCCGGTTTCCCTCTTGCATAACAAAGTGCACACAGAAACTGTTAAAACCTTGTCTCGGATTATCCTGTAAATCTTATTTACTCCCTTATGGTCAAATACTTATTTACTTTCCTTATTAGCAGTGTTTACTCATCAGCTCTACTTTCTGAGCAACCTCAATTTTTTCCTATCTTTACAGAAGCAACATCTGTCACAAGTTGCCTCCTCGGTCTGCCCTTTCTATACTCCTCAGCTTGCATTTTCTATCATGCAAAGTCATTTTTATTCACACGAAGGCAGAATAAAATGAGCTTTCCTTTTCCTGTTTGTGCAAAACTGCCCCCCCACAGCTGACCGAAGCAGTGAGCAAAGCAGAAAATAAATATATGCCACGGCCTTCACTGCAAAAGCACCCCTGGAGTAAGCCAAAATGCTGATGTCCACCCAACCAGGTGAAAATTAACCGTGGCATCTTCGACCGCAATGCCAAGGCCTCTGCTGCTCTTTTTAAAGAGGTGCCGGTGGTGGGTTGCAGAGCAAACACAAGAGGATATGATCCTGTAAGCCAACCTGCTCATCTCCGAAGTGCTTCTTTGGCCAACATCAGTGAAATCTGAAGAAAAAAATAACTAAAGGTTTTTTTCCAATAGTATCGCTGATGTCTTTGTGACCTTCCACCCAGACTACTGCAAAGTGTTTAGTAACTGCGGAAAGCGTAAGAGAGGAGTGTCTGCTCCTGCGACACACTGCTGCTTGGTGCACAGCGTTAAGTGCCTGAAACCCCCAGGTTCTGCTCTGCAGCGTTGTTCTGGGTCAGACAGGGACAGGATCCCCTGTTCAGACACCCCTTCTGCTGGCCGAGCGGGGTGTTGAGGTCTGACATTTGCCAAAAAGCATCCCTGCTAATCAACTCCCCCTCTATCTATAAGGGCTATTGTTTCGGTTTCAAGTCAGAATGTAGATTAAGTGCTTCAAAGTATGAAAAACAATTTCTATTCATCTGCAATTATTCCATAGGAGGATGCCTGAGGACAACAGCTATGAAGGCAAACATAAGGATTTCCTTTTTGTGTAGGACTAACTTATTAAAAACTTTCAATTAATACAAACTAATTAGAAACAAGCAAGTTTCCTTTAAGCTGGTCCAATACCCATGAAGTTTCTCACGGGCTTCAATAATGTTTTCTGCAGGACAACAGTATATTCATAATCATATCTAATTAAAAGGCTTTAAAGGCATTCTTATCATAATTTTCCATATGTTGCAGATGATTGCTACTGAGTATTGTTTTCACAGCGACAATGCTCCAATCCAGAGCAGGTCCCACCACGCTGGATGCTGTCCAAATACATATCCCTGCTCCAAAGAGTTTATGATAATCTCAGGCCAGCGAAGCCTGTAACAAAAAAGGGGACGAGAAGACAATGATGGAGGGATAAGCGGTTTACGTTCATGAACGACGCTTAGAAAACGTAACTCATGCTCTGAAATTAATGAGATAAATATATGAAATGAATTTGCAGCACACCCTTGCCTACAGAATGTTTTCCAGCCCATTTCTGTAATTGTAAAAGCTCTGTTAACAATCAGCACAAACAACTTTTTGATGTTGACCTTTCCCAGCCTGACTTGTAAGTTTTATGCAGGCCAAGCCCCACGGATGTCAGCAGGCATCGTGACGGGCACGGTCTTGTCCTGTGTGCCGTGACCAATTCCAAGCTAATAGAGTGATGCATGCTATGATTTGTGCAGTTTGTCCTGGAGTCATACAAGAGGCGAAGGTGGTGGTAATAAAAATTGGTTGTTCTGATCTGCTCTGGACAAGGCACGACCCCCTGGGCTGACATTGCCCTGACCTATTGCATGCACACACGGAGACACACACGGATGTGCATCACCAACCTTTCTAAGTGAATGTTATTCATGATATCATACATGCAGTAGTGTCTTTTAATTCTAGACTTTCATATTTTATAGTCCTTTCTCATGTCTTTTGTACTTGCTGTAGATTTTTAGATACTCAATGCAAAATTTAAGCTGCTGCTGATTTTATGCCCTGCAGGAAAAAAAGACAGAGAAAAATATTCTTCCCACCCATCCATAAATATTTTTCTAATCAATTCCCAGTTTATCACTAAAATCGCCTGGCAGATTTCAGATCGCAGGGGGGAAACCTCAGCTTTCAGTCTGTGTATGAAAAGTAGCTCCCAGTGAACACTGACTTTTTAATGGTATTTCTGTTAGAGCCAGGATCCCTTGTTCAAAGGCAACAGAAAATTAAAAGCATAGAAAGATTCAACACTGAAGATTATTGCTCTGGAAAGTTATCCAAGTATATCAGGGTAATTCTGTGACTTGAATTACACTGGGCACTACCAATTGTGGCAATAAGTAGATGCACATTTTGGATAGGAACTCAGGATAGAAACTGATGCAGCGTTTTGATAATACGTCACTGCATTTCAGTTTTATCTCTTGATTTCAGGCTTGTGGGGTTGTTTTTCTAATTTATTTTTCTTCTGTTTTTACATATTACTAAGATGTTAAATGGAAATATATGCGCAGAGTTACCAACAGCGAGTGCACTAGCCAAAAAATCATTAAATAAAAGTTCTTTTATTTCAGTTTCAATAAACAGGATGATGTGACTTTATTAAAGAAGAAGATTGAAAACTTTGTGATGTGAGACACTTTTAAATGGAAACACATTAAATTATTTACTGTGGTAAAACAAGTATTTAATGGAGAAGCATTTAAAATTTAATTGACTGCTGAGATTATCAGTTGAATTATGAGAGGCACCCACATGATGTACAGCTTTCTCTTATAATTGAAAACACTAAGAAAAACATTTTTATAAATCTATTTTGAAACAAAAAAAGATAGTGGAAGTTTTGTTATAAAATGTACTGTCATGTTATTACTCAAGTCACCAGAGAAAACTAAACCGGCATAATTTGGGGGGAGCAGAGGATAAATAGGGCAGTGCTTTAATTGATAGAGGACTATGACTGAAAGTTCTGTCTAGAACCTTAGACAGATAATTAAATAACTTAATTAAGTTATTTAATCTGGTATGTAATCTAAGTTTAACTGACTCACTGAAAACTCTTAATGAAACTATAGTCGCTCTTTTGATCTTGTATGTACTATCTCTTCCCACCTGAAATCACCAGCCATGGCATTTTGGAACAGTAAAATATATCCACAAGGCCGCTGAACCATCACGGAGAGGTCCTGCTGCAGCACACCAGGCTCCCTGGAGTGACTCTGGGTCTTTGCAGAGACCTGAGACATGAGGTGCAAGAAGGTTATCAGCTCCTGTCTCGCCTGCTTCAGGCTGCCCTGGAGTTTCCACGTGCAACATTACACAGTTACGCTCTGTACAGCTCTGCCTTTACTTTGTTCTTCCTTCATCTTGTGACCATGTGAAGGTAATGATATGAAGATTTTGACACATGGATGGGTCTGAAGGTCGTGCCCCAAGTCCCACAGCCAAGGAAAGTGAACCAAGAGCAGGATCAGGTCTCCTACCTCCCACCCAGGCCAATGTCCTGCACCACCACACATCTGCTACCTGAGAGAAGGACAGGTCCTGAGCTGTATAACTCCCTATAGGTTATGTTTTCATAATATCTGTCTCTAACTGGAGACCTCATTGACTCAGAGCATTCCCCATGCATCAGCATTTGCCTTTGGGTGAGATACTTCATGTTGTTGTTCTTCCTTACGTGAAATGACTCCCACTGGGTCAACACAGCAGTTCTATAAAAGTGAACACCCTCCACTTCACAAGGATTAATTCCCTTTCAAAATTATAAGAAATTACAGCAAGTTTTTTAAAAATGACTATGTAGTCATGTACTGATGAGAAATTTTCTGGGAAGCACCAGCTGAGTCAGCCATTAAACGATCCTTGCAGACTGTTTCTAGATTATTTATAACACTTGACAAAATATTACTAATATTAGACATTGCCAAACAATGTGTCAAATTGCCACTCTAATTACTCCACCAGCAACACAAATCCTTTTGCAGGCGACCACATTTGGATATGTTTGTAAAAAAACAATGACTTCTTTGTGTTATTTTTAAATCGTTGTAATTTTATTTTAGATTTGCTGGCAGCTTTAGAGCCAGCATAGGGCAATAACCATTCTTTTCATCACAGCACACATTTAACTGACATTTCCATCTATCTAGGGATTTTTCAAAATCTTTTTTTTTAAACCAGAATGCTTAATACGTTCACATTTTTNTAGGGCAATAACCATTCTTTTCATCACAGCACACATTTAACTGATATTTCCATCTATCTAGGGATTTTTCAAAATCTTTTTTTTTAGACCAGAATGCTTAATACGTTCACATTTTTAAAAAAGTAATTTTTGCTCGCAGTTTAACTTGTGACCTGTGCTTAGGATGCACAGCATGAAAATAACACTTTATTCTAGAAATTTCCTTTTCTTTCTTTTATACCTTTGTGGGAGACAGCAAAAGTAAACCTCATTCTGAGCAATTAGAGGCTTTAATATTTTTATATTGCTATCACTGTGCAAAACCCAGCAACATGTACCACAAACGAAATAATTTCTAAGGACCTAAAGAAACATTGTGTTATTGCCCTCAAAATGATGAAAATGTAATGAGTGTATATTGGAGCCATTTGTCAGCATTAGTGGGAACTTAAGATTTGTGGCAATTTATTAATTCTTGCTGTACAACATGGTGTGTCAGGCAGACAGAGAAGCCGGCCTGTTTGAATTAAGACCTCTGCAACAGCCACTGTCAGTTTTGCATGTTCTCCATTGGATCCTAAGTCGCACAGATACCAAGTCTGTAATGTTTAATGGCAATTTGTACACCAACCTGGGTGTGACTCACTCCGGGCTAGAGCGGAGGGCTGCCCCTGCCCACCCACCCCAGCTCCTAAGGGACCTCCAACACCTCTGGTCTCCACCATGGACTGAAGACACATCTCTTGAGCAGTTCGCTATAGAATCATAGAATGGTTTGGATTGGAAGGGACCTTAAAGA
>RSEF01000006.1:36818279-36853856 GCA_003993805.1 Himantopus leucocephalus | reverse complement strand
AGGCATATTCACAGATCTAGGCTATCTGCACCTCAGGCTTTAAAACCTTTCCTTTAAAAAAGCCTTCTCCTCTGTGCAAAAAGCAAATGTTGCCTCCCTTAGTGTTAAAAAAGCCACATTCCAGTGGTACAAGCCATCCACACTCATCTTTTCTTTTAAATTTAGTAATTAAATTTAGTCTCAGCTGAGAATCAGTATGCCAGATTTCAGCCTGAAGTGAAAATAAATGGTTGAATTATAAATCCCTAAAAATAGAAATTCAGAATGCAATCACTGACACAACCTTCATTTGGGCCCCTGTAGTATTATAAAAGACATTTAGTAAACAACAAGGTAGCTAATGATGCAGTAAGCATTTTCATACAGCACTTAGAGACAACTCACTACACATAATTAGAGCATTACTAGAGTCATCAACTGTCTAGTACATCTGATAAAGAAATGTCACCTGCCTCAAAATATGGTAGAAATTCCAGTTGCCTTATGTGCAAAGCTTTAAAAATCAGAGAGAGAAGACGACAAAAACAAAGCTAACGACATAGTTCACATCTTGTTTTGAAGCAGTAAAGAAATTTGGAAGCGAAAATTTTTTTCTTTGGTGTCATTTGCTGAACTTTGTAATAAGCTCTTATGGGGATTAACAAACCAACCAAACAAAAATGATGTGTCCATCCCTAAGGACACATGTTGCGTTATTTAATGTCTGGGCTAAGAGCCTGTCCTGCACAGGCTGCATGGGACTGAAGAGCGAGCGGTGAAGGCTGGGCTCATCTCGCCCCAGGCTGACTATCCAAATGCTGAGCATATTTGTCACCTCGGCTTTTCTTACATGATACAGTGACAGATGTGACTCAGGAGGATGATTCATCCTCTTGAGGTGTTAACTCAGACAGGGTTGAACCGCCTTTGGGCGCGTCGGCCTCTCTCATCTACAGAGGGAGCAAGATTATTCGTTTAATCAGACATCCAGCTCTTAAATGACTGGAGTTAAACGAGATGGATTCCACCCTAAATTCACAGTTCATACGGGTACTCTGTCTCATCCTTTTCTGAACGCAATGACAGAGCGATTGCTACCGTGGCAAATGTTACTTGTGCATGAGTTGGGAAGCCTGGAGCTTCCACCACCAATCAATTATAATACAGCTGGAAAAATCTGTGTTAGCCTCTTGTCTTGGGCTGCACGTGGGCTGCTGACCGAAATGTGGCATTTATGGAGTTCTCTACAAAGACAGAAGTGTCCGAGTGCTGAGATCAGCATGGCACTATTTCCATGTATTTTCAAACATTCATGAAGGCAACAGGAACTCAGCAAGCAGATTAGCATCAGTGATGTGGAACCACAACGTACGCTTAAATAAAGCATTGAGTGAATAGTGAATAACTCCAGCTCTACAGGATCTTTGGCAGTAATGGCAGGATTTCAATTATTTGGATGTTTGTTGGAAAAAAAAAAGTATTTTCTGTGCTCAGAAACTAATTCATCAATTGCTTTTACGCTTGGAGATAATTCAATGTGCATCCACAGGAATCTCTTTTTGGTTTAATTCTATTCAGTATTTTCATTTATGACTTGGATACAGCAACAGAGAGTAGTCTGTAAAAACTAAAATGCCACAAAATAGAAAAAAACCACAGAGAATCAGAACTCAAGATTACTGTAGTAAAGGGAGAAAATGGTACACGTTCAGAAAGGTGAAATTCAGGTGGGGAGTAGTTTTCCATGCAGCGATACTTCAAGATGTACTGGGAGCGGGAGGATGATATATTGAATATGAGCCAGTATTGTGACTGCTGCAAGAGATGACATAATTTAAGAAAGGTCAGAGACGAACTGTAGAGGCTGGAGGACAGCTGGGAGACTTAACAGACATTCAGAAAAACATGACTTTTCTGGAAAAGTTGAAAGATTTCATTTTGTTTAATATAAGAAAGAGAAGGCTAAGGAAGGCTGTTTCAGGGGTGGGAACCGGCAGCCAGTTGTTCTCGTCCATTGAAAATGAGGCAAAATGAGATCAACTCAATGGCAACATGAGACATTTTAAGAATTCCTAACCAATCTTCCAGGAGCCACATTGACAGACAAGACCTCCTCATTTCCAGTGGCTCTAGTTTTGCTTTTTGATGTTGTCACAGCAGGACAGTTGCCTAACTTGGTATTTAGAAAAATGTGTTTTCGCTTGGAGGCAACACAAGATCTGGGGCTGAACCTTCTCTTGAGTCTCTTTCAGCTTTTCTTTTGGAGGATGATTTTTTTTATGACTCATAACATCAAAACCCCCCATATTTGTTCGCGTATTACTGTTGTATGTCAGACAAGAGCCACTTGGGAGAAGAAACCTCTTTTGAAGCACAACGTGCATGATGACACATGGAAGACTGCAGCTGTCCCCTTGCCAACAGTGGCCTGGATTAGAAAGACGTAATGAAAATACACACTCTTTGTTTAGTCACTGGGAAACAAGTGGTTTCATAAGCTTGTATTTTCCATTCTTCTCGTTATTTTCCCCCCTCGGGGTATTTCTTTCCCTCTTTTCTAAAGGCTCATGTTACCATGGGAAACACGACAGAAACCAGCGGGTGTTGTTAGCCTGGGAGATCTTAAATAATTTCCTATGTGAAAACATTTTAATTCCTAAGGTATAATTTTAAGGTGCTGATCCAAAGCCCATTGTAGCCTACGAAAGGCTTTTTATCAGAGTTAAATGCATAAAAGTTAACTGATTACTGCTGTATTAACAAGTTCCTGCAAAGAGAACACAAAGGTACGCTGAAGAACACAGAAATAGCTCTTTTGAAGACTGAAAGAGCTGAGTTTATTAACAATGTAGAAAACCTTTGACTGAGTCAACACAAAGCATTTTTCAAAGTGTTTGGCTCACACAATTCAGAAGTCGATTCACTGTCAGAGTATTTGCTCTGGACTTGTCAGGAATCTATTGTAGAAGTAACAGCTTTGTTTGCAGAAGTCTCTGCTAAACNAACAGCTTTGTTTGCAGAAGTCTCTGCTAAACACTACCACCATTTCTACTGCCTGATCAGATGTGCTTCTGGCCCATCCTTTCTTCTAAATATGGAGATATGTCCTTGTTCCACTTTAAAATTGACTGGGTATCCATAAGGATATCCNCACTACCACCATTTCTACTGCCTGATCAGATGTGCTTCTGGCCCGTCCTTTCTTCTAAATATGGAGATATTTCCTTGTTCCACTTTAAAATTGACTGGGTATCCATAAGGAGGACTTGAGAAAATAAGTCAACTTAATAACCTGATGCTTAGCTGGTAATCTGCTAAAATACATCACAAAACTTCAGTGAACATTACTTTGCTTTCATTTTTGCATGAATAACCTTCAGAAAGCTTCACAACTGTGTAATGTATGCAAACATTTTTTAAGAGAAACCGTTTCATCTTTTATTTTATTAATTCATTTATCAAAGGGGAATAGGAGCCTATGGGTTTATTTGCATCTTACCATTGCAATCTAAAATAATCCTGAGCAGAAATCTGCCAAGAACATTGGGAAAACAGCTTTTCTTGCAGGTGTTAATGTGCTGAATCAGAAGTAAAGCCTCAGAAACAGAGAGAGAGAAAATAAAGATATTTGTAATGCCTGACACACTACAATTTTCATTTTTTTCCAGGATAAGCTTTATAAATCTTACCCTAAAGTATCTGTTCGAATTTGATTGAAGGTCAACATATTCTCTTTGTAAAATGAAAAGTTCCCAATTACCCTGTACATCAGGGAGCTAATGCAAGGACAGTTAATGAGATCTGTACGGAAACATGAATATTAAACAGTCAATATTGCATAACTCATGTTGCTGTCCCGGGATTTGATCCAAAGTCCGCTGGGATCGATTGAAGGATCGGCACACTCAATCCAAAGGGGTTTGATGCAGCACGTACTCTATGGGCAGACCCATGATTCAAGTGAAGGGTTGGCGATGGCCCCACCAGCCCCAAGCGCCCGTCCCAGCCCACATGAGCCTGCTCCAGCCAGCATGTCCTCCCGGCACACATCAGCTTTGCTCTAACACAAAATCTGGTCTTGCTTATCGGTTACCTGCTTGCAGGACAATCACAATCCATCCTTTAAATGCTCTATTTCTTCTGTCAGACTTGATGGTAATTATAAGTGCAATTAGTATTACTGTGTAGATCATAATAAACTATCGTATAACACAGAGTTCTCAAATGTGCTGGGTAATCTGTAGTTTGGAAGATATATATACCCAGACAGTCAGAGACACACAAGCATGAATTTAAAAGTGTAATTATCCTGAGAAACTACATGAGCTACCTGGTAACTCACACCAGCCTGGCTGCCAGTGTCCAGCAAAATAAAGCACTCACAATAGCTAAACGCACATATCTGCCCCAAAATAAAAGCTAGTTACATACGTGCACATTTTCAGTTTAGATTTGGCCATTTCATATCCTGAGTTAGACCTCAGCTGATTAACTGACTTCAATATTCAATTACCTTTTGTTGATAAGAAACTCTCTAATTGAGTAATAACATCAGACTAGAATGACCTTTATGGGTGCTGGAAAGAGGCAGGCGTCTAAATACCTCCCTGTAATGAATTTTACATTGAAAATATTTGATTTTTTTGTTTAATTATGGAATAACGTTTCATTTCAGAATCAGATCTGGATCCTTATTTGCTGCAGGTAGTGTATAGTCACTTAGGTATCAGATCCCAAAGTAGACCCCAACAACAGCAAGCGTGAATAACATTTTTGAAAATAACAGAGTAAATCTTTATATTTTGGGTTTCGGTAAAACTACCGTTCCTCCTCACCCATGCCCCTTTGCAGGTCACTGTATTTGCCCCGGCAGCTCCACCCCGCCTCTGGTCAGCAATAACGCAGGGGAATAGCTGGCTGGCTGTGGTGCGGCAGTGCCCGCGGTAGCCAGCAGAGATGTCACCTGTCCTACGGCCATCTCAAGTCCAACGCCCTTAGAGATCAGGCGGTTTAAAGATCATCCCCCCTCAAAGCCGCCTCTCTGAATCTCCTGGTGCTAAGGTCATGCCTAGGCAGGCAGGTTTGGGAAAGATGGGGTGACCGCACGGCCGTGTGAAGTCAACAGGTATTTTCCAAATTATATTAAATCTCTGTGTGAAGTCTGTCACTCCGGAATAGAGTGACCTTGGTTCACTGTAGCTTAATCCTCCTCTAATCCTCCTCTCTAAGGCAGGATTACAGTACAGGGAACTAAGAAATTTCTCCTCCTGGAGGAGAGCTTCCATAGAGGAGTTTCATGTGTTTGAACTCTCCTGTCGTCACCCTGTGCCGCACAGCCCCGCTGCCTGTCCCGGCAGCATCCCCAGCCAGGCACTGGGCTGGCTCCCCGCTTCTCTCCACTGGCACCACCTTATTTTTCAAGAGGTCTGTTGAAATGAATGGGACTACTGGGAGAACATGGCATAATCCAGACCAGCCTTGTAAAATGTTGTATGTCCTGAATTTCGTCCCAGAGGAAAATTTTTGCAGGTAATTACACCAATGGACTTGAATGTGTTTATTTTGTTGTTATTGCTGAACAGCAATATTGTATTTAGGCATTTTAATAGATATGAAGAGTACTATACATTTGGTGTGTGGAAGACACGTAGACCAAATAGTTCCAATTTTCTGATGTTTTAAGGTACCATGCCTGCTGTCAGCTCACGACAAATCAGGTGCCAAGGAGGTCCTCCCTGGGCAAACCGCTCTTTAGCAAAAACAGCATTTTAGTGTTGCCTAATGAGATATTGGATCATTAGAGAAATGTTAGTTTCCAAGGAACAACAGGAGCAATTAATTTGGTCTCACATCACGGAAGGTTGCAGCACATGCTTGTTTGGGGAGAATAATACATCACAAGGAGCCCCAAGCAGGACTTGTGGGCTGCTGGTTTGAAACCATAATGCTTATAGAAGACTTGGAGTCATTTAAAATATTATCACTACTTCTTGCTAAAACCAATGACATGAATTATTTTAAGTCTTGGTAGTATTAAGGTAAGAGGAAAAACTTGGCAGAAACTTGTAGTCTATGCAGAAAGAAAATGTAGAATGTTGATTTTCCCCCAATAATGGCTCATATATCCAATTAATTTTAAAAGTTTTGAGTTTTAAACTGGTTTATTTTCTTCGTTCTTACCTTTTCTAATGGAAGATCTTACCTAAAATTAAAAATACATCCAAGTAGAACATAAAGATCCCAATCTATGAGTACAAGTGGTAAATACTTTTAACGCAAACTGGGAATTACTTGTAAGTTAAGAAGATATCTGCAATGACATTAGTGAAGATACTTACATGGTATGAAGTCCTGAACCAGTCCTTAGCTAATTCAGCTTTGTGGTGACTACAAGTGGTATTAGATTTGGCCTAATGAGCTCTCAAGACATTCATACACATCTCATATATTAAGAAAAGAATCTGAACTCTGGTATAAACCAACACGCTGATCTCCAATTTGTTTGTAGGCATCGCAGTCAGAGATACGCTCCTCATTAAGGCTACCTTTGTGGGGTAAGAATTAACTACATTTTAATGACTGATAAACTGACTCTGAGAGATTTTAAGATATTATCTTAAAGGTGCGTAGCAATACCTGGGCCCCAGGTGTTCTGGATCTTTGTCTTTTTGCTTCAAATGTTAGACAGATTTCATCTACAGGTGAGCTTTCATCCATGGATGGAAAGTTTTAATTTATGTACAGGAGTATTTGCAGATTTGGATCACTTTTCTGCGTTGAGCACAAACTGTTATATTTCAAAACAGGAGGTTTGAGGTTTTATTTTAAATTTTTCTACGCTTGTATGCTTGTTAAGAAAAAAATAAGTTGTTTCTATTGCAATGTTTCTACTGTGATATTGACATTCAGAAACAATCAATAAAAGACTCTTCCACTGTTGGCTGTACAAAAGAAAGGGATGCTGCTATTTTCAGTAATTGAATTTTTGTTTAATTTGTGAAGGTAACACAGCCGCTTAAAGAGCCTCCCCAGTGTGCAAGGTACACGCTACCCCCTCGGTCTGCTGATATGTATGGAAAAGGGGAGTCCACCGAGCCCAAAGCAGTGATGCTGTCTCTGGGCAATCCTCTGTGGATCCCCAGTGCCAGCCCTGCTGGTTTTCCCACCCGGTGGTGGAGGGGCGCGCTCCCACCCCACGCACCAAGCCCCAGACAAGACCACGTCTGAACACCTACACTGAACAAAGAAGTAAACGTTTCTTTGAAGGTTTACAAAGAATATTTGACTGTACTTTAAATACTCCCTGTGCCAAAGCTGGAAGCAGAAGCCGCTGTTGAAATGCAAAATGTGGGGACTTCAGGCTGGCTTCGCTGGGAATACTAATTCAGCCCTAATTATGGATAAGCTTATCCTGTGTGACAGTGCTGAGACATGCAGGAGGAAATTAAAGGGTTAATTTAATTTAAACTGGGAAATTAACCTAGGGAAACTCTTCTGTGCCATGGAAAATATCAGCTCTTGGATAGGAGTGATGGTCTTACATAGGAGTAACGCAAGCGCTGTGTGCCCGGTGGCCCGTGCCAGCTGTGGGTCCCCCTTCTCCACTAAAGCATCTGGGAGGAGGAGGATTGACAGCAGCTCTATTTTGTTACCGGCAGATCCCGTGCAACCCACACAGCTTTCAGTGGCACTTCCATTGCAAAGCAGAGAGGGTTACATGGATATGTTTTATAGCCCAGTTGAAACACTCTGGTATATAGAAAGTGCCATTTTTCTTCTCAATTTTAAAATGAAAAATTGATACCTCCTATTACAAATTAAAGCAAACATTGGGATTTAGTGCTAATTAAGTGAAAAATGCTTGAAATGTAAGAAAACTAACTGGCAGGAGCTAGCCATTTGGAATTTTGGAGGGCTGGGAAAAGGACAATCCGTGCTGGTGCAGGAGATGGGATGGCGGCTGCCGCTGCTGTCCTTGCAGGGCTCACACGTTGCACAGTTGGTGGCAGGAGCTCCCTTGCAGCTTCAAGCTCGTCAGCTGCAGGCAATGGTGACATTCTCCAAACCACCTGCATGGCAGCCCTCCTCTGAGGCTTAGATTTGCCCTGTACTGAGTCTTGTGGCGAAAGCCCGGGAGCATCCTTTGCTCGTGGTGCAGAGGAGAGGCTGTACGTGGCCATAACACAGGCACAGGCTTTGAGGGTATCGAGCGTTCTCTCCACGTCAATGCTCAGTGGAGGGGTTGGGGGGGGCTGAAATTCCCCATGGCTTCAACTTGCTGAAAGAGCTTAAATAAAGAACAAAACAAAAGAACCCCCAAAAGTCACTGCCTGAGTCTGGGGCCAAAGGAGACCGTCAGTTGTAAGGAAAATGTTGTATTGCAATATGAAACGCATCTACTATTGGACTGGCAGCTTCTGAGACTGCAATATATCCACTTTCTCTCGGGCACAAGATCAATTGCGAAACCCTCCTGAGCACAGAATTATGCCTGTGAACCTCAACCTCCATTTACAAGATTTCTTTTCCCTGTGATTGTTATGGCAACTTTAAAAAGCTGAACTGCATTTTTCTTGGGTCTGCAGAGAACCCGAAATGATCATTTCGAGCACATGAATTGTCTCGAGCACAGGAGTAAAAACCGACATGACAATTGAAATGTCAACGCTGCCGAGGTGTCTTAGCCACTACTGATGTTTTAGCAAAATCATGAGTAAAGAGCTGATGACATTTATGGCACCATCCAAAAGTCTTGGCACCAAGACCCATAACTGCACTGAATGCAGCTGTCACAACACAGCGCTGTCAGCTTTTATTCCAGCCGCTGTGAGCAGTGACTCAAATGAACACTGGACATCAGTAAAAAACTGTGAATCTGAAAAGGCAAATTAATTTCAGTATATTTTAAATGCCTGAGTTCAAATAATTTTACTATCCATTTAAAAATAATCCGTTACAAACCCTGGAGGTGTCTGAACCGCGGTGGAGTCTGAGATGGTCACACCAGTTCACGAAGGTGGAAGACGGCAAAAGTACCTCGTGTAGTGGCCACCTTCCTCTGCTGAGCCAAGCTTTGTCCTGAAGGCTTGTTGAACAACGTTTAAGGTAAAAAGCATTAGTTGCATTATCATCACTTGAAAAAAATAATGGAGAGTGCAGATAATCAGTGCTCTCTAGTCTGAAAACATATTGACCTAAAATATCACTTCCAGCTTAGCTCTGGGTTTAAAAATGTAATTCTTTCTGTGTAAAACCCTAGTCAAAACCATTTATTAACCAGCTGGTGGCAGTGTTTTCATTAGGAAAAGATAAAAGGTATTGCACTCATTTTCCTTAAAATCCACTCTTTCAGCTATTGAAGTGGAAGAATCTTACTTGTTACTTGTTTTCCCCCATTAAAATTCTAAGAAAATCCATACAAGAAATAAAACCCTCAGTCACTGCCACAGAATACTCTGCTTTTAACAGGTTATATAATGTCAGGAGAGCACAGATATGTTTTATTTCCCTTTCGAGCCTGGTTGTTTATGCTGCCAGAATGCTGCTTTGTTAGAGGGATCCTCGCTTTTCTGTGCAAGTTAGTTTAGATTTCGAACAGAGATGTTAAGAACGATATAAAAACATGACAGATTTAATATTGGTTTCTACCCACTACTGGGCATTGTGCTTTGAAAGAGAGCGTTAGTATCGTTTCTGGAAAACGAAAGCACTGCAATATTTCCTTGTTCTCCCCACACATTCAGCAATGGCGTGTTCCCATCCCTCTCCTGAATCTTAATTTAAACCAGATCATAGCTGTGTAGAGGCGATCTTCATCTCTCCTTCTGGTATTTATTAAAAAGAAACAACAATTAATCAGCATTTATCAGAACCAACTTACAGAATACAGGCTGCCTTATCTGGAAATACCTCTCACGCGCCTGTCCCTCCCAGGCTTCCAGCAATGAGCCTTGACATGTGATATTTACAGACTTTTCCATCCTGAAATAACAGGTACCAAGAATACTAAGTGATAAGTGAAAGCTATTCTGACCCCTCTGGTTGAGAATAACATCGCACTCCTACTCGGAGGAATCAAACACTCCTCCCCATATGTGATAGCCATGCCATCTGCACTACCGCCATCTGCTA
The DNA here is from genome assembly GCA_003993805.1 of Himantopus leucocephalus. NCBI lineage: Eukaryota > Metazoa > Chordata > Aves > Charadriiformes > Recurvirostridae > Himantopus > Himantopus leucocephalus. The sequence continues at coordinate 36,843,746 of RSEF01000006.1, read as the reverse complement.
AGAGGCATCTTAAGCCTACACGTATGTACCCCAAACTGATGCCAATACGTGTCGGAACACCTCCTTTATGTCTGGGAATCACACCACGCTATAGCTAAGATGTAAAAAAAGAAATGCTTATTATAATGCGTAAACCCCTTGGGCAGCTTGGGTGCAGAGCCAGCAGGGCCATTAACTGCGGATCCCAACCGTTGTGCCCCCGCGCTCGCGCTCTCCCTCTACATCCCCCCGCCATCGCACCTAAATTAGTGCAGGTGCAGTAGCTGCAGGGCTAATGCCTCCATGTAGGATATAATGAGGTTTAGGAAAGACTCATGACCCACCGTAAATACCTGCACTGCAGTTTGGGAATGGCCAATTTCGATGGCAGCTCTCCAAGACTGGGCACTGGTCTCTCTTTTTAGCACCGTGAGCGCTCAGCTTGCTTTGGATTATCCGAGAATCACTGAAAAACAAAGAATAAACCCTTATTGACTTCAATAAATGTGCTAATCTTTGAGAGACAGGCACTTATGTGCTTTGCTAAACTGGGAGATATTTTCTATAGGTTGTCGTCATCAGCTTTCAGCTTGGATTTGCTTCTCCTTTCTTGTGCAGTAGACCAGAAACTCCAGTGCAAGGAATCCTGAGATTAAAAAAATACATTACTAAATGGGAAAAACCAAACACATGTGCATATGGCACTTCAAAAGAGGAAACATGGCATTCAGTTTAACAGAAAGGTCAAAGTGACGCTTGACTTCAATGGCTCTGAAGGTCTTTGCTGCTTCCAGGGCCGGGGAGGACGCGGGGCGCGAGCAGCTCCCGGCTGCCTGCCCAGGTGCTGGGGCGGGCAAGCATCATCGATCTGACACCCGACGGAGAGCGACCTGGGGAGCCTGACAGGCAAGCTGGCAGGAAATCTTCCTCGCTGTGACTTTGTCAGGATTGATTGATTTTCCCAGATCACTTCATTTTTTATGATCTGGCATTTTCCAATGGAGAACTGTTTGGAGGAGATTTCTGGCCAGCCTGATTTCCGTCCCTTTGGGGTTTTGTTTCATTCCTGGCCTTTTTCAATATTTGATGAGTGAACAATTTCTGCATAGATTGCAAATATTTGGAATAAAAATTGCCCATAACACTCCCCCCCCCCCCCNCCCCCCCCCCCCCCCCCCCCCCAGGATGCACGTTTCATTATTCCTTTCTCAAGTTAAAAAATACTGTAGATGTTTCTCAGTGAATAAGTGATTGATGTTTCAATCATGTTTGAATTTGCATCCACCTTGGTGTTCTTCCCCTGTGCATATTCCTGTGAGCTGGCTGGATGATCATAAAATTAAACATTGCAGCCAGGACTGTTTGAGGAAACACGTTTCGTGTTTATTCCACGAATGCTTCTCCATGGTTAAGTAGTCATGATCCCAGGGCAAGAGAGAAGCCAGCATGTGAACTGGTAGTCACACCCTAAGCAACATGAAACAAACTCCAAAAAAATGGTGGTGTACAAATCACAAAAAAGGCAGAAAAGGTGATGTGCTTGTAAACAGAGCGGGAGCTCACACCGGGACTCATGCCTTGTGTTCATTAATCTTTGTTATTTATTCACTAGCATATAGATCCAATATATGTTTACTTTACTTAATCTGTGTGTTTTGACAATTGGCATCATAATATAAAATATTTTATATTTAGAGTCCACTTTTTCATGGAGACCAGCTTTTCAGACAACCACAAATGAACACTTTGGTTTTGTTTTGCCTCCTAAAGTCTCGTCCATAAGAACACAAGTAGCTCGAGGAGCTGACAGCAGTGGGATGGCATAACTTAACGTAGCTGCTGTAAATATCAGAAACCTTCTGCAAAGTCTTTGCTGGACCCCGGTTAGTCTGAGTGACAATTCCCATCCTGTAAATGTGAGGTTATGACATTGCTGAGGNACTTAACGTAGCTGCTGTAAATATCAGAAACCTTCTGCAAAGTCCTTGCTGGACCCCAGTTAGTCTGAGTGACAATTCCCATCCCGTAAATGTGAGGTTATGACATTGCTGAGGTATTTGCACTATCCCATTCCTCAAGGACCTGCGCCCTCTCATGGGTTTCCTCATGTGTTCAACACCAGAAAACCCTGGGACCTCTTTTCCAAACTATTCACTACAATGATGATGATACAGAGCAATTCAGATCTTGCTCCATGACCTTCAGTGCCAGTTGACTTTTGCTACTAAAATAAACCTGAAGACGTACTTGCCCACAAACCCTCCCCTTGTTCAGACTCAATCACTACTAAATGTGTCTACCACTAAAAGACAGTGAGGAAATGGCTGAATCCTTATCTGGAGGACGGTTTCCAAAACAAATAACATTTGAGGCTCAGATTTGGCTTTTGTTGGCTCCTGGCGTCTCAACTACGTTGGAAGCTTTTGAAATCCCCAAATTTTCAAATGTTCCTCTGTCTGCTTTTCTACTCAAAATGCTGTTCCTCCAGAGAACTTATGGCCCATCCTTATTACCCTCCACAGCCTCTCGCTGCCTTTTCAGTCCCCTCCGGTTGGCTCTGTTGACGTTAGAGGGCAGTCTTCCATTTTATTGCTCTTTTTCAAACATATTTTAAATAACGCTTATTGCAATGTGCAGAACCGCCAGCGCTTTGGCAGGGTAGGGGTGAGGGGAGAAACGCGTTCAAAACAAAATGATGCGATTTTCATTTTAAAAACTACTACAATTCTGCGAATATGTTCTCTCAAATATCACATTTGCATGGTCTTTGTATAGCTAGGAGGGTATACTATTTAGAAAATGTAACAGACGTTAACTGTTTCACGTCACAACAGCTATCTATGAAGGCTCGGTGATTTCCCAGCAGGAACTGGAGGGAATTAATGCAATGCAGCCATTCCTTGACATTGCGGGGTATTAAACTAGAGGTGGCTAAAGGTGACTACTCTGCACCTACGTTTTACGGTGAATATCTCTAAACTCCTACAATCTCTTAAATTCACTTCAAGAAGCAGTTTGAAATGAAAGACAAGCCATAAAAAAAAAAGATGTCAAAGACCAAAAGTTGCTTTAAAATGTGTAGGAAATGTATTTCTGAATCAGAGACTAAGAAATGTCTCATAGTCATAAAACCATAAACCATCTATAATGCCATTCCAACATTCAAAGTGGTAATATTCATATATCAAAGCCGAGGTGCTGTTAGCTTCCAACTTTTTTAGGATGGCATTCATCTTTATGACAAAAATAATTATGGAATGGTAACCTGCAGCGCTTTCAAGCTCAGGGAGAAAAAAAGTACCACGTCTCCCATCTCCAGCCCCACCAAATTTAAAAAGCTAAGCTTGTGATCATGAAAATGAACAAAGAGCAAAATATACATACGTCATAGGCTTTTATCTCTCTGGGAACTTTTTTTTCTGGTGCAAGTATGCAGGACAAAAAACCACCCCCAAAATATGGAAATTGCTCAGTGATCCAATTTTAGCCTGCCCTTTCTCCTCCGCAAATCTCCTCCTTCATGCCATCACACGCTGGTTATCCATCGTTCCCACAATTAGTTATCGTTTGCACTACAGTAGTGCTGACATACCAAATTAATTTGCACCGGCTAGGCACTGCACAAATTCCAAACAGAGAGCATGTACCAGCCCCGGCAGCAGAAAATCACGTCAGTGTAACAGAGGAAGGAAAAAAAGGGCAAGTTCATATTTTTTGGCTGTAAGACCCAAGCGCAGAAATAGTGAGTAGCCTGCCCAAGGTGACATAGGGACTGTGGGGAAGCTTCCTGTAAGGAAAAGGAGAAATGGCTCCATTTTTTTTATTGATTTCTTTTTTTGCAAGGCTCCGTGTCAGGCGTACTGCGTTCCCGCCTGGGCTCGGCAGTCCTGGCTTTGCGCTTCTGCAACTCCACAGCATAAAAATATGAGGAAAAACCTCTTCACTCTCCCCCACTGGCATGTGAGGTTCATTGTTTATTTATGGTAAAATTGAACCATTTCCTGAAGGTCAAGATTTTTAAAAGTAACCCTCAGAAATAAGAGTTTTCATGCACTCTGAGACAGGATCCCCTGGAGAGTGGTTGTGTTTGCTTTTTCTTCCCAGTTTTGTTCAGTTAGTCATGAACAAGTACTTACCTCGCTGCTGTTACTGACCGTTGCTGTATTTAACACGGCATTGAGAAAAATGTACGACTGTGTTGGGGTCACTAAAAAAAAAAGCAAATATAATGCAAAACTGCTGAAGCACCATTCGCTATGAGCGTTGGCAAACACCAACATTTTAATGCGGACCAATATGGGTCTTGTGGAGACCTAATGAGGAAAACTGATTTTTTTCATGATTTGCGCAAAATAAAATCTCTGCATTTGTTGCGAACGCATTAAAAAAATATAAGTCAAACTTACAGAGTGAAACTGTGTCCTGCAGCGGCACGAAGGCAGGTGTCAGAGGCCAGGACCTTGTCCCTACCTCACTCTCTATACTGCAGGGGAGGACCTGTGACGAACTAATGCAAATGGAGTCATGGTAATGAATAACAGTATCATATATTCCCCCACTAACTCTGCAAGCATTGAAACAAACACTTTCCAATTAATGTGTCAAATGAAACTGTCTTCAGCCCCTTAAAAATGCTGGGTTTTGTAATGCAGTATGACTACATCCATCTAAAATACAAGGTATTTTGCGTAAATAAAAAGTAAAATAATTGAATATGGTTTAGCAAAATATCCACATTAGGGTAGTGACCAAAACATCTAGTTTTCATTTTACGGCTGTAGCGTCTATGGTATTGTTAATTAAGCAGTGGTGCAGGCTCAAAGGTACAGCCTGGGTGACAGGCGAACAGCACGAGCGCGGCAGCGAGGGCTCGCGCTGTGCCGAAACACCTGACTCCATTCTGAGAAGGTAGGGAAGATAAACGTAACTCATTTCCTTAACACAAGCACGTAAATGACACCTTATTTGTTGATCATAAGGAGTGATTTGTAAAGTTCAAATACCCAAATACACAAATTGACACACTGCTTTACATGCAAAACTATCTAAACTCACCACCGCGGAGCAGACGTGAACCTGCTGCGAATCTCGTTCTCATGCACACCCTTCTCCTAGGCTGGCAAAAAGTGCAAAGACAACGGTGCATCACCAAGCACCTGGGCATCAAAAGCAATAGTTTGGTGGCAGAAATTTAGAAAAAACGCCAGCTTGATACAAAAATAGAGAAACTGGTTGGGCTTTTTGAAGTGCTTTAGTGGTCTGGTGCTTGAGTTGCATCAATTTGAAATGGAGATTGTGCTCGGACACAGACGCTTGCTCAGCTTCTGGCAGTTAGGAGCATCCATGAGACAGCCAGTTATGTTATTGTTCATATTTACAGATAGGCAAAGAAAACAATAAATAACAACCCACATTTGCAAGAGGGAAAAGAAAAAATTTTTTTTTGGTTTATAAGTATCTTTTCATAGGCCAATTACATCAATTCCACCCACATGGGTCATTTGTCTTCTTTCATTTAAGGTTGTTTAAAGTAATCAACAGGATCTCCATGCATCAGTTAGCATACTTCATTATGTTCAGCAATCAGGATTTGGCCTTAAATTGCTCCGTAAGCTCCTCCAGTCAATTTTCCTACATTGCCTCAAGTGGCTGTAAGGAACCTCATTAATAAATGGACATGATTAGATCACATAACCAAGAGTAACCAAAGATAAGAGAGAATATAAATAGTGTATTAAATAAAGTTTGTTTTCTTCCAATTGTGCTATTTTATTAAAAGACAGAGAAATATAGCACTTGTATTCCCTTGCCCACCTCGAGGGCAGACAATCCGGGAGCAGCCAGAGTCCAGCACTCAGGGCTAGCCCACACTCGGCATGACTCCTGATGCCAAACCACGAAACTGAGTCAGTAACGAGCAGTCGAATAGCTTGTCCCCTTGACTTACACATTGCTTCTTCGCATTATGGTGCACTCCAGCCAGCACCAATTGCTGTCTAATTAAGTGAATGACTTAGCATCCTTCCTGACGTGCCATGGTGTCTTGCGCAAGAATAATTTTGCCGTATTTTGAATGTGAAAATGAATTTTAAACTGAGAAATATGAAATGAAGTGGCATTTCACAGGATGCACTTTGCCAGGCATCACTGAGCAGCAGAAAATATGCTCGTGACTGTGCTGCTCCCATCAGCCAGGAAGCTAACAAGATTCACATTGCCAGCAGGAAGGAATGATTCGCAGACCTGGCTAAAACTAAGAAGCAAAAGCACCAAGCACCAGCAGAGTCAACATATCCCTTGTCATAGCACAGGGAAACCAAAGGGCATGCCTGTCCAACAAGCCAGGTTCTTTTATCCAAAATATCTAGACGTGTAGCAAAAGCCCTTGTGACTTCAAACCAAGAACATGTGGCGTCTGTGACGGATTTCCAGACAGTGGGGAATGTTACCACAACTGCCATTCAGTGGCTTCAAGAAAATCATTAACAGGAACAGTGGGACTCAGTTCAAAACTAAGACACCAAAATTTATAGGCTGAAAAGAGATGTCTGCATGTGAATTGAACACCTAACCTCCCACCGCAGTCAGCTGAGCTCTGTCTGGTACATGCGATGTATGGATGGGTTTTCCAGACCCATGCAGAGATGCACTGTTCGGAGACACCTCGTGGCTGTGGGTTGCAGACCGTGCTGAGAAAGACCCGTCAAACACCGCAGATGGGCACGAGCGTGAAGACCCTGGCATGGGAAAGGAGCTCCATCAAGGAGGCTCCTACCAAAATATTTCATAACTCCAGGTCTTTGTTTACTGTAAAAAAATTCTAAAACAGCACTGTGGAGGCTTATCAATGAAATCTTCAGAGAAGAGGAGCAATACTACTAAATGGCAATGATTTTTTCCCCCAGTGGTCATTTTTACTTGCACATATTGTCCCTTTCCCCCTGTATTTTGAATCAAGTTGAAATTCATTTGTTCTTTTCATTTACTTTATGATTTTTGCTCATAAACAAAGTAAACAAAGCTCCACAACAAGTATAACCATCATCTACGTGCCAGTATACTTTTTATTAATTAAAAAAAAAAAGTGTTTGGGGGACTGAAATCACTCTAGAATAATGCTTACTCCTGTATTTACATCTCTGTGATTAACAATAAATTTACGCAGGCATCCTTGTAGACCTTGGGTTCATCCAAGTGTCATGTTACTAATTACAATGCTAATGAAGACACAGAGCCAACCGCAGTGGCCTGGGCTCCTCACAGAGCTCCCAGCTCCAGCATTTGGCTGCGGTTTTGAAATGCCAGCGATGCTGTGGTCCCCAAATTGAGATATGGTGGGCTAAAAGAGACAGTAGGCGCAAACCACAGAAATCAATGAGGATGCTTTTTGGGGAGAAAAATCTATTAGTGCACATAGCTGCTGTGAGGTGCTCAAGGGTTGCCATAGAGATTCACTGGATTCATTCGACCGACCGTAAGAAGCGAACACAAAATACTCTTACCGTCAGTACGCTGAACGTCTGATCCAAAGCCCATTGAAGATGCTCAGTAGCTTTCTGTTGACTTCAGTGAGTTGTGGATGTTGTCTCGAGAGCAGTACTTCATAGCTCATTTCTTATCGCATTGAGCTCTTTTATGTCCTCTGAAAAGTTCATACTGAAGACTTTAAGAAGGTAGGTCTCAGTTGATCAAGCTTTTAAGATATGCTTAATTTTAAGCATAATCAACGCAATGACTTCAAATCCAGTAGGGTATTAGAAGAAAAAGTCTTTCTATCACCACAAAGGCAGAAAAATTCCCCCTGACTCTAAAACCCCCTACTGGAGTGAAGTCCGATGTACAGCTGTATCATTTTTTCAGTCAACAAGCTCCATTCGCAGTTTGGTTATGCTCGCTAACCATCGCATATTAGGGTAGGACAATGAGCTCAGCTTGTTTTCTTAAAAAAAATGTAATGGCATACTGTTTCACTATTTAAAATAAATTTAAATACATTGAAACATTCTGTCAGACTAATAAAAAGCATATCTTTGACTTTTTTTTATCTTTTTCCAAAGTCTTTAAACGTTTAAGCAGACAGCTCATCAATGACATATTGCATAAACGCTTCACTGTTAGAAGTAATTTTTCATGATGAATCTTTAAAGTGCCAGAATATCTGATAAGTTAAATTTTGATTTTCTTTATATGACAAATGCTTAATAGTTGTCTTAGAGTCTTTCTGCACTATGATTTTTATCTGTGTTTTATTACGGTAATAATAACATCTAATATACTCTCTCATATCTGTCTTGTTCTTTCTTAAGGTCAAAATTATATCCAGAGCTAAAAGCAGCAAGAGACTTCCTTTCTTCCTTTCAGTATTTTAAGGCAATAAATTACCATCTACAGGCAAATAATAGCAAATTAGGAAATCGAAATGTGAGAGAGAGATATATATACACTTTAATATATGCTTGATAATCAGAAAACCAAGTATTGGGATGTCATTATAACAACTAATTTTCAGTCTTGCAGGTAAATTAGATGCTATTACATCAGGCTATTTAATTGCCTTTCTTGCCAATAATCTGTGAAGAAGAAAAAAATGTTAATTCCTCCTCCTGTCTTCAGGCAGATTTCACTCATTCATATTTTATTGGATTTGTTCTTTTTATTTTCATCTCGTGGTGGATCTTAGCTGCTTCCTTCAAAGGCACAGCTTATTTTGAGGGAGCAGAGGAGCAACAGGCAAGGTGCAAGAACGTGCACAGCCCTTTGCAAGGTGCCCCTCCAGGGGTGGGGATGGGGACGGGGACGGGGACGGGGATGGGGACGGGGATGCAGCACAGGCTCCTGAAGCTGCAGAGCAGTGGCAGCCTGACCTCAGGGCTCAGGACAAGGTTGCTGCTGGAAATAGTGACTGCTATGCTCCAAGATGGCCCTCACAGCCCAAAGACAAGGACCCATCAGTGGATACTTACGTCCAAAGCCTCCGAATGTAGATACAAGTTAGAGCAAGGTAGGGTAAAAAAGCCCTATAGATTCAGGGATTCTGCATGTCCTTTAAATACATGTTAATGCTTTTTACCAAAGGATGCATGATCAAAGAAGAAGAAAAAGCAAAGTATTACTAGCTGAAGATTGAATAAACTATAGCAGCTGCACTTTGAAAGTGCAGGTGTAGAGGATGCCTCTCACTCAGCCTCATCAAGGAAGGAGCGTCTCACCCATTTGTTTGGCATTAGCTGGAGTAATGGACAACACGGCTGAAAACAGCTCGTAAACCTGGGGATTGGCTTGGCTGTGAAATTCACAGGGCTCCCTGTGGGTTAGAGGATGAACACGGGCATTAGGGTGCTCAGTCCCATGCTGAAGGTGATGCTGGAGGTCCCACTAATAGAGCAGCAGAGCTCATGCCTTTCTCCCAGCCCCAGGATGCTGCGATGGCTGTAGAGACTACCCTTCTCTGCCCCAACACCTCCAAAATACTTCCCAAACCCATCAGTCATGACACCGCTTATGCGAGATGGCTTGATGAAGGCAGCTGCTTATTTTTCAGATGGAGAAACTGAGTAGAAATGAAGTGACTTCTCTAAGGTCACAGACTGAATTACTACCAAAGGCCAAGACTGATCGAGATGTTCCCAGCTTGCTCCTCAATCCCTAGAAAAAGCATTATCCTTCCCACCCTCTAAACTTGTTTATTCTTTCTCTTAGGTTAGCCAAGAAAAATAGTAAAGAAAGTCAACAAATTATCTTTTCACAGAGTAAGGAATCCCTGTTCTCCAGAAAGGAATAGAATTCATTGCAGCACGTTAATTATGCTGTAGGCCAGCATTCCTACAGTCATTCCTATTGTCCTCTTTGCACTGAAAAGAGACATTTTATGTCATGTTTCCAGTTTCTGTCAGCATAAAAATTAATGTGCTCAGCGATGGCACCCTTAGATCTTGATTTTCTGACAGAGTTCACTAAGGTTACTCTGTTCTTTCCAAAATAAAGCCACCTTTAAAGTTCAGAAAAGAGTTTAGCATTTCATGTCGAAGGCAGCACAAGCGCTGTGGGTTTTCAGTGGGTGGTGATGGCGAGATCAGGCCACCAGTGACAGAAATACCTCTGTAAATCAGCTGGATAAGCTACGTTTTCCAGGCTTGCTCGGTGTGATTTAGGTGAGTGCAAAACTTATGGCTCTTGATGGCCTCCTCGTACCATCTTTTTTGTGTATGCAGATCCCTCAAGGTGGAGTGCCTTCTCAGGGAATGACTAAGTCATAAATAATGGGCTTTTTCCTGTAGCCAAGAAGCTGGTTTTCTTGCAGCCCATACTTTCAAAAAAAGGGGATGAAGGTCTGTGCAAAGCAGAATACCGTCTCTCCACCCCTCCTGAGCATACCCTGCTCAAAGGCAATTGCCGAATCACTAAACGACTTGGTCGTATACCTGCACAATAAATTAAAGGAAGAGGCCGATTTTCAGAGCTACACATCTAGCTGTGTTGGCTTTCAAACAACCTTGTTGATCATAGGTTACCAAGGCAGAAATGTATTTGATTATGTAGAAAAAAAGTCAACTAAAATGGATGTGAAAGCCCAAGACAAAGATAAATCTGGACTTGTTTCGGGTTTTTTCTTCCCTGAAAAATAAGTTGGGTGGTGATATGAGCTGTAAGGAGCAGGCCAGGGCCACTCCAGGTAGCTGCACTGCGACAAAACACCTCCACCTCCCTGAATACAGACGTGCACAGATGCAGAATACACACATTATGCCTGTGCAAGGGCATAATTAAATCCACGTTACTTTTTTTCCCTGAGGTACTGTTGGGACCCCTCACTCAGGACCTGTGTTTAGCAGGTCGGTACCTCTTGGCAACAGTTACCCGCACGCCCAGGAGTCACGGGCCGGGAGTCATTCCTTGCCCTTCAGTTTTATGTGGCCAACGGCATTAAAATGCTGCTTCTTGGGCAGAGCTGGAGAGTGTTTGAGTTGGAAAATTGCATTTGCGGGACATCTGCCGCGGCTGAAATCACAGCAGCTGGGCGAATGCCCTGCTGCAGTGAAACTCCTGCGTGCCACCACGTTTGCTGGCCCGGGCTTCCCCCATCCGGACATTACACGAGCCAGAGTGCATGAGAATAATAATTATCTAACATTTTCCTTATACATTTTTGAAGGTCTCTGGGTGTCACTTGACTAAGAGCTGCCAGAGCTAAGAAACCTGGACATCAACAGTACCCAAAAGGAGCGTAAGTGTTAAGGCAGCTTTAAAAAATAAGATGCTTTAAACATTTCAGCATGGACAAATGCAGACAGAAGCATGTTTGATCTCCTTGAACCAGCCAGAAGTGAGGCAGTTACAGTCCAGAAACCCAAAATCCCACCAGCGTGGCTCCGTGCTGGAGTCGCTTTTCTCCGTGGGCACAGGGGTGCAAGACACGGGAATGGGCATCACAGCGGTGACGGTGCCACCCCACCTTGTTCTGGGTTTAGCAGTGATCTCCCAGGCTATGGTATTTAACAGGGAAATATTAGAAAGCATCCACATACTGATTTATTATTATTATCTTAGCTTTGAATTCAAAATGCATTTGCATGGACACTTTGCAACGTTTTCAAACCGACGTTACAGCTTGTTACACCGCATTTGGAGGAGACGGCCACAAGGTAAAATTCACACAGATGTCACTCAGCAGATGACCTTTCCTACACACCACATTTACATATTTTCAGACCAAATGACTTTTTTTTTTTTTAACAGGAAATTAAAAAAAAAGAAGTTATTAATTACTGCACCACCACTGTAGCAGACGAGCAGAAGCCGCATTTGGCACATTTCATCAGATGTGTGTTGCCTACGTAAGTCAATTAACTGAGGCAAAGGGAGCTGCACTGATACCCTGCCTTAGAGTGATTTCCCAGGACTCTTCTGGAAATGAGATGACACATCTCATGAGATTATTTCCTGCTACAGTCATTTTAAATAACTATATTAAAAAGAAACTAGAAGTTACAAGCGGGGCCTGATTCCGTCTTTCACCAGTGGCCCTTCATACCTTTGGAAATCTGAAATTAGTACTTTAAATCTGTATTAATATTGCCACAGCAGTTGTCTTCAAGTAAATGTGATTTGGGACAGTAAAGTAGAGGCATGCCTTGCCTTGCCGCTGGGTTTGCCGCTACGGCAGAGGAGAGATGTCAGGAATAATACCGTCAGTCCTCCCGACAGGCTGCGTGCACACACCTATTCGCAGCACAGGACTAATTTTGTATTAATCAGGAGCAAGCTGATTAAATCTGTAGCTTTACAAAGAAAGGGAATTAACCAAATGAAAACATTTATTTCAATACAAAACTTTATGATACTGTAACTTTGGAAACAAAGCCCTTTCTGAGCAATCCCATCTGCTCCACTTGGCTTGTGCTCTTTGAAATAAACATCTGTTTACATGATGAAGACACGGGTACATTTGTCTCTCTTGGTTTTATCATAGAAAAGCATTAAAACGATTTTAAGCACAAAGTTAAACATCAGATGCTAAAATCGGGACGGTGGTTTTGAACATTTGCTTATGACTTTGCTCTTCGAAAGGAAGTTTTTTTAATTCCTGATCCAACACCATTGCGAAAGGACCTTTTATTGAGAGGCATCTCCAGGTAAGGCTTTATAAAAGCCAGTTCTTCATTCCTGCCCACCTTGGCTAAGCAGTTATTCAGCAGGACAAGGCAGTAATCAGATTTTCCATACAGCTGGCAATTCAAATAAAAAGGATTGCTGCTCTGAAGATAAAAAAGAAAAAAAAAAGAAAAAAAAAGAAAAAAGAGAGAGATAAAAAGGGTAAACTTATGGATTTGTGTATTTGTCAGGACTTGTTCAGTATAAAAAGCACAGCAGAAACACAAAACCAGTTTATGCTTAGAATGACAAGGATGAACTGTTATTTGCTAAGGATTCATCATACTCAAAATCAGCTTTTTTTTTGTAGCTTTCCAGAAAACTCAACTGTGGTATTGCTGGTACAAAATACTGATACTGTTACAATTATGTCTGAGGATGAAATGAATCGTTTTCCGTGATGTTGACCAGTTGTGACACGTAACACAGTTTCCCTAGAGTAGCATGCATGTTTATTGCTGTAAAATGAGATTTTTTCAGTTAAGAATGAAACCGCGTCCTGTTATCACTTGTGTGAAGCCGTGTAGTTTAAATGACAGGTAAGAGAAAATGAAAGTACCTGTAAAGCAGAAATTTGGGAGAGGAAGCTTTCTAGTAGTTATGACTATTTACGGTAGTAGTTATGACTAAATTGAATAAGCACAAAATAGCAATGGGAATTTTAAAAAGTCTGGATTAAAATCCAGATTGGTTTATGTACATGTTCCTCTTACCCGCACTTTGCAGTATAAATATGTAAACTACATAAAAAGGTTTTGCAAATTTAAGTTGCATTTAAATTAACATTGAATTTAAAAGGAAGCCTTTCCTGGCATGTCTATAGCTGTTCTGTGCATCTTTCGCCCGCTCATGATTTACCAGCTTGCTGATTATCTATCTAAAAGAAATACTCTGCCATCATTTCTAAAGCTGTCTGTACCGCGTTCTTGCTTGGGACACGGTTGCACGCAATCAGCCACGGGGTTAACACCTGCCTTCACTGGAAATGATGGGAAAATTGCTATTAGCTTCACTAAGATTAGTTTTAATTCAGTATGCTATTACTTTTATTAATACTGTTTAGTACTTAACATTTTTTTTTTGTACTGTGTGTATAAAAGGAAGATTAATGATCCTTTCTGCAAGCAAGAGCATGCACTGAGCCTAAAGAGCCGCGCAGGCACGCAGCTCGCTAACCACACAGCTTCTTTTCCCGCTGACTGGGATTTTTTCCCCAGACTGATGTTTCTCCCTAACAGGAAGAAATGCTTTCTGCAGGAAACACAGGCACAGAGAAATCCCCCTTCGAATTTTTAGCTGCTGGCTCCCAACCTATACAGGGACTTACACTACTGTACCAATGACTGTTATTTCGACATGCAAGATATTCATTTATATGGAATAATTAAACTCATTTTACCCATTATATCATTGCCATAAGGAGATCCGTTAAGAAATGTGGCTAGTCACGTCAAGCTGTGTCTAAACTGCCCGTGATCAGAAATGAAAGATGATTCAGCATTTACAGCAGTAAAAGATAGAAAGGGACTGGGCGATGGATAGATTAAGGCTAACGGGACCTTCGTATCAATAAAATAAACAGCTGCACGAGTGGCCACCTTTTCTGCTAGCGACAAATCACCTTAATGAAGAGATAATGGTGCAAAACACATCAGAGGAAACAAAGAAATCTGAACCGTGGCCTCGAGAGCTGATTTTACAGCAATAAAGAAACAGGGTGTCTAAAGAAGACTTTGTCCAAAGCAGGAAAATTGAACATCATTAGAAATAAAAAATCTCATTCCGTGTTGGCAAAGTCTTAAATGGTGTATGCACAGTTTGACCAGTGATCTGTCATGGTAACCTGGTCAAGATCAGCACCTGAAAGGATATTACCCTTATTTAAGTAACCTGTTCACTTCAGTTTTATAGGCTGTTCTACTTTGTTTCATAGTGCAATCAAATTTGTATTACTGATTCCATGCAAGAACCCTCCATAACTTTATATAACAATTTCTCCTTTACCTGCACACTAACAGTGACAAATAAATTTACTGGTTTATAAACTAGCTAGCAATAAGTGGAATTAATACATATATCTTATTGTACCTACTTGATATAGACAAGGAGTTTAGATGAAATGGAGAGGAGATTGATGTTTTTCTCTTTTCCATACAGTATTTCAACTTCAGCAAAAGCTCCCCACACTCTACATTAAATATGCAATAGATTTCTCACATGATTATTTTAGAGGCTTGCATATTTTATTAGTAACTAAAGTAAAAATTGAGCTATACTCCAGAAAAATTAGGTAATAATATTTAACCAATAGCTTTAATACAGGAAACGTCTTTGATTTTATAAAAAACAGTAACAACAAAGAAATAAGCAACCAAAAAAATTAAATAAAATAGCTATTTAAAAGAAATGAAGCCTCTGATATTCAAGTAAGTAGGGAACATGACTTACCATGGAAGGGACAACAGGGTAACCCGAGCATACAAATGTCATTGAGATCCAAAGAATGAAAACAAAGTTTAACCTGCATAGGCTTCAAAGAAAAACTGAGATCAGTTAAAATTTAAAACAAAATCAAGCAAAACTGCATGCATACAGATAAACACACAAATAGTATCTTTTCTCCATACACAAAGTAATCTGCCGTGTCTTTACCTGATCATTTTTTACTCAGGAGTGCATATGTAAGTACATGCAGTTATACTACCAAATTCCTCACATATCCTTTCAGTTCTTTCTTAGATGACCATTTTATACCGGAGTTCAGGAGTGAAAATGTCATCAAAGCTGATTTTATTATGACTAATTGGTCCTTGTTTGGCCTTTTCTTCTTGTTAAATGGGAAAATGGCAAGAACACACATTCAGCTGCCATTATGAAACTACCAATTGATTTCATTTAAAGTGTTCCATTAAAATGTCTCTCAAGTGGGTTTACTGTTAAGTCTGTATCATCATAGCAAATATGGTCAAAGGTCTAAAGATTTCAAAAATACATTTCAAGAATTTTATACTACTTCCAATATATCATATTAAGACCTTGTAAAGCCTGCCTGCAAGGGAAGAACAGTAAAAGTGCGCTTTAAGTAGAAAATTCCTCAAAGAATCTTATACTCAGAACAGTCACAATATACAGAACAATACGTTTTTAATTTTTCTTCCACCTGCCTTTTTTTTCATGCTTAGTTTTTAATGCACCAAATTTTTAAGTGTTTTTCTTAGAACTTAAGTTCTTTGGACATTAATTTCTTCTCTTGCATGGAAACATATCTTAGCCTATGTTAAGCTTATTCAACCAAATCTTCTGTAGGATTAATAAATTCTGTTAATCTCCATAGATGTAGCAAATGTTTAATGTCTAAGAGCATCATTTGTTACTGCAACAAATTTAATTGTGCTACATTTAATTTAATTGTATAACATTTTGGGGAGTCCTGTGGTTTATATACAGAGTACTGTAAGAGTCCCACAAAGTCTGTGAATTTTAGACTGCACAGGCAAGGAAATGCTGAAAAACATTAAATTCTGTTTTTTTCTTAGAATGGCAACATTAAGGATCGTTTTTTGACAGTCACCCAGTATTAGCCATGCACACCAGTGACTCAGCAGCCTCAAACGTTGCATTTCCTTCAGTGTTTACACTGAAAAATCAACGTACAAGGGCTCCAGAAGGCAACTCTGTGTGAGTCTTTGGGGACACCTGAGCTGTTATAAATTATGGCAACTGTAACTGGAACATTCAGTCTCCTGATGTAGACGCATTTGATTCCAGAAGGTAGAAAGCGCTAAGACTTTCAGATAAGGCCAGAAGAAATACAGTGGCATGTAGAAGCCTTTAACGCTTTTTACACAAAAATTCGTAATTTGATCTCAGATTGTGGTTGAATATTTTTTTCATCATCACTGTACACACCATTGCTGCTCATGTCAGTGGTTGATATTTAAAAAGTACATGTTTGTAGTTGCTGGTAAAGTACTTCAGGATTCTTCAGGACCAACAGGACTATAGAAATATAAGATGAAATTAGCCTCATTTCAACACCGCAGTAAGCAATCCATTTACAAAAACTGTCAAGAGAACATTTGACTATTTGCATATTCAGTGTGTGTCCTCTTATTCAGAGAGAAAATCCTTTCGTTTGAATTGAACATCCCGTTTCGACTCGTACAGGACCTCCAACTCCAACCGATAAGCGGATTAGCCCATGTTTCTGCTGCAATGAAAAGCACGTCGGGCTGGATTCTGCTTAAGCATACTTTAGCATCAGCTTTCATTGTATCTGCATTTGGTTTAACTCCATTTTAATACAAAATTAACCTTCACACAACGTTATTTGTGGAAGACGAGGGACAAGAAAAGCCTTGTGATTAAAGTTCAAGATTTCTAGGTTCAATGTGGAGTTTAGTGACTCTCTGGGTAACCTTTGGCACATTCTTGACTTAGTTTTTTTAAATCATGAGTTGATCGAGTCCCTGGTGATCTCCCATTGTGCCTGGTCAGTACCTCCTACGCTTACCATTATCGCATCCCTTTAAAACAGTGGATTTGACCACATTTCTAGCTCATAAGCTTTGGACATGAGAGGTGCCCAGTGCTCTTCTCTGTAGGCACCTTCAGCATGAGCAGGTGGTGAGAGGACAACCAATCGAGGCCACCAAGCAGCTGCCAGGGGACAGCAGGGAGATAGCCATATGGGCCCGGACAGGAGGGAACTTTGAACAACATAAGAAGACCGCTCTTGTGTGACTTACTAAGGTAGGACAAAAAGATGATCGAATACGCTCATTAAGGCTGTTTCACACAACAGGTAGGACAGGGAAAGATGCTCCTACAGCAGCAAATNGTTTCACACAACAGGTAGGACAGGGAAAGACGCTCCTACAGCAGCAAATCTCCCAAGGACTTTGCAAAACCAATCGCATCTGGTCTGAACACCAGGAAGTAAATAATGGTTAACTTGAGGGTCTGCGTGTATTTCATTCATGCGCATATTACAAATGCTTACAGTAAGATCTTCCTTAGCAAAATTCTTTACNGTGTATTTCATTCATGCACATATTACAAATGCTTACAGTAAAATCTTCCTTAGCAAAATTCTTTAACCTTTTTTTCTGTTCCCAGTTCTGCCTAAAAGTCACCTCTGACAGACTGCTGTTCTTAGGACCTGACTCTAAGAAGAGACAGGCATATAATGTTTGGGTTCTTTCCCCACAAAATCCAAGAGCAGATTCCATCGTTTCAAAGGCTTTGATGAGCTGAACAACCACAAACTGCTTTCACACGAGGCAGATGCAGATTGCAGCTGGGCGAGTCCGAGTTATTGAGACGTGACCGTCCCGGAACTGAGCTCAAGGGCTTTGTCCACCTTGGAGACCCGCAGAAGTGATATTATCTGAACAGAGCGAAGCTTCAAGCTCTCACATTTGCTTCTTGCTTCTTTGAGTTTATTTTTTCTAGCTATTCAGGATGCAATTTAACACACCACAACTGTGATTTACATGCATAAAGTGTATATGGAGATTTAGATACGTTCAAGATATTCCCACTTCAGGTCTGGATGAATCAGGTTTAACAGAACAAGTGGCAATTGACATTTCTGTCTTCTACTCTGTCTGCAGAGCACCCAGTCTGAGGCTTTGCTCCCAGGTAGGGTTCATTGGCAGGTAGCATAGGTCATATGAATCATTAAGAACCATAATAAAAATTCCCGGCATCCATAAAATTTGCATTTTGTGAGAATAAATTAGCAGCATATCTTCCACTTCCCTACAAAGCCAACAACTTCACCTCTCCCCTCCTGCTTGCTTTGTTAAAGGGACTGTGTATTGCACCTCGCTGCTGCTCTCGTTTGGTTTTCCCGTGAAAAACATATGAAACACAACACAAAGGTTGCCGATAAGCCTATCGAGCCTTGCAATTTAATAAGCTTAATAGGCCTATAAACTTTAGAGCATGATATTTCCCTCCCCCTTCACAGTAGTAAATCTAAAGTGTTTAAACTGGCACTGTGTGCCTTTGCTAAGAGATCAAAACAATAAAAGTGAAAGAATACACCCAAATCTGTCTGCATGGTCCATTGGTATAACCCCAAACATTGCAAAACCATAGCAGGTTAGTGGTCTGGATAAAGGCAAGGTGCTAAATCTTGTTGTTCCCCTCTAGGATGCTCACAGTGAAACCTCAGCACGGCTTCTGTTGGAGACAGCTGCCCGGATATTTCGCTCCAAGCTCAAATAATTTCTTGCTTTCAAGAGCATCAAGAAACCAAAGAGCCAGGACGGATTGCTTTGAGATCATAGCAAGGTGCAAGATAGAAATTAATCATACTCACAGCCTATAAATGTGTTTCTGACTCAGTGATATTAGAAAATCCCAGCAAGTCACAAAGACAGAAGAAAAACAGAAGCCAGAAAGAGAGTTTATTCCTTCGGTCGTTATTGCTGTGTTCTCACTGCCAGCAAGAGTAGTGAGATACAACCAAACCCATCGCTTCCACCACTGAGATCTCATCTACAGAGGCACAAAGGAGCTAAAAAGTTGCTGTAGATGTACACTTAACTATTTCTGTGCATTTCTCTGCCATGATTTTTTCTAATCCCTTTAAACTTGCTGGTGTTCCAGAACGAGCACGTCCCTGGCTGACCGGGGTGAGGGGTTACAAGGCCAAATGGTGCGGCCGGGGGGAAGCACGGCTCTTGCCCCCCCTCCTGCCCTCGGAGGTTTGACTGGGCAGAGACTGACCATCACTGACCACCCCATGAGCGCACAGCACTTGTGCCTATGGGCTGGAGCCTCTCCTCTCCGTTATTTACTCTGCTCCTGTGCCGCCGGGGTGTTTGCACAGCGGTGCTCTCTGCGGAGGATGCGATAGTCTCATCAAAGGTCAGGTGCATATTTTCCGAGTCCATCGAGGCCCGCGTTGGCTGCTGTGGGTAAACAGCTCCCCGTTCCTCTTTCAACTTCAGAAGTTCTCCAGAAGGAGAGACACATTTATTGGATTTCGTTTTGCTTGCTCACGCTGCCGCCCGCGGAGTGAAGTCCTGCGCGTGGTACACTGCTCCAGCCCCTTGCAGACGGGGACGGCTCCTACGCTGAGCCCTGGCACTGCAGCCCTCGCTCGAAAGATGCACGGCTCCATTTTAAAAACCTAATTTTCAATGCAGACATCGTTCCCCTCTAAGCCTGCGTTAGCAATGGTTAAGGCTCCAGCAATGCACCTGCTGACGCACCGGAAAAGAAAATGAAAAAGGCATTAAAGCAAGCAGCGGCGCTGCCACTCCTGCCTCCCACTCCCTGACGGCGTCCTGGTCCGCTTGCTTTGCCTGGACAGATACTCAGCAGGAGGAGGTGTGCAGCCAGCGAGCGGTGTTAGACCACGTAAGGAACAGGGTGCAAGATTTGTGGGCATACAGCCAATGTGAACCTCGGGGTCCAGGTTGCCACCCGACTTGGAAGCGCTTCTGCATCAGCGGAGCCGTGCACGTCACTGTCACAGCAAAGGGGATGAAGCTGCAGTCTGATCCCCCGTGCCAGAAGCAGAAATTAGCTTTAAAGTCACATTTTCGATCCTACCTCAGACAGGAATCGTTGGTTGTGTCATAGTCACCATCCTCTGGATTTTAAAGTCTAAATCATCATCTATAATTATATATATGTTCTTTTTCCTGGCTACAGTCAACGTACACAGACACGATGTGGGCAGAGACAGCACGAGTTTCCTTACCTGGGTCTGCCAGTCCCACTCCCGCCCGGCACGGGGCAGAGCTGCCGATTGCGTCAAATTGCGCGGTGATGTAAAACCTGCGCCTGTGATACCAAATGTCATCATCATCTCCCACAGACCGCGGCGCATGGCACCTTGCAGGCCCTCTGCCAACTGCACAAATGTCCACGCGCCTTCTGCTGATGCTACCACATTCCCTCCTGCTGCCTTCTATGAGAAATGACAAGAATAATGCTTTTGGCAAAAACATATTTAAACACGGCAGAAATTATTTCCGATTTATAGATGCTCTTGCATTTTTGTCAGATTCCTTAGCGTGCCTTCAGAAAAAACAATCTGCATGAAGTACAACATGAAAAACAAGCTCTCATTATTCTCCATGCACCACCACCAAATGTTAAAGTCATTTGATAATTTATCTGGAGGAAAAAAAAAAAAAAAAAGCAGAGCAGACAAAACTTGCTCAACCCATTAAGGGAAGACTCAGCAACGGAAAAGTGGTGGTAATTAACATTTTTGCTATGCTTATTTGTGCATGCCAACATAATGTATGCATTCAGAAATTTCTCAAATAGACCCTACAGGAAGTTGCTGCCTAAAAGATGTCAGTGCTGAGCTAAAAAGACACCTGTCAAAGCTGAAACCCAATTTCTGCTCAGATGCAACAAAGATCTGGATGATCTGAGAAAGCCTGAATAGTTGTTGAAGTAGAAGCAAGAAAGAGAAACGAGCCTAGATAGACAAGAAAAGGCAAAGTTTTTTGAGGAGAGTGAGGAGAAAAGGATGTAGGAAAGTCTGATGTGACTTAAGAAGAGGAGATCAAACTTTAAAGGGATCAAACTTTAAAGGAGTCGAGGAAAGCTAACATAAATAGTATAAATAGTAGGGAATAGGGAGAAAGAGTTGGATGGTTTTGAAGGGCATAATTTTTTATGTATGTTACTGCACTGTATCTCGGGGTTCTCCAGTGGATAAGGCTAAGAAAGACAAGGAAAACTTACCTGCTATTTTTTATTATGCTAAGATGCCAACAGAATATTCTGGCTCGAGCAAGTTTGCATATTTTCGTCTACAGAATCTCAGTACAAAACCATTTTTTTCCTGCTCTCTAAGTCCTTGAGTTGTCATACCAACAAGCACTATGTCATTTGGGAATGGAAAAAAAGGGAATGACGTAGGGCAAAAGTTAGTCACGGCAACACAGCTAACCCAATGAAACTATTATGGTTGGGAGGCAAAAAATAGGACACCAACCTGTGGACCTGTAGTAACTGCAAGGTCGGTGAGGAACACAGAGAGTGCCAAATGCTCATCAGGACACTCACCGTCTACAGATTGGACAGAAAAGGGTGAATTGCTTACACCTGAGCAGGTTTTTATGCAATCTGGAGTAACCTTCAGGATGGAAAACAGGTCAGCTGGATGCAGAACATCTGTCTACAGTCTCGTTTCCTCTACAAACAGTCCTGGTCTGATCAGCTGGGAGAGAAGCAAAGTTACTTCTCGCTTGGCACAGAATTATGACAAAATATCCAAATCACAGCCCAGGGGTGGCTCATTTCCTTGCGAACAGGCAACATTTGCGAGGCAGAAATCTCAGCTGTTCCACAGATTAGCTCTTGGCATTTCTGGAGAAGGGTAAGATGCCAGTTTAAATTTGTGACACAAGACCTAAAGTACCTTTAGGAAATAAGTGGCTACATCTGGAACAGCAGTCATCATTTGTAGGAGGTGAGAGGACACACCTTTTTTCTCCAAAATGCCGAGCATTTTCCATCTGTTCTTCATGCTCTTTTAACTCACTGTTATTTTCTTTCTACTTGTCTGTGCCACTTAATAAACAATGATATTGCAGCCGCTTTAAAGGAGGCATCCTTTTCTGCAAAAGCCTTTTGATAGGAAGGGCCTTCTCCGTAAAGACCTACTAAACAGAACACAAAGAGGCACTGAACCCTAGAGCAAGCTTCACATTGTGAACATACCTGTGCTTTCAAATTTGCTGGTAGGAAGATAAAATCAAACCACGAGCCTGCCTTGATCTGCCAGCAGTCGAGGCAGAGAGGTGGCACCCAGGCATCGGGTACCGCTCAGTACCTTTGGTACTCCATAAGTGACGGCAAGGAGCTTCACTACCTTGCAAAACGCCAGCCCTGGATCATTACTTGGTGACTATCGTTGCTTAGAAAGGTCCTCAAGGAGGAGAGAGGTAATGTTGCTGTCATACAATTCGGTGCCCAAGCTGACATGCCTTTTGTCTGAACACAAGCTACCGAGGAGCCTGATTTTCCCTTGTGTTCTCCTCTTATAAAAGGCTTCATCCAAAAATATCACATGCCAAAAGACAGAAGAAGTTTTGGTTTTCTCACTGAAAACCCGTTGAGGCTGACTGGAGTTTTCTTGCTCTTTGCAAGCATTTCTTCACACCTAATTATGTTTTAGCACATGATATAACTCCTCAAGAAGTTATATCTGCCTCCTTTATTCTTCTATTGCTTGCATTAATACCTAATTTACAAACCTCATCTCTCTCCCCGTCTCCACCTTGTGAATTCCCCTTTTAGCATCAGGGGCTTCGGGCTTTTTTCCAATCCATTCCCCTTCCCACAGCTGCTAGGTTTGGAAGCAATCAACTGCTACTTCTTAATCAAGAATACAGATTACTATCAATAAACACAAAATCCAATATCAGAAAAACTAACATAACCTCACTCTCCAGGGAATAGGAAACACCACAAATGCTGAGGGTGGGGATTGTTCTCTGCGGACGGGACAGTGGATATTTTCTGGCTGCTTACTACAGAGTTTCATCGCTCCAGTCTCACAGGAAAAGTGTTGAAGACACAGCACATGAAAAGGACCAGTTCTCCATTCAGCTTGACACTATATTGACTGCCAGAAGCAAACATGTAGTCCACAAAAAAACCCTATGACTCTTTTTTCCCTCCAAAGAGCCTTCCTGCTGACAGCCAGTTCTTTCATTCGAACAGTAAAAGTTCATGCTTTTAAACCCAATTCCCATCACACAAATACACTGAAAAAATTACATGATGGACTTTAATATTGCACTTTTCAACAAAGACTGAGCGAGTCCCAGCTGTGAGTAGTGAAGATAGACAGGGTGTAACTTTCAAAGGGGCTGAGGGCCTCTTTTTAAAAGCAAGAAGCACTGGGAGCTGAAGGACTCGACGGTGCAGCAGTGAGGAGCACACCTGAATCAACACTCCAGGGAACCACCGCATGCATCACTCGCCTGGTCCTCAGCACCAAATAACCGTGTGAGCATGGTGGGACCCAAGCTGTCTCAGCAGGGTTTATGGGTGCAGGGACCATGCCCTGGGGACGAGGTGATGCTTCTCCTGGTGCTGCAGCGAGCACCATCTCCACTAGCTCTGGGATCTCTGCGCAGGGCTCCAGTGCCCGCTACGGGCCCACCCTTTGTCATTACTTCATGAGATTTGAGACGCTCCAGACTACTACAACAAATTATGAATGAGAAAGTGAAGCTCACGCAGTTCTCAGTCTCTTTACCACAGCTGGAACGACAGGACCACATTACAGAGAAGAGATCCCTTGAAACTTAGATAACCTTACAGTTCTCTGCCTTGCCAAATTTCATAATATCAGCATCATCTAAGCCAACAGGACAGGAGCTAAAAATACCCTGACTCAACTCATTGCAGGCTTCTGATATAAGGGCAGAGTCTCTTAACATGTGCTCTTTGAAAGTGTTGAAGCTTGTGGCCTTAGGGCATGTCTATACCCCGGGCGTTCCAAGCTAGCTCAGATACTGGTAACTGCGCATCAAAGACGTGACCAACAGGCGCAACCCAAAGATTTCCCATTTCCCTGGAACGATTCACAGTTCGGCCCTACTGTGGTTTCTTGGTGTGCATCTCAGAGTCAACGTGCGAGTTTTCAGTGCCAAGTTACACACTATGTTCTTAAGCCACATCAAATTGCTTTACAATCCCTGTAGTTCACAAGCTGTAAGCTGGCTTTTTCTGTTCCAAATGTCAGAGACGGGAAACGCAGAGCCTGATAACTTCGAATTTCCCACGGCTATTTTCTAACCTACAACCTCTCCCAAAGCCCCGCTGACACATTTGGGGTGGCGTAGCATAAACAGGGGCTGGGGACAGATTTTGAAGAAGAGCACATCCTGTGCATAAAGACTTCATGTTCTGCGCTGTCCTTCTGAGGTCAATCCCATTTTCCGCAAGAATGAATGCAGTACAAGAACAAAATGTATTTACTACGGTTTTTTCCCCTGCATAAAGTGATCTTTTGATTCTCCCCTTCCTAATTATAGTCCTGTGGGTTTTTTTTCCTCTCGCATCACTAATATTTCTCTTTGGAAAGGGATGGTTCCTGGTTCCCCTGCCCATCTCTGGACCCTGAGCAGCACGTTTCACTGTGTTCACAGGCGCTATCATCCATTTGATCCCAGCTGGCAGGTTGTGGCTGGGCTATGTGTCTTTCCAACCTAAGCAGTCAAATACTCTTTGTTCTGGACAATACCACACCCAGGAATGACCTTAACTTTGAGAGGATACACCCCAAACTAGTCCAAACCACATTTGCTTTTTTTAACCTCCACAAAGCATGGCAAAGCACGTTTGGGGCTCGCAGGCTCGCTAGCACGAAGAGAAGCTGGCCAGGCAAGCCCTGCACCCTGCTGTGGATGAAGATGTTACAGTTGCCTGGGAAACCGCTCCATGGGATCACTAAAATGTATTCTATATGTTTGCCTTCAGATACGAGATTATCACCTTGTCTGTGAGCAGTGGCAGGAGAAAATCCTGACACGGGATAAACTTAGACTGTAACCTGCAGAAACTAATTAACTCTTTTGTGGCATTAGCTGAAACTTCACAGAGCTAAACCCAATATAAAATGCCTCATGGTTCAACATCAACCACATCTTCTCTGAAAGGGTGAAGGTGGGTTGCAGTTAGAGCATCTCATTCCTCAGCAAAGGACACATGTTTTAAATCCGCTGGTACGTTGTTAGCTGCAAGAACTGGCTGAGGTGAGACAAAAGACCTATAATCAAAGGAGATGGGATTATTCAAGGACTGAGAGCATTTATTTAGAGTCAATACTTGCAAATTTGGATT
>RSEF01000006.1:36798733-36818179 GCA_003993805.1 Himantopus leucocephalus | reverse complement strand
GTCTTTCTTCTGCCGCGAGGCAGACGCAGCCCAGGAGCCTCCTAACGCTCCCGCAATGTAGTGACGGCCAGGTCTCAGAGCTGCCTCACACTAGGAGGAAAAAACTCTCCTTAAGGTAACTCAGTGCCCTCTTCAAAGCAGCTTTTAAGACAGCATGAAGGTATAAATCCCGAGCTTTTATCAGATAGTCTTACGAATCATAGGCTAAAACAAAAGGTATGGCTGCACACCGGCGGAGCCAGGAAGGCTGCATTTCTGCTGGAATATTTTTCCTGGAAAGAAATACTTCCCGATCTGTTTTACACCTTGCCTCATTCCTCCTGGCTCTCCCGCGCGGCAAACGAACAGGGATCCCAAATTGTCGCTGGTGAAGCCGTGCCCTGAGCTTCTCTCTCCGTTTTGCTACTGTCCCAAAGAGTCGATCCAGAGAAGCAACGCACCACCACCGCAGCACAGCCTGCACTCGCACCTCCCTCCCTGCCCACAGAACGCCTCGTTACCAAATTCGGGGATCCACTGGGTTTNTCGTTACCAAATTCGGGGATCCACTGGGTTTCATCTGCCACTGGATAAGAAACTCTGGACCCAGAGCACGGCGCCGGAGCCGGGCGGTGGAAACCCGCATCCCCTTTTGCCAGGGGAAGCCTCCCGCTCACTGATGAGGACTGGACCGAACGTATTTGGCAACGAAGACCTTCATCTTCAAGGGGTGGTTAAAGCTTATCCCAGCTCTTTTGAAGAAATAACCAAATTATTAAAAGGTTTGAGTCTCGAAAGGGCAGTGCTGCTTGAAATGCGCACATCAAGCAGACCCTGCTGGAGAAGCAGCACTCATTTTCCAGCGCAGGCTCAAAACCGCGCGCTATATATTCCTGACTTACCGTGGGACACAAGGGTCCCCGAGTCAGAAAACTAAGTCAACAGACTGATAGGAAAAGCAGATAAAATAAGGATTTTATTTTACTAAATGCAAAACTGAAGCTAAGTTTGGGGTTGTTTTTTGTTTTTGTTTTAAATAAAATCCCACTGCTGATCCATCTCCAATTATTACAGTCAGAACCATTAAATACTTCCTCTACCTGACCAAATGGGGCTTGGAGCAACCTGGGCTGGTGGGAGGTGTCCCTGCCCGGGGCAGGGGGGTTGGAACTCGATGACCTTTAAGGTCCCTTCCAACCCAAACCATTCTGTGATTCTATGAAAAACTCTTCTTAACCTGGGATGTTAAGTTTTAGCTCCTGAATCCCTGAATAAGCACCTGACGAAGAGCTGGACTGCCAATGTCATTTACCCTCACGCATTCAATTGTGATCTGCAGATTCCGAGATATTTAAAGAACTGCCTGGTTGCAGGCACGTATCCAGGCAAGGGCTCCGGGCAAACTTTGGGAGATGCTGGTGGGTCTGCAGAACATCAGCGTACAACATGCAAGAACTCCTCACGGAGATGACATTAATTTCAAAACTAAATAAGCCAGGTGCCCCTCTAAAATACATCACAAAACATAAAAATTTCCCCAGTGCTTTGCTCTCAGATGACATCTTTAACCTCATATTTATCACTACAAAAAACTAACTCTGCCGACAGCATCATTTGTAAAAATCCATTTTGAATTTAAATAACAGGATATTGGCAATATTTCTCAATCCAATTAGATCAAAGGCATTTCTCAAACAAATGAGCCCTTCATATTGATCAGAGAACAATCAAATTATCCCTGAAAACCTGCTTCTGAACAACAGATACGATGCAAATACAATGACAGTAAGCTAAATATATATGCTATAAATAACAAGCTCAAAACCTACCAGAGCTTAGATTCTGCAAGCAAATTAGGCAGCAAGAAATAACAGAGATAGGTAGATAATTATTGTAATTGAATTTACAATTTCCATTAGAAAGTCAGATAAATTTAGTACATGTTCATTTATATAATAAGCTACCAATGAATATATTAAGGAGGACATGTAATGCTCGTCAGGGCAGCGTTATTGAGAAATCAGCACGCCAAAACATGCCAATATGGAACTGGTGCAACTCCAAATGGAGCCATCACTCCCAGGGTCAGTACTCGCTCCCTTTATTCCAGCACAGGAAGAAATTCAAGCACACTTTCCCTCTCCCTTTAATATCATATTCAGAAAACCATTATTAGGCTTATGAAGTTCATTTTGCCGCGCTTCCCCTTAGAAACTTTGAAATACAAAATGGAGTTTCCCTTGATTTTACATTTCGTTAAGAACTGCTTTGCAGAGTTCGCGTTTGCATTTCAGCTGCCAAATCTTGAAGCATGTTTTTTTACTTTCTGACATAATGATAGAGACTGCTGGTTCACATTCAGACCTATTTTGGGCAGAATCCTTGACTCACGGGTACCTCAGGGGAAGCAGAAACCTTATGTAAAAGGCACATCTGCAACACAGAAGCAATCTGTTCCTTCTGCTTCAAACATGAAATTGCTCCCATTTGTTTGTTTTTTCCTGATACAGAAAAGAATCAGGCTTAAAACATTTGTCTCCATTCTCTTAGAGATATAAAATACACTACACTATACACGTTCAGGATGCAATAAAAATCAATTAAAGAAGATGAAAAAATACATATTTTTTTTTTACTCTGTGAAGAAGCAAAATAAGATACCAGAATGTCTTTTTTAATCAGAAAATACTATTAAAAAAAAACCAACAAGCAAAATGTGATTCCCCAAAATGGTCCTTGTGACACTGTACGAGATTTCTTTCTGTGTAATTATTTTCTTCTGAAATTAAACGGTCATCAATATGACAAGCTATGGAGATCCAATCAAAAACACTTTAGTTTGAAGGATTAAGAGATCTAATTAGGTCAGAAGCAGCAGAAACGAGACGTATATAGGCTAGCAACTACCCAGGACTGTGCAAACGCTCCCGAACACTGAGCTCGGAATTGCTCCTTCTCGCTTGCCCCGCTGTTTTTAGCATGAAGCCGGGTCGCCTGAGAAGCAGCAACTTGCTTATTTAATATCTGCAATGAAAAATAACACATAATGTGAGGTCTTGGACGAATAACGCTCCCATTCTGAAAGAGCAATAATGCGCCAGCGGAGAGATCAACCCAACTCCGCTAATTTGAATCAAATTATAGACAGTTTAAGCTAATTGGCTGTTTGACCCAGGGAGCAAAGTTATGTGGAAAATACCGCAGGTAACCGATGGAAAATGACTGTTTAAACTCTGTTGTCATACTTCAGCTATTCGAGTTGCGTTTGACTTTATATCACAGTCATTAGCTGCCCTTCCTGGAGCGCACTTCGGTAAGAGAAATTAATTTTCAGAGTCCCCCTGCAGAGGTGCCCTTTGTGTGCTCCCACCCCCGGGGGCTGAGCACCCCTCCTCGGGCAACCGGAATCGGAGAATCACAGAATGGTTAGAGTCGGAAGGGACCTTAAAGATCATTGAGTTCCAACCCCCCTGCCATGGGCAGGGACACCTCCCACCAGACCAAGTTGCTCAAAGCCCCGTCCAACCTGGCCTTTGTGAAAGAGCCCTCAAAATGGGCAACATTGAATTGCTCGAGATCGGTATCTCAAGGTTTTTTGGTAGGACCCTGGCTGGGGCAGTGGTGGGATGTTCCTGGAGGATGCTCCCATGGGGGTGATGGCAGCAGACGCAGGGGAGAGCTGGACTTTATAGCAGCT
The DNA here is from genome assembly GCA_003993805.1 of Himantopus leucocephalus. Lineage (NCBI taxonomy): Eukaryota > Metazoa > Chordata > Aves > Charadriiformes > Recurvirostridae > Himantopus > Himantopus leucocephalus. The sequence goes on along the minus strand of RSEF01000006.1, from coordinate 36,814,503 downwards.
TTCCAGCATCTGAAGGGCACCTACGGGAAAGCTGGGGAGGCACTTTTTACAAGGGCATGGAGTGATGGGATGAGGGGGAATGGCTTCAAACTGGAAGAGGGGAGATTTAGATGAGATATTAGGAAGAAATTTGCTACTCTGAGGGTGGTGAGCTCCTGGCACAGGTTGCCCAGAGAAGCTGTGGCTGCCCCATCCCTGGAGGTGTTCAAGGCCAGGTTGGACGGGGCTTGGAGCAACCTGGGCTGGTGGGAGGTGTCCCTGCCCATGGCGGGGGGGTTGGAATGAGATGAACCTCAAGGTCCCTTCCAACCCAAACCATTCTGTGATTCCACGCCCTAGCAGAGGTCTTGCACCCCTCATGCGGGAAGCGCTTTGCTCCTGGTGCGTGCCAGCTGTGTTAAAGCACGGCTAATGCGATTTTCCCTCTGTTGAACCACATTTCTGCATGCGGAGGCTATTAGTATTTCAGACCGCCCTGGCTAACTCGATTTTCAAAAGCACGCTTTTTCTGCTCTGGTCCGTACATAAACAGACCCCAGGAGTTATGAGCAATACCCTCAGAATTAGGTTTAGACTCCAGACCGAAACTGTATTTCTTAGTGGAGGTCTGGGCCCTGCGAGAGCGATAAACAAATGCGTCACCAACTGGGCAGAGCGAAAGCCGCAGCTTGGTCCCGCGCCATGCTGAGGGCAGCGACACGACCCTGTCCCAAACAGAACCTAGGGTGCTGCTGAGGGACGCATCACGGGCTCTATATCTCCGGGCATACAGCAGGAGAACACATTTTTCACTCAAAACCCTGTAATAAGCAGTGGCAGTCCATTGATTTTGAGACTTATTAAAAAGTGACTGTGAGCTTTTCAGAACCTCTTTGCTCCTCAAGCCTTTAACCCAGCAAACCCCAGCCCAGCCGAGGCGGGAAGCGGCAGAGACTGGGCGCTGGAGGAAGGGCTTGAGATGCTTCCCACCTCCAGCAGGCAAAAATCATGATCAGATGGTAAATAAAAAACACATTTTTATTTTTTTTTCTTTTGGGCACATTATATACTTCTATGCAGCATGGAAAGGCTTTGGTCAGAGAGCCTGGTTTTTGAAAATTTGGAGGATCAGTCAGAAGAGGAGACATTTATTTCCATTTGTGAGCAAATGCAGCCCATATAGTCAACTTTCTAATTTAATATAACAGATTGATAATGCACTTTTTCCAATTTCACTTTTTCCAAAAATCTCCACGGGACAATGCCGCTCATGACTGTCCTCCTGCTGCCGCAGTAACCGAGCCAGCGGCAAGCTTCGGGCCACCAAACCAGCAGCTGGGGTCTTGGGGAGGTGGCACCAGGATGCTCGGAGGCTTCAGCCCCAGCTCGGGGGGGAACGGTGCCAGGGGGCTGCATGAGGCACTTTGGGAAGGAAGGGGTTTTCTCCTGAGAAATAACATCAGAGAAGGAATAATTGCGAACCCTGAAGTAGTGCTCCCCAACTACCTGCTGCCTCTGTAGTTTCAGCTGGGTTTCCAGCTGTCCGCATGAGTACAGCACGTTTGCTGCAGCCTATAAGGTTGTTCTTGGCTCGCTGTGGCTAACCTAAGAGATAACCATCGTCGCTGCAGCACAGGCATTGCAACACGTGAAAAATCCCCTGGATGTCTCCTACTGTGTAAGCGCTTCCGTTCTGTCCAAATAACCGGTCTGAATAACTCCTCGTGCAACAGGATCCCCGAGAGTCAAAATCAGCGCCGTGGCTGTCAGCCACGCGAGACCATTCGGTCCCTGCGTAATGCACTGCTCTCCCTCCTTGCCAGGTTCTCCGCCTACACTGGACTGATCGAGATCTTCTCATCCAAACCATTATCTGATGCTTCCTAAGCGTTATAGCCGATATTATAAATCTAAGTGCTCCTTTGTCTGTTTTCTTTGAGTTTCCCTTCTCGCTGTGAATACTAAGCAGCCAGTTGATTTGTATGCAAGGGTATGGGTGAACCCATAAAGAATGAGAAGTGCCTAAAGGAATCCCTTGATGTAATAATAATCCTTGCAAAAGTCGTAGACTTCTTTTTTTTTATGTTCCCATATATTATTAAGAACATTTTTAGCAGAACAAATCATACAGAGCAAGAAAATATATATAAGGGTAGCGCAGTTAACAAGGAATAAGAGGACAATCAGACATTATAATTAGATGATCACTTGGATAAAAGACTGAAGGGAGACGAAGTTAATAGTAGACTCCAAATAATCTAAGAGTACCGTCTCAGACACTAAATAACACTATTGCCTGCAGTTTGAAGTATTTCTTGATGCATTTATCACTGCATGCTTTTCAGTTCACTACAGCGCTTTTTTTTTTTTTTGGTTTTCGTAACTGCAGGACAACCAGAGTGAACCATGGAGTAATTTCTCACAGAAGGAGATATTTCCAGTCTGAAAGCCACTAAGATAATCTTACCTATAATATTTTTTACTGATTTTTCTTCCCTGGTACAAAGCACGTGCAATTTAAAAGATGATCAGTTTACTAGGCAGAGAATTGTGAAGTTATGAATTATGTAGCTATTTGACCCGTGAAACACACGGCGTTAAAAACTGTGGAGTGGGATTTAATCACAGCAGTAATAAGAATTTACCCATCTGATCTTTCATGCCCAGCACTACTCATTTTCTTTATGTTCTTTAACAGCTTCATTCCTACAAGGCTGATGAAATAAATGTGCAGAGTGATTGTCATAAGACTAGAAGCCTTTCCTAAAATTAATTCTAAGATTCATACAGGTGGCTGTGTGACAAATCTGCTTTAGATCCATTTTTCAGACTTTGAAACTACATTTCGTTGTCTTGGAAAGTTTAAAAAAATACAATGCTGAAGAAAATTTTGATTATATTTGATTGCCATTTCTAAGGTCTGCTTAAATCCTGAGCTCCTCCAACACTCGATGTTGAAGAACGGGGCCCATTTCTACAACTGCAAAATCTATTAAGATAAAAAAAAAAAAAGAGTCTGAGCAGTGAAGACTGTAAAGAGAAAAAAAATATTAAGACCTGAATAAGGCTTTGCCAAAAACCAAGGGAGCATATTGCTACTATTTTTATGGACTTCCACTTAATGATGTGGAAGCCCTGCTCATGACAGGTACAGGAGCTGCACAAGGTGACATCTTCGAGAGCGACGAGACCTAGGCTGGAACCTGAGTCGTCTTCAGCTCTGGGCTCTAACCATCGCAGCACGGCGGCGTTTGCAAATAGGACAGTAAATACTCGGCATTTGTCCACTCAGTGGAAACCCCTTCAAACAGCCTCGCGAGGAATGGAAAAGGGGGTTTTTATTCCTCACTGCATGTTTTGTCATCTCATTGTTTAATGCTTTTTAGCTAAAAATTGACCTCGCGTTATCGATCCTGAGCTATTACCGTGACCTAAAACTTACAGTGTATCACACGAAAATGAATTTACTACTCTGGAGCTCATAGAGGAAGGAGTTCAAGAAATTTGAAACCTAATTTGAATTTCTCAGGATTCTTCGTGGAGATGGATTCCTCAGACAAAACTCCTGGCAGACCTCCTGTATGTTCTGTAATTTTCCACTTAGAGGTCTGTATTCAGGTCAAGCGAGAGCTGGCCCCTGAGAGAGGAGCCAGGGAAATGGGTAAGAGCTTAGTATACTTCGATGGAAGTTAGAGAAAAAGGGTTCACAAAGAAATTTAGGGAAAATATTTGCTAAAACCATCCAGCCGTGGGGAAGAACTATGGAAGAGAGGATGGGAATAGAGAATTTTTCAATACATGCACAGAATGAGTAAAACACGATGTTTTGAATAACACTACTCACATTCCTGAAGTTACTCATATATCTGGGTTTTTTTCCCCCATTTAGCCTGAAAACACTAAATCCCTGCAAGACAGTTACAATTTCAACGATGGAAAAAGCCAGAATTGTGTACTGTTGTGCACTGCGATAGTCTGTGTTAAACAAAATTCTTCCCAGAGTTAAAACTAAATTCCTGCCTGACTCTTCCTGTGCTGAGATTAGAAACGCTCTCTCTGACCACGGAATTTACTGAAAAGCAAATTAATCAACAGAATTTCATTTGAACGATGAACTTCATAGAAATCCTGGAAGATACCTTTGCAAACAAAAAAGAATCATTACCACTGAGAATTTTTCCACAAAATAACAGCTTGGCCAAAGTTATACATTTCAAAGTCAAAGAAAAGAAAACCTCTTTAAACATGTTTTTTTTTTTCTTCAAAAAGGAAATAAATGGTCCTTCTCAAAAGTGCTGCTTTAAAGAAAAGGACCAAATTATTTTTAAAAGCTTTCAGGATACAGGAAACAAAGTTGAAAAAGTGTATCTTCAGAAAGCTGAAAACCCTGTTGATGATGAAGAGTGTTTCTGAGTTCCTTCCCTCAAAGGGGGCACGCGCGCTTGCCTCGAGGATACAAGTGGCAACAGAACGCCGGCAGAACGGAGCTCCAGAAAGGACAGATATCAGGAACATATTTTATTTCCTTTCCTGAGACAGGATTGAAAGGCTGTTAAATCTAATTTGCTGCTAAGACTATATCCTGCCAGTTTAAGCTCCCTTACCAACACAGCTAACAACATTTAGCTTGGTCTTCGCCACCAGAATGAATCCAACCTCCCTTCAGGTTGGTCCTCGTCAGCGGTGCCGTTCCCTCATACTCCAGACGCTCGTGTGCAACTGCAGAGCTCTCGGGATCTGCCGGCACGGCCACGAGCAGCATTACCTCTCGCTGTGGACTGTTCAAGGTACAAAAGCAAAGAAAATTGCAGAAAATGCTCCTTCTCTCTGGGACTCACCCTTTGATGGGCAGGGGGGGAGGTCGTCGGGCTGATCAAGTCTTGACTTTCCATGAGGTTCCCATAATCGGCCATGCTCCCTTTGAGAGGCAGAGGAGGAGGAACGTCGGGGATGTCGGAGCTGGACATACCATTCAGCTCCACATCTGTAAAAATCAACACTGAGTTAACTCCTTCAATAACTGAATCGAATCCAAAGATCCCGACTGCGCCAATTCTTACAGCATTGATGCTGCGATAATGCTGCACATGCGGTATCTTTGTCTGCTCTTCACTGCCTCTATAATTATCTGCAGCTCATCTAATGAGGGATTTTAAAGGAAAGTAGAACAAATGAACCAACCCCCGCATCGACGGGAAGTATGCACTGTGGAGTCACGTTGGGCTAATTTTTAGGATATGCTCAAAATACTTGAACAATCCTGCATTTGCACCTCCGACCTTAATACACAACAGAAGTTTTGGTAAATACAGTAAGAAAATATAGCCAAGCTAAGTTTTATTTACTTTCCACCAGCAAAATAAAAGCTCCTTGTTAATAAAATGCACAAATGAAAGCCTGTAATTAACTACATCTCTCTCAAAAAAATTCAAACTCCAGGTAACCATAACAAATGAGCAGTCATTAGTCGTTGAGTAAATAAAATCACACAAGAGAAAGTACAAAACATTTATTATTACTGTTTTCTGGGTAGAAAGTTCCCTTTTCTTCGCAGATAAATCCTAGCAGGTACGTGCTGTAAAGGCGAATAGCCTGAGGGACAATAAAGTTTATTGAGGCCTGAGTGATACATAGGTTTTTGTGTAGAAATCCACCCACGGTGCATTTCAGGGTAATTCAGTCATTTTAACACAGGCAAAACCCACTGTGAGCTCTACGAGATAAGAAACTTAATTTATTTTTGATAAATTAGGGAAGTGTTTTCATTTAGGAAATGAAAAAAAGGTTATTTTTATTTTACTGGGGTGATTTGTGAAACAAGTGGTGGACTTGTTTATGCAGATATTTTTATTGCAAGGTTCCTATCAATATCTTACCAAAAAATGTCCTTTTATTGTTCTCTAAAATGGCCTCTCACTAACACAATTTAACTGTAAGGTGGCTGTATTGATTTGTCACTGAAAACTGTAATTTTACTCTTCATCTTTTCACTTGAACTTTCAACTATGTCAGGAAGAATAATATTTTCCATCCTGGGACTTCAATCTTTCAGTGGCTTCCTTCTTCATCAGAATGAAAAGCGTTGTTTGTCCTCCAGGACCTGAATTTCTCAGCACTTTTTCCATTGCTCCCGTTTTTCATCCTTCCTTTTCCAGGACTTCTCCATTCCCCCCAAAAATTCACAATACTTTCCTTTAAATATCTCCATCAGAACCTACTTCTGCTAAGCTCATGTCATTAAACATGTAACCGGAAAACAGCGCTATGCATTTGCAACTAAATATTGATGTTGCGAATAAACTTCCTTGTTCATTTTGTATGAATTTCCCGGCCATACTGTACATCTAAAAATCATGGGCATTTGAGACCATAAATCTCACAAAACAGCTCCTTGACATACATCCTACATGTCTCATGGACGACACATCCATCCATCCATCCATCCATCCATCTATCTATCTATCTATCTATCTGTCTATCTATCTTTGTATTTGTTTGTTTTTTCTGTGCAGTTTAGGATAATACTGGGAGATATTTGGAAAATGGCATTTTCCTTAGAGTTGTAGCTTTAGCTGGAACTTTAGCAGACCCCTGAATCCTGCTTCAGAGAGGGAAACCTTCTTTTGGCATTTACTGTAAACAAGCCACATTTTTAGGTCTCCCTATATACACTCCTTTGGTGGAAACTGAAAATGAGTAGAGTAACACACTAGTACCAAAAGATAAAGAGAATTTAACTGCCCCAAACGCTTGATCTTTGTACCTTACATGATATTACAGTATCTACTAACTTCATCTAAGTCACTACATGTTGATTAGTAGGTGCTACCAAGAAGATGGTGAGACAAATTGTGTTATGAGTTACACAAACCCTTCGTTTCTTCAAGGTCGACCTTCGGAAGACCCATGGAAAGGCAGGTGAGCAATGTTTTCCCCAGAGCTGCAGAGGAAACAATGTCTGGAGACGATTCTCCTTTCACATCTGCATTACTCTGAACAACCTGGATGCCCACCAACTGTCTGTGCGACTGTGTCCTGCCCTGCTTCTGTCCCTTCCCCTACGTTCCCCAGCTCCTGTTACAGCTCTAATTTTCTGCAGCCCCCACTGTGTTCCTACAGCTTGTATGTGGCACCTTCACAACCTCATCCTTTTGTAAGACAGCAATAAATCCCTGTAAATGTGGACAGAGTATTTCCATCCACATTAACGGTTCACAATATACATTAACAACATATTTGCATTCAGTCTGGCAAACTATTTAGTAGAACAACAATATTCTACAATGAAAAAAATTATTTGCCCTGACTAGCTGATCTCTCCCGCAGTTTCATGAAATCCGAGTCATCTACCCTACTGCACAAACAGGTATCGGACACAAACTTCAGTCATTTTCAGTCGTGCTTCAAGGAGATCTATTTGCTACAGATCTATTAATTTTCCCCTGCTCAATTCAGCTGAAATACACCTCACTAACTCAGCCACTCTACAAATCATTACTCATCATTTCTGGTTTGCTATCATTATTCAAGGTGTTTCATCGGACCAGTATGCTCTGAATATTTATTCTTTACTGGACACGTGCCACTGAGAATATCTTTGAGCTGGCAAGAGATCAGTTCGATGACTTTTTTTCATCTTAACCTAATGACCAAATTTTACACTCCATTCTCCTAAACTGCCAGCTCTAACAAGCAAGCCGTATTGCTTAGCAACCCATTAAGTGCTTTTAGCCAATTTGCGCACTGAAGGAACTTCTTTATCCTTGGAATTCCTAAAAAATGTTATCGCTACAGTTCCTCAGACGATTATGGACAAGTCCCATGGATTTTTCAATAAGCTCAACCTATTTCTCGTAACACCCATAAATCTCCAGTATAAAGACATAAATATTCTCTGAAATACAGGATAGAGTTTCAGATACTCTTTTAAAAAAAGAGATCAAGTTAAGTTTTAATAAAATGTATACAGGAAGAAATAATCCAATTCAAAGAATTTTTTTTTTTTTTTTGCAGGACTACATATACCCTACTTCTCCGTATTTCCAGTTTTTAGCTTACTGGTAGTTTCTGGCTATCATCAAAACTGTCAAGAAAGGAGAGAGTTCACCATTATCGAAATATTTGTTACGGGTGTCTGACCATGCAACGGAAACGCTGCATTGATTTGCACTTGCTTAACCCTCTTCCACATGTTTGCAACCAACAATTTCAAATCATTAAAACAAAGCCACAATGCCTTTTAGAAGGCAATCCCGTTGCCGTAGATTTGTAGAATAAACACATTCCTGCTCACAGGACATAGATCTGCAGTTGGCAACAAGAACTTGCCAAAACACTGACTCTTTAAGGGACAAGTTTTTAAGTATCAAAAAAAGTGAACAAAAGGACCTTGATCAAACAAGATTTTTTTCTTAAAACCGATCCTCGATTCTCCTCTTTACTAGCGCTGAGCTCTTGACTGTTGTGCCAGCATTTGGGTACGTGTATCAAAAGGATCTTTTTTTGCGTGTGTTGCATGCTAGCAACTGAAAACTCTGAATATCAGATTTTGGTCAACAGCACTGTAAAAGAAATACTTGTTGTATTACACCCAGTTTTGCAATCAAGTTTCCTGAAGAATGAGGCAAACATATGATATTTTACAGAAAAACTGAGTGATAGATGTCAATGTCGAACAAAAAATACATCAAAAAGCCTGACTTTTCCCCCCCCTCTGGCTTGTACTCACTACGTAGCAAATGAAAGTTCTTTTAAGGTACAATTACATTGAAAGATTATTTTTTCAGCCTTTATGCTCCGAAATATCCTAAATCCAATACAGAATCAAGTCCAACACTAATTTTTGACAGTTACTCCATACCTATGTAATTGGTAATGATTACTTGACAAGGAAAACAAAACTTTTTCGATGTCACAAATTCGCTTGCTTTTGTAAAAGGTTGAAAGAATTTTTGCTGGCAAATGCAAGGAGCATGATGTTGAGAGGTAAGCTCTTGTTCCTGCAAGAACAAGAACCATCCCATGGTGATGGCAGAAAGACTAACTAAAAGAACTCAACCCAAGGTGTAATCCAACGCTCAGGAAACCCATCTCCCTACCAGCGGTTATTTTGCAGAAAATATTCTAGGAAAATAAAATGTAATTAAAATGAAACACTTACTGGACTGCATGCTGAAAGAAAGTTTTGTCCGTGGAGTTATCGGGGGTGGCGTCACTTGGGAGCTGGGAGGTGATGGCGAGACGGAGAAACGTCTTTCACTTGAAATGACGTTTATGACTTGGCTTTTTGGTCTCTGTGGTCTCAGCGGGCTGATCTGCACAGGGACAAAAGCAGTGACATTCCTAGTTGTTTCACTGCAGCACGACACGAGCGCTCACCATGGCTCATCAAGGTGAGACAGTAAAGGAATACATGTTGTTACTGAGCGGCAGACCTTGGGATTGCTGCATTCTCCCCACTACCTCCTAAACAGTACCAGGGCAATAATAACTTACAATACTTCTGATTTAATGCAGTATTTCAGAGCTCCAAATGTTTTTCTCTTCTTCCCAGGAATCCCAATGAGACTTAGCACACATACCTTCCCGTAGCCTGGCATATTTTTCTGTGAAGCAATGAGCCAATTCCCCAAACACTTGCTTAATAACAGCTAAGGAAGTCTATATCCTACACAAGATTATACAGCATTCAAAATATTTTCATTCTTCTCATGTGGCTCTACTTCCATTTTTACTATTTATTTCTTTAATTATTTGCATGGTCAAACTTTCTTCTGAGGAAGACATAATCTGTCCAGAAACACTTTCTTGATGGTGCAGGTTTGTGCTTATATTTAATTCACTGAAATATCCTTATTGTTTTGCTCTGGCTGCTTCATAGTCCAGTTACATTTTCCATCAGAAACCCCGAAATGATACTGGTAATCAGACGGGCAACTAATGCTTTTGTTAAGGTGATTCCCTTTACTGACTTTAATTCTGAGCTCTACTGTTTGTTACCCATCCACCAGCCCCCATATTTCCAGTCACCATAGTGAAGAAAGGAATTTTTTATTTCTAGGAGATGACAGAAAATGGAGCAGCAGCCTGAAGAGGGGAATTACATCCAAGGTGCTGCATTAGGACAAAACAGAAAATGCCCAGCAGCAATTCATGCTTTTTTTGCAGAATTTTGTCATTTCACAATGTTTTTTTAAAAAGTATGTTGTGGAGGAGAAATCTAAAATGAGGTATGAGTGCTTCCTTGCATTTTCAGAAAACAAACCTTAAAAGGGTTTGCATAAAAGGCTGTGTCTCTGAGACCCTTCTATGAGAAATGAATGACCATAAAGCCTGTAACTTTTTTTTGAACGTTCATCAAGACCTCAGGGTAACCTTTCAGAAATTTCCCTGATACTAAAATTCACGTCCCAAAGACTCCAAAGGTTTCTTATTTCAAGATCTTTTAAAACATATTTTTAGTAGAATGGATAAGCACAGTAATCACTTTCTCAGAGGCATGTAATTATAAAAAAGCAACTACGGAAAACACGCTAATTGATTAGGAAAGCTGCAATGCCAGAATCAAGAGAAAAGCCAACAATTAGAATCAAGTTTCCCAAGTTAACCTGCTCTGTAGCTACTTATCTCAAATAAATTGTAACGTCTTCTGTGATTGACAAGCTTGGTCCTCTTCTTAAAGCTTCACATAAATCAGGGTTCTGCTAGGGAATATGAACTCTTTGGAGACCACTAATCCATAATGAACCCATTGCTAATTTTTCGGGGTCTAACGAAAGCAGGATCAATAGTGAGTGATGTTAGATGCCACCAAATCAATAAAACGCACAGCCTGTTATTCTGTTTTCTTACCCAGGCTTTCAAGTGGTCTGTTAACTACCCGGCTCCAGCGTTAGGTTTGCTCATGGAATCAAAGAACTAATAATGAGAATTTATGTTAAAGAAGTTTATGCAATACTTAAAAGAAGATATAAATCTCTGGAAAACTATAAAGACATTACTGATCATCTTCACATACCAAAGTGCTTCATTTATCTTCTGATAAGATCATAGTAGTACCAGATCTCTGTAATTAGGGCTTGTATTTTGATGAGTCAATAAATGCATTATGAGTACAGTGAAATTCGGAAAAAAGTATTTAACTGGTACCACTAGACAAAATGGCCTCAGAATGCTCCTTTTTAAAGAAAATGCAAAAGCTCCCGGAAATAATTCTGCAGTTTTATAATCTTCTCACGTTCTTGCACGATGATTCATTTGATTGGTAAAAAATGAAGTTCCTATATAAGAAAGTCCATCACAGTGATGGAAGCACTCATTTCATTAGACAACATCATCTTTGAAGAGAGTAGCAGAAGCTCCGCAGAGAGGGGAATGACCGCTGCCTGACATGCCTGCTGCGCCTCTCGCTTGATATTCTCCGTACATTTGGTATCGTGCTTACAATTACGTTGCACAAAGCAATTAGTAGCGAATAACGCAGGATCCAGAACAGATTCAGACATAAGGTTATTGATGCATCCTTCCCTCGTGAAAGCAAACCAACTACCTATTTGTGTTGGGCGAAGAATAATATAAAATATGAGTGTTGTCAGGCAACAGATAATTGTGTGTGTGAGCGTGTGTGTGGGGTGAATATCGGACACTGGACTTTTGAACTGCCAAGCACAAGCCTGCTATTTGCCAGCTGCAAGAGGCACGGGCTGGTTGTAAATTATGGTGGCACCTGGATGAAACAGAAGTGATACACACCGAACCCTCTTCTTAATAAATAGACACGAGACAGAGCCTGCGATTAAGAGGCTGACCACGCGCTGTGCTTCTGCACATCGATTATTTTGACATATCCCACTATCCGAACCCACCAAGGGTTCTCATTTACCACGTCTCACCCGTGACGATATTAAGTGAGGTTTTTCCAGGCTGCTGTGGATCCTTCAGCAACACCTTAGACCAGACTTCCTCGCCCGGTCTTGCTCACGAGAACATCGTGTGAAATATGCCCAAAGACGTACTAAAGTCAGCCCCTCGGGGCGTTGCCGCATCGTTCCTACCCCCAGAGCCTCCTCCTCTGGCACAGAAAGAAGAAAGAAGGGCTTGACCGANACCAGACTTCCTCGCCCGGTCTTGCTCACGAGAACATCGTGTGAGATATGCCCAAAGACGTACTAAAGTCAGCCCCTCGGGGCATTGCCGCATCGTTCCTACCCCCAGAGCCTCCTCCTCTGTCACAGAAAGAAGGGCTTGACCGTTCCGGTGTTGACAAATCCAAGTTGGCTGTTATTCTTTCATTCGTTTTCTTGAAGGTACTTATGAATTGTCATCGTAATAAAGAAAAGCCTGTCTTCTGCTGTAAAACCCCCAAATATTTTAGAAATCAGAACTAAGAATCCATTGGAAAATTCACCAAATAACTGTAATCTTGTAATGGAACTAGCGGTGGTACAAGTGAGTTGTAAAATTCCCAATGGAAGGAATCCAGTGATGATAATAAAAGATCTCATAACCAAGAGTAGTTTACTACTAAAATCTCACTTTAAATCTTTATTTTAATTTCCTTTTCTATTCAAATCTGGATTCCAACTTCTTCGGAAGAAAAAAAATCCTTAATTTTTCCCCTCTCTATTTCATCATCATCTTTTTTGAAGCCTGCAAACTTTCTGTTTCCAAGGTCCTAGCGCAAGATAAATCCAAATGCCTTTTCCTTCATAAAACACAGCAGTAAGAGTGCTTTGGGAGCAATTTCACCTTAAAAAGGGAACTTGCACACAGTGCAGCCCAAAAAAGCAGAACAATGGAAAAGCTGGATTCTTACCCACAAAAGATAACAATTTCCCTTTTATATCATTAATAGGGGACATACGTCTCCAGAGTGCAAAAATTTCAAGACAAGACAAGTTTTATCTTTTAACTTCTTGACATTATCTGTCCAAAATTCCTGAAGATGGCAGTGGGAATTGTACAACCACTCTCGTAAACTAATCTCAAAAGCGTTTCCTCTATTTCACCTACAAGAGAAAATGAACCGCACTAACACCGCACATTAAAAATCGACTGGCTCATTTTGGAGCTCAAGTCCTTTGCAGATACTGAAAAGGGAGAGTTTTCTCTCACCAGTAAACTCCTTTTCATATTATTGATCTGTGGATTTCAAGAAGCTCAAAGTAACTGTAAGTAATGAAGTCTGACGTTTAATTGCTCTCCCTCTCCATAACCAGGGGACAATTAGTCATACCAGTCATCCACTGAAAGCTCTTGACTGGGAAGAGTGGAAAACTTGAGTCAAACCATGTTGGGCTTTGCTCATTTTTGTTCTTCAGATGACAAATGGGAATACGCCTTGAAGGGTTATCATGTCCTCCTTTCCAGCCAGGAAATACGGCAAAATTAGGCAAAATACGACTGCTCCAATGTGCAGAGTTGAATGCATTGCATCAAAAAGATGAGACACATGGAAAGCTATGCAAAACGTATTTTCTGTCTGGAAACACTCCAGTGATGCTCACCTGGCTGGCTTTGGCAGGAGGAATCTCCATTTAAACCCACCAGCGCTGATCCAAACTTTACTGAAGTCAACAGAAAAACTGCCTGGCTTCAAATAAGTTTGGGTGAAAAGCCCGAGACGCACAAAAGGGATTTTATCTGAGTTTTTTGCTGAGTTAATACTGGGCCTATGGCCACATCAGACAAAACAACTCCAATCTTCCAAGGTGTCAGAAGACAGACCTGAGAGATTAGCTCATCTCTGGATGGAAAAGGAGGAGCAAACCCAGAAAACTGAGGAACTATGGCTGAACATCTAAGTAATACGTTGCTACAAATACCAAACAGAAAGACTTAAAGGATCTAGTCACCACAGGTCAGAGGGAAATTGTTTCAAAAGCCCAATGTAAATGACACAGCCACCAACAAAAGACTCTGCTGAGTTAAAAGCTGGCTCTACGAGTACTTGTGCAAATCTTTAAAAGAACATTACATTTATTTCTGGAGGGCAAGTTTTAAACTATTGGCCTCAAAACAGGTGTCCAGACAGAGATTTGGAGGTTACCGTTAGTTCACGCACTCCCTGCTCCAGCCTAAAATGGCCTCGATTTCCATTTCAGAGCTAAAACTTCTCCAGTTACCTAAGCCTTTAGGACAGTTTCAGTGAATTAAATATATGCCAAGAAGAGAGGGCTTAAGAAAGATATGCCCTGTAGTTAATATTCTTACACACAGCCACCAGTGGAACTGCTTACGATTTTCTGCTCAAAATAGCCTTTCAAGAATACGTAATTGCCATGCACAAAATGACCTTGTAACATTTCCACCAAAAAGGGTCTTGCAGGAGTCACCTGAAATATGAGAAAACCCATCACGATCTATTGGGAGCCATAAATTCAAAAGGCTGATAAAATGGTAGCACTTATTTTACTTAGGATATACCATTTGTTCCTTTTATCCAATATAGCTTTTGGTAACATTTTCACAGGAGCTACCACGATTTTTTTACACTGTAAATAAAAAATGCATTTTTGATTCATTATCACATGTTAACATCGTAGTGTATTCCCCCAGAGTTATTTTTGGTCTAAAAATAAACTAAATTATAAAAATCACCATTTTTATTTAAAAAGAGAAAGAACACTGCTCAGAATTGGATAAAGCATTACTTGCTAATAAAGTTACCGTTTCAGAAAGGATCACTGCTTCGGATTGCTGCAGAGAAATATCAGTGGATTTAAATTCTTTATCAAATATCTCCTGATGCTTGCTGTTCCTTTTCTCCTTCTTCTTTTCTTTCTTATCTTTATCTAGGTCGTCCTTGTCCAATTTATCTTGAGACCTAGAATGCATCTTTTTTGGCAGGAGAGGCTCCAACACAAACCTAAAGAAAATTGTTGTTGCTTAGATCAATAAATTACTATTTTCAAACCAGCTAATTTTCATTTACATACCTCCCAAAGTCTCACTTGGGTTAACGACGCTTTCTTAATCCAGGAAAACTCATTAGAGAGAAAAGGAGGGGGCAGAAGGTCATAACAATCATAATTGTCTCACAATAAAATTTACAGCAGAACTGCTGAAGAACCGGCGCTGCGAATTTCCCTGCTCTGTAGTAAATTTACTGGTTTACAGCTACACAAACTCCTGAGTTTCACTGTATGTGCTTTACATAAAAATGAGCTTCTCACTCAGCGCTCCGACTGAAAGTGCTGGGGCAGCACGGCAGGCGTGCCAGCAGACGCCTGGGAACTCCAGTGGAAACGAGCACTGGATGAGCGCGGGTAATTGTACAACGCCGTAAAGAAAAGTCAGCCCTACCTCCCCTGCGCCGCGGAGGCAGGCCATACGGCCACAACGGCTTTCAGGATTTCTTTAAAAAATAGCCAGATCTCCAAATGCCTCCTGGACTTTTTGGTGGAGAAAGAGGATGTGTTTATTCCCCAGAGAGGAATAGCAGTTGAGAAATTGTTTTGCAGAGGTGTAGTGATTTTCTATTGAACACACACAATATGAAACGCTTTCTAATCCTTGTAACTCATCAAAATTACGGTACCTTTGCACAGAAAAGCAAACAATATCACCCTTAATGCAAAGGAAACACCTATACATTGCACAGAAGTGTACGAGTTATAGAGGTTTAACCACAGACACGAGCACTGTTCCTGTCTGTAACACCACCCTGTGTGCGCAGGTTTGGTTTTGCACGTGTGCCTGTGGATACGTATCTCCATACGAGTGTGCGCACATACACTCGCAGATCATAGAATCAGAAAGTGGTTTAGGTTGGAAGGGACCTTGAAGATCAT
>RSEF01000006.1:36774368-36790299 GCA_003993805.1 Himantopus leucocephalus | reverse complement strand
TTGGACTAGATGGCCTTTAAAGGTCCCTTCCAAGCCAAACTATTCTACGATTCTATGATTCTAAAAGCAGACCTGCGCTGCCGAAGGCGCTGCCTACACACCAATGCCTACAGGTAGCACAGCACTGCCACCAGTTAAATGACAACTTCAGCAGAATTAAATCTTGGTTTTGATTTTTTTTCCCTTTCCCACCCTTGTCAGTCTTCTCAATGCTGGAGCTGAGGCTGCGTTTCCGTTGCGCCTCCCTCAGCCTGATCAAACCCTTTAGATGATACTGAATATAAATATTAATAACGAATTTTATAAGTGTTTCAGAGCCTAAAAGATTAATCCTCAAGTTAATTATGATATAGATTTAGTTCATCTCCAATATTCACGCAGTAATCGCACAACCCTAGCATCCTTCCATTCTAATTTCCTTTCCCCTATCTGTAGGTGGAGATGAACAGGAAAAAACCAGATACTATGAACATTTGTTTCTGGATTAAATTACTGGATTACTTTAAAAATTCTTTAAAAGTTAGTTTACGAGTTATACTGCTTGTATTTCGTCACATTATTTTTAACGGAACACTTCCAGGTATGAGTGAGAGATAAAAACTACTCTTTTTCTATCATACCGCAAATACATGATAAAAGTGTCTCACCACGGGAAAAGATTCTTTCAATTTTTGCCAGCCTCTAACCTGGCCCCTCTCCAGCCGAGGGATCTGTCTTAGAGAAAAGCACCACCTTTTTGTTGCTACCACCTCTTAAAAACCCCTCTCCGCTCCAACATCTCTATTTTGAAATCCAATTGTCCGGTTCAATCCTCTGAAGGAACACCAAGAACTCATAAGACTCAATTTGTAAAATGTCAAGTGTCCTGAACTCCGGAGCTCCAGGAGTCCGTTAACCACCCGGCTCTTCCCTCGGCCGTTCGTGCAGCCGGACCACAACACCCGCAACGTCCCCGAAAACAAAACCAAAGCCCGTCATTTTTCCAACGTCGTTAGAGAAGCAGTAACGGTGTGTTTACAAAAATCCCCTGCACAACCCTCCGAGAAATTTCTCTGTTTACAACGGAGCAAATTTATTCAGGTGAGGACAGCACGGCTGTGGCAAAGGATTCTGATAAATGAAATCTATGTTCTTGAAGGTCAATAACTCCCAATCTGCTGCCTCGCAGATTTCCTGCCTTGGAAGGTTTCCCAGGTTTGCCCAAGACATGGCAGGTCTTCTGGAGGAATGAGCCGTACGGGGAGCTACTACACAGGATTTGTACGGTGTACAACTCATTAATGCGAGAAACAATTTATCTGGAGAGTGCACCAGAGAGAGAGGCTGGCGATAGTGGAAGGAAAATGCTTCTTTTATACTGAAGGCGTAAGAAAAATGTGTGTAGCCTAAATTTAGTTGTGTAGACACGAACTGCAAATTGTTATGGGAAAGACTTTGAGGATGCAGAAGGAGATCTTTTTAGGGAAAACCTAGCAATGTAATTTATTTTTGAAACTGGATTGCTTGTTGCCCAGAAAAAACTGCAGCATCCAATTTAGTTTTTGAGGTTCTTCAAGAGCAGTAAAGGAGGATCTTAGGATATTTCTTAGCTCCTGCTGAGTTAACGGTCAGTAAAAATGAAATAATCCGGGATAAGAGTATTATTGTGAAGTATGCTGATGTATGAGGCACATTCCAAGCTGTTTAAATTTCAGATAGCGTTAATTACCATCATGTAAGCTTAATGTTTTAAATAAAATGTTAAAACACAGTATTTCTCTATTGCTAGAATGGCATTCAAGATGTGCAAGATATAGCCACGGTTGGAAACCCTTTAAATCAACTTGCTGTATTCATTTGGAACATGGTCAAACACCGCATCTTTGCTCTCTGAAGACTGTCCCTGTCTTTCACAGCTCTCAGGACGGGCGTACGATCTGACGTGGGATATGAGCTGGACAGGAGCCTTGTGCTGATTCTTGGCAAACAGGTGAATTTCACTACTATCTTGTTAGATGGAAGAAAAAGCCATTTGATGCCATCCCATGAGCTGGAAAAACGTCATTTTAAGCCAAAGCATTGCATTTAGTGGGTAGTTTCAAATATTTTGTGTTTTGTGGCTCCAGTAAAACAGTAGAAGGGTTTTTTTGGGGAGGGGGGTGGGGGGAAAGGAAGAGCAGAAATAAATAAGCAGTGTGCATTTATTTATTTTTTTCTCCCTGGGACCAACGCTTTGGATTTATGAAGGAGCAGTGGAAAACAGGTACTGATTTATAGACTGCGGCATCCACTGGCAAACGTGAAACGTGTTGCGGTTTGTACATTTAACCGTGCAGGAATAAGAACGCTGCTGCTTCCTCTACGGCTCCAGAGACCACTCAAGCCTGTTTAAAAATGATATCTCATCTTTATCAAGGCCACTGAGTATTTCTTGGCTTCAGCAGTTCATTAGCATTGACTAACATCAACTGCTCCACACGGGCAAAATTCCACCCCCGTTCCTCGCCGCTTTATTACTGCCGCTATTTTTCCTTCTCATCCTGAGATACTCTCACCTACCAATTTTCAGTGAAGTCCTCGGATTAAGGGCTTTGTTGAAAATTACAAAGCTTCAGCAAAACACAGAAAGAGCAAACACTTCCGAGCAGTTCAAAGGATGGGTTAGACTGCCGTGATAAGCGTGGGGATAAGCCTTTTGAGGGCAAAAGCCAAGAGAGACGGAGACGAGACCGGAAAGTGCAACGCAGTGACGAGTAAGAATCAAGGAGAGAAAACTATGTGTATACTGGGGAAGCTTGGAAGCAACACCATTTCGTTTTGGAAACAAGGAGCTTAAGAGAGTAATGAAAAGTATTACTAATAAGGAATCAAATCCATAAAGTAGAAGAACAGCAAAATGCAGCAGCTGTATCTGAAAATGCTAATTTACTAAAGGTGAAAGGTGTACTTCAGCTTTACAAGAGATTGGCTTAAGGACCAAGAGGCAAATATAAGTAAAAAAAAAAGCAAGTTCCCTGAGAATAATATATTAAAAAAATAGAAATTAAAATGAGGAATCTTAAATGGATCTCAAACTACAAATAACAGGGCTATTCACGGTGAAGGCTAGTATTTTGTTCTCAGTCAAAATGAGACGCCCACACTCCTGCTTTCAGTGCAAGCCCACACTCCCTATTATTAAATTACAAATTTCACAGACACTTCTGGTCTAGAAGCGAGAGGTCCACTCCATTCCAGTCTGGGTATGGAGGATTATACCTCCCTCTAAATTCGTCTCGCCATGAATGCTAATATTTAGGGAGTAAGTCTCACGGTTGGTTTTCACTTGAAAAGTGCACTGTGCCTTCCTCTTGGGAAATTACTCCGGTAAGACAAAGGGAGCATGATTTTCGAGAGGCTGAACTACACCATCCTTTAAAAAAAAAAAAAGAAAAAGTCAATGTTTTAAAACAAAGGGCCACCTTTTAGGAAATTCCCCTCCTCCGTTTCTTCTGCATAACGTTTCTAACCACGTCTACCTCCCCTCTCAAGTCCACCGCTCCCATCAGGCAGACTGGAGTGGAAGAGGCACAGTCTCAAAACAACTTTAAAACTAAACTCCTGAGCTTCTGTAAGAAGCTCTACAGCTGCCCAAGGTAAAATCACCTTCTTTTCACATCTCTTGTTAACTTTACGGGAAGAGAAAACAAAGTATTGGGATCAACCCCGAGTGAATTGTCAGGTAAAGCCACGGCTGGGCAATTATGGTAAAAAAAAGACAAATTGGTGATCGTATCGGTATTGACTTCTGAAAATGCACAGCAAATACTATTTGAGATATGTTACTGCTCATGGAGTGGCATAGTGAAAGTAGCCACTGGACTACATTTGCAAACTGCATGGGTAAATGTAAGCAGTTGATTTAACCTAATGTCAGAACATCCCAAATGAGAGGATTAACTTAATTCTGCTGTGGAAACCTCAATTTTGAGCTTCCTGACATTTGAAAATTCATGTAAGTCGCTCATATTCTCAACATCTATTGACTTTTATTTTTTTCGCCTTTTCACTGAACAATACGAAAATTTATCACTGGCTGGAGTGACCAGAAAATGAGAGAAGAAATATCTGTAACTCGGAAAGAGTGCTTTGAAAATGAATCATCTCCTCACACGCAGGAAAAAATCACACAGGAGTCCCATGATTTGAGTTACGCAAAGGAACAGGAATAAGTAATCACAGTGGTCCCTTCGGTATCACTGTTCACCAAAAAATTTGAGAGTAATGCGGATTCAGTTGTTTAACCTAACGATGAGGGAAAGGGAATACACAGCATTTCCAGGGCTATTTCTTTCGAAAGCAGGCAGAGCCTTCTCTCATTTCTAGTTGTAAAACCTGAAAAAATCAAGAACGGTTATTCAGCCCAACAACGGTCTCTCGAGCGTGGATGCGTGCTGTGTAATGTGGCGCAGGCTGAAAGGTAAGCAGCAGGTCTTTTGCCTGCTGTTTACATAAACAGCTCATTAGCGCTATCAGCAGAAATGGGTGGGTACAGCTTTAAGACAGGCTGTTTTCAATATCGATTAAAAGACGCCGCAGCTTTTAATTTACAGCTCAAACGCATTGGCCTGGTGCTCAAAGAGCGATTCCCACCGCCTGTATACTTGCGCCATGATTGTGAAGCCGTAAAGATGTAAAACAACAAAATAAAAACATGCGACTTCTGGCTTTTGGTTTCCAGAGAGGAATGTAGTATTAAAATACACTTTTAAACCAGCTATGACCCTAATTCTAATGAGGTTCTCCTCACCCGCTGGTAAAGGGTTAGTAAAAGCTTTTTNCGTAAAACAACAAAATAAAAACATGCGACTTCTGGCTTTTGGCTTCCAGAGAGGAATGTAGTATTAAAATATACTTTTAAATCAGCTATGACCCTAATTGTAACGAGGTTCTCCTCACCCGCTGGTAAAGGGTTAGTAAAAGCTTTTTGGGCAGCAGAAGCGCGCTGCGGAAACCAACGCTATCCGCTGCGGAAGCACCGGGGCAGCGCCACGAGCCCCAGCCCCACGCTTCGGGTAGCCCGGCTCTATCACGGGCTGGAATTACAACGCTTTTAGCATTTTTTATTAACAACTTCTAAATACCGCAGTCAGATAAGGTATAAAATTTGACCTTTTAAGCAAAGTCTCTATCAAAATACTAATCTGATTCTGCTAAAAACGCACTTGGAAGACATGAGCCGGTTTGATAACATTCTAGTTCTACCAGAAAACGACATTTGTGTTTGCACTACATTTATGCAACGAAGATTGCTTTTAAAAAACTAAGTATACGCTTCTGAAATATTCTGACAGAGAGATTTCTACTTCTGTATTTAAACATTTTGTGCCTGAAATACCCAAACACTGGTACGTCCCTACATCTCCCTGTCTCCCAGGTTCAAGCCCTCCATCTCCGTGGACAGGTAACACCAGCACTCTGCCCTTCCCACCGTGCAACGCCACATGCAAATTCATCGCGCAATAAAAGACGCGATTGCAGTGAAACATCCCCATCTGAGAGTATTTCTGCCTTCTTCCGATACAGATCACAGACATCCCTTCTCTGAGGGAGTTATTTTGTGTACGCGAGAAGAAACAAGGGCAGCTGAAGGACTGCATTAGCTATTGCAACTGCGGGAAAAAGTCAGTCCCCCAAATTACATGCATCACTTTTTCATTTTCTCTGTGGCATCATATGCACATATATTTACCCTTAACACAGCAGTTATAAATGTACCATTGATTTCTTTTTACTTTTCTTTTTTTTTTTAAGTATTATTATCTTTACGCGCTAGCTGGCGGACCGGTTACACAAAGCACTCCAAACAACTTGTAGCAAGTTTAAAGCTCCCTGAAGGTCACTTGACGCAAATTATGTTTACCGGTCAACTTGCAAGTTAGAGAGAAAGCAATGAAATGTATTTGGATTTTTTTCTTCCTTTTTTTACCTTGCCCTTGTCAAAGTAATGGATAATTTCTTGATATAGTTGATCTTTCAGCTGTCCTTGAGTAGCAGCCTGGTATCCATCCCGCTGGGTAAGATGCGCTGCACATGCTTCTTCTGACCACTAAATGATACAAGAAAGAGGGGAAAAGCGAAAGCAAATAAAAAATTATGAAATGTGTCAGTAAAATTAGGCAAAATAAAATACACATTTTTATTTAAAGAAGTGGTACCACAGCTAATGCACTAACAAAGCTCTTTTTTTGCAGTTGTGTAGTTTGATTTCTTGGGCACACGGCCCATTTATCCGAATGCTGTAATTGGAGGCCAATTATATGTATCTCAGCTGGAAGGAAGTTTCTTGAGGTGGCTGCTTCTCCTCGGGGAGTTTGATGTGACCGACCTTGGCCTGCTGACGGGTACAACCTGTTGGATGCAGGTTGATGTTGAGAGAAGCCCTGAAGGTATGATACATCAATCCAAATGGGAAGGACCACAGGCACAGAAATTAAATGGCTAAAATTCATAGAGAACGTTTGGAGGCAGGGAAAAGCACAGCTAACTTTATACAGCCTGTCTGCAATTAGGCCGAAGGGGTGAGGAGCAAGGCACAGATATTAAATGAATTTCCCCCTGGGCCCCAGAGGACCAAGCAATTCCCCACCGCTGTCTCCCTCGTACCTGATTATTTTGGTGTCCATTCAAGGACAGATGCAACTGAAACCTCTGNGGGGTGAGGAGCAAGGCACAGATATTAAATGAATTTCCCCCTGGACCCCAGAGGACTAAGCAATTCCCCACCGCTGTCTCCCTCGTACCTGATTATTTTGGTGTCCATTCAAGGACAGATGCAACTGAAACCTCTGGACTCCAGTATTCGTATCACCTCTTCTTCACCTCCCTTCTCTCCTCCCCCTAATATTCCCTACGACCTACCTGGGCATGAGACACTATTGGAGCCTTTTCCCTAGGCAGGATGCAAATACCAGAGCCTGCCCTTCCATCGCTGCCTGTTTTCATGAGGCTGGAAGGAAATGAATGCCTCCGAGAGGCACAAACCTCTACCAAATCAAATCACATCACATCACAAACCTCCATTAAATCAAATGAAACTTCTCATAGATAAAAAGAGCGACAGGGACAGGTGCTCCGGTAGGACTTGCTGCCTTAAGAAACCAATTTCAAAAATTAAATTAATTAAAGAACTGTTCACTTTCTTCTCTGAAAATCAAAGTTGCTGTAGAAGGAGGACTGCCCGCAGAAATAAAGTGGTGTAACTTTTGGAAAAGAAGACATTCAACCAAAGATCAGCAACTCAGGAGATTTATTCACAGAACTGCTGTTACATCATCCAGTTTTCCCTCCTATATGCTATTAAATTGCACCCAATTACTTAATTTGGTCAGAATGTTTGTGTTTGGCTAAAGCGGACAACTTTGACAACTTTATGCTGAAAAACTGTGTTTCTGAGCAACAAAACCGTCGCGGAGTCTGCAACGCAATGGCATTTTTTTCAGCATATGAAGACCTACCATCTTCTGTTAGTTTCGAACATCTTAATTTTGGCTAAATGGGTTGAAAAGATAAAATTAAAGTCTCTTTTCTGAAGCGTACTTCACCAGCTTGCAGTGAGCTGGGGAAAACGATGGTGGCTCGCTCTGCACTGAGACAGCCTTCCCGCAAATTTAAAGGTGAAATTCGTGAAAGCTCTCAGTCTTGACCCAAATGTGATCCCATTAAAAGCAATGTGATGAAATATATGCCAATGATGAGTGTCATTGAAAACCCTGTCCTCAAGGTTTGAAAGAAAAACTCAATTGCTTAAAGCTACACACACCACTATATCGCTGCTGCTCAAGCAACGCTGAACTCCTCCATCCACCGCTAACTGCTGGTAGAACACGACATAGTGTTAAATAGATCGGTACACTTTTATAATAAAGTAATTCCAAACTATAAAGTAATTATATTTATAAACAAAAATCTTAGTGAGGAAAACTTGTGATAAATATTACCCTTACATCTGCCACCTTCTATCAATTTGCATTATAAGAAAAGAAAAATGGAAATTTCTTTCCAGTAAATTAAAGGAGTACTTTAAAAGATTTAAAAAGTACAGGTGAATAAAGATCTCTGAGGACATTCTGCAAGAAAAACCAAAATTGGCTAAACACATAAGGTCACATAAAGCATATTGACTAACAAGTTCAAGACGTAACAGGTAAAAGTTCGAGTGACATTTTATGGCATGGTTCATTCCACCATTTTTCCAGAAAAGGCAGCACCTGGGCTGGTGGGAGGTGTCCCTGCCCAGGGCAGGGGGGGTGGGACTGGATGGTCTTTAAGGTCCCTTCCAACCCAAACCATTCTGTGATTCTATGATTAACGCTTATGAATGCTTACATTTCTGACTGACACTATGTAGTGTTAAAAACTCAAATGTTTTATTTACCTGTACTTTGTATAGATAATATTTTATTTCTATATTTCTATATTTATATATTTATATATTTATATATTTTATATATAATGCAGGTTGCACCAAAACATTACTTGAAGAACAGCAATACGGTTATGTCTTTTTAGATGTGCTATAAACTGTGTAACACTGCATCAAAATTCCACGTACCTTTTAAAGACATGAACTTGGAAAGAAGACCATTTGAATCCCTCTCTAACTTTCCGAAATCAAAACTGAATCTACAGATACCCAAGAGCGCTTGCGGACAGTCCCCAGTACTCCCTTGTATTGCCTTCGCAAAAACAATTCTGTGGAGAGCTGATTTATTAAAATACGTGTTTAGATGCTTCCACACAGTACATAATTTTGATATTTAAAAGAAATTTAAATTATAGCTTTGCAATTTATAACTTGCAGTCTTGACTTGACCGCGCTTCCGCTCATTCCAGCTCCAGATGAGTAAAGCGCCCTCTGGCACACAGGGATGGCAGCGGGCTGCTCTCCTGCCTGTACTAATTGCGTGTGAAAAAGAGAAAACCGACCCAAGAAGCAGCCCACAGTTGATAATCGGTTTGAAGTGCAGATGTTCTACGGCTGACAAAGAACAGGACTGTTGGGGTTGCTGCTAAGACGATTGTCAAAAGCTGCAGTGTACTTTGGTGTTTACCTTAAGGAGCTTTGCGTGCAGAAGTAACGTGTAGGCAGCTTCCGTGTAGTTATCACATTCTTTGTGCAGGTCACACAGCTTGTACAAATACCTGCAAGTGAAAAAAAAAAAGGGTTCTTAAAAAAGGTTGGTTCTTAAATGTTACTAAATGATTTATTTTGAAGACTACAACAGTTCAACTCCATCTTCAAACAAATAAATATATGTGCGTTTATTTAAAGCTCTTATTTCTCTATGCAGACAATCTTAGGGCCATTTGCACTTTCATTGTGGTTTTTTTTCCAATACAAATAAATGACTTGTGATGTGTAATGAATCCAATACAGATTTTGTGCAAGAGGTATTGCTCTAATTGTTCCGCTATGGATACAGATACACGTCATCTTCCTTAACTTCAATATCATCACNTGTTCCGCTATGGATACAGATATACGTCATCTTCCTTAACTTCAATATCATCACACCTCTGGAAGAGGATTCTCTTCATTTGTTTGTTGTTTTTTTCAGTGACAATTAAAAGAAACCCCAGAAAACTATTAAAATTGTATTTTGAAAAAGCCAGAGAAAATACAGAACTTTGATATTCATTATGACACATTATTAAGTTTTTTAACAGAAATAAGAGAGAATTTGGGTGGGGGTTTGACGGTGAGAGACAACTTGCCTATCTAGAAATGCTGAATAGGGCAGACTTCGACTCACAANGATTAAGTTTTTTAACAGAAATAAGAGAGAATTTGGGTGGGGGGTTTGACGGTGAGAGACAATTTGCCTATCTAGAAATGCTGAATAGGGCAGACTTCGACTCACAACCTTACGTGTTTGTCCACAGTCATCAATCCCACATTTTTCTAGANACCTTACGTGTTTGTCCACAGTTATCAATCCCGCATTTTTCTAGATTTTCTATTTTCTTTTTGCAAATTAATAAAGCAATAATTAAAACCATTTAAACAACAGGAAGCAAATTCACAAGTGAAAATTCTTCCAAAAAGCATCCGAGAATGAATTCATGAATAATATTACGATACCTAAAATAGCAGTATAAACACCAGCTTCATCATTTTAGCACAACGGTCTACCCAATTTTAAGCCAAAGTACAAATAGAGGAGTAGGAACCCTGAGGTTTACAAAAAGCACAACAACATATTACCATTTTCACTTTGTGTGAAAATAGATTTTGAAAGGTTCCTAAAAGCTTTAAATTTAAAACAAGTGTCAGTCATGATATTATTTAACAGCCCTTTTTACCCCAAGTCACATATTTTGTACCTCACCGGGAAGTGAAATTATTTCTTTGCTCAGTTTTCTTTTGACTTATTTTTTTCACGTGACAACACTCGCGAGTATTTCAGTGTTCATCATAATATAACTGCGGGAGTTGGAGAAGGGGGACAAAAAAAATCTCATGACTGATTTCTAACGCTCACTGTTCTCAGGGAAGACAAGCTTTTGAACGTACTTAGGGTTCAGAAAAGGTATGGGTTTTCATTACTTTTTCTCCAGCCCCCAAGTGACTGCTTAATATGAACTTAATTTTCTCCAATTACACTACGGTAAGTCAAGAAGAGTTTGTCACCGGTCATGTTTACAAACCTTATGTACATTTCTTCTCTCTCAATCTCCTTGTAGAAATTCTGAAAAACAACATAATTTTGTTTCAAAGTCTTTGATTTCACAGTCTGGAATGTACACAGAACATGCTCGGAATTAAAAATTCATAATTGCGTAACATCAGCCTCAGAACTGCAAAATGAAATTTGCCTCTAGTGATAGAACACAAGTTATTTAACTTCTAAAGTCTAATGCTGTGATGTTTCATGATGTAGCGTATTAGGGCTTATGTCTCATTGCAAAGGTTAAGAATTTGTAAGAACAGTACTGCTAGAAATTTGCTTCTGGCATTTGCAAGTCACACATCGTCAACCATTTTCAGTTGAAATTTTGTAATATACAAAACCATAATTTTTCAGCAACAGTTGTTCTATGGATTTAAAACTCCAAGCCTTCGTTGAGCAATACATCTTCTGCCCTTGAATTCTAATAGTTTCTTTGGAAATAAAAAGTTAGATTAGTGTTATTTATCTGGTTTCATATGCCACACATTATCATCACTCTCTTCAGAAATGTCTGAACGCCTCCGGTCTTGAGATAAACTAGTTAACACTACAAATATTGTAAATGCAGGATATGATAAATTGGGCGAGATATTAAAGGCATTTCTGAATCTAATTTAAAGTTTGCCTTCAAAAGTTAAAATATATCTAAGAAAACAAAATACAAAGAAATTTCTCCTTCACCGAATTACAATATCTTTCAATGCTAAATTAAACCAGTGAGTAGCCACTAATAGATGCACAAGCCCAGTACTAATAGATGCATAAGCCCTTCAAGGAGAACCGAAATACAAGATAGAATCTACGTAGCGGAGTTGGAAGTGATGGATTATTCAGTAGATATACCATTTTAGTTGACATAGCTGCTCACTGGTTTTGAGTTCAACTCAAAAGACAAACCGAACCACATGAAAAATTTCTGATGTTTTTTCTTATTTGTGTTTTCTTTGGTTTTTTGAAGTAGAAGAGACTGCTGAGCTAGGTGGATCAATAACGTAAAACCATTTTATCCTAATATTGCTGCCCGCTGCTCTGCCCTTCTGATGGAGCTCCAGAAGCAACATCAAATTACCAAAACAGGGAGAGGCTTGGGCAGCAGGTTGACGCTGACACACATGACATTTACTACGGTCCCCTCTCCACCAGAACGCAGTCCCTGCTCCTGCCCCAGCTTCGGCTGCAGGTTCCCACGTCCCCGGTACGCTGCGCTGGCCCACGCGCGGGTGGCTCCGCAGCGAAGGGGCCCAGGAATGGATGGGGAGGAAAAATAACCGGCGGGGAAGAGCGTGAGCTTTCAGCAAGATCCCTCCTGGGATCTGCTCTGCTCCCGTGACCACACGCTTGTTTTCACCAGGATGGGCAGGGCAGCAACAAGCAGCTGAGGGAACAAATAGGGCTTTTATTTTTATTTTTTTTTTAACATCAGCACTGGCTTAAATGCATATGAAAACCTCTGACTTAAACTATAGTCAATAAAGACAAACTTAATCCCGTGAAAGCCTCTGCATCATTAAAGTCCCAATTAAGAACTCTTGGAGACCTCAGGTGGGAATTGTGCTGAGTACCAGCCCTGGGTTGGATTTTTGCGAAGGCATAAATTTCATTTCAGGTGCCTGGAGAATGATGAAAAGACCGAGTCGGCCCTGGAGGGCAAATGGGATTTTAAAATCAAGCGGAAGTTTTAAATCGCGCCTACTGAAAACGAAGGAAATTTCTGCCCTGCGATGATGCTTTCCTGCGTTTCCCGCAGACTGCAGCGGCAGGGTTGGGTGTGGATATCTCGCCGTGATTTAACTTGACAGCAGTAAATCGCCCACAAAATTTATCATCTGCAAATACTTGAAAAATTCAGATGACAAAAATCAGCATCAGGAGATGCTGTTGGAGACACTTAGAGAAAACAGAACCAACCCCCAAGTGCGCCATCGGTCCCCTGCCCTTGGAACGGCGAGAATTAGGAGGAGGAGACTCAGATTACTATGATGAAGGGAAGGAGAAATAAATTCACCTTCCCAATGAAATTTTCCCAGTTTTATAAATTGTTGTCATGTTTTAGAGCGTATGGTGGATGCGATTTCATTTCCTCTCTGGCCTGGTGCGAACTGGAAGACTTTTCTAACTCAAATTCTCCTCGGGAGGACGCTATGACTTTTCTGCAGGCAACCTAACAGCACGGGCTAGATCAGCAGCCGGTGACAACTCTCCAAGTTCCTCCTCTTTTCCCATTTCCTAAGCATTCGGATGCTTTCTGATGGGCACAGAGAGGAAAAACAAACTAAAAATAAAATCCCAGTTTCTAATTTGATGCCTCTATCTTCTCCCCCTTTCCAATGGGCACCGTTTCGTTTATAGCTTACGCCATAGCGTGGCGTAAAGGCTGCACCGCACGAGCCCAGGACGGTTCCATTACTTGCAAGTGCTAAAGCTACAAACTATTGACTCACAGCTGTCCAAACCAGTCGGAACAAAATCCATCAATCAGCCATATCACATAAATGATAAAACACCATTTGTGCCCCACATATTTAAGAAAAATGAAAGCTTTGATAATGATATAGGGATAAAAGCTTTGAATCCTTAGTGGCTAACAGTTTGATATTAAGTCCTATTGGAAAAATAAGATCTAGCTAGTACTATGTTTGGGGTTCTCTACAATTTATTTTGACATCATTTTTCCGTATGTGCTGATTTTGTGCGAGTAAAATCTCACAGTCTAATGCTTCCACCAAAGAGCATCATGTGCGTGCTATGGAGACAACTCCTACTGCGTCCAACTCCAGCCTAAACGGACAAAGGTTTGCAGTATAGATTAGATACTCCAACATTTCTGCAACTAAGAGGAGGAAATTTCACATCAGCGAGGAAAACCGCCCCAGCTTTTTCTGCTGTGAATGAAATAGTAACACTCAAATGTCTTCAAAAATTTTGAATATGGAAGCTGAGCAGTAAGCAGAGTACAGATGGGATTGCAAATGCATGAAAATCTCAGTAGTAAACTGCGTATTACTCCAACGTTCTGTATGTCAAAGTGTTTTTCTGCACAAAGTTGTTCATCAATTGTCAATGTCAATGAACAGCCCTCAAAGATCAGACCCTGAAACATTTCTTCTTAAATCTTTCCTTAAAATCAACTAAAAAAGTAACAACCCATGTTTTCATAGATTCACTTTCATTAAAAAAGGAAAAAAAACACCCCAAAGTATTTCAAACTTTCATGATAATCCCACCATGTACTCTGTTTTACACAAATCTTTTGTTAAAGGTGTAAAATGAAGGATGCAGCGACCGTTTCAGGCTGGTGCCTTCTTGCTTACCAGCACGTTGACGGTACAGCTCATGCGGTTCTCCTTGTTCTCGTCATGCATGATGGTCCTGTAGTCCAGCAACCTCTCCATTAAGCGGACAACGAGTTTCACAAAAGTTTCTCCGCTCTTAGCAAGGTATTTGTGTTTTCTGCAGTGCTCCAGGAGACTGAAAAACCAATTACATCCGCCTTGTTAATCACGGGCAGAAAAAACCTTGACTCAGGTGCAATTTTAAATATTGTGCACCATTAACAGATTTTAATTATTTCTGGGCTACAAAGTTCATTGTAGTCTAATTGCTCTCTCTCCTGACTTTACTGTGACATAAATCTCACCGCTGATCAACACTTACATTTTGTCAAATAACACTTTGTACTGTTCATCTCCTCTGCCTCCTTCCACTTCATGATCCAGTTTCGTGATGATCTCATTTTCAAACTATAATTAAACAAAGCAAGCGTAAATAATCAGATGGCAAATACTTCACTTTATTACTGTAGCCTCAATGGTTCACAGATTGGTTGGGTATCTCGGTGCGACGTTTAGCCACTATTTTGAAGCTTGATTGACTTTAAGAGTTTGCAGTCTCTGGTATTAGACTATCCATGATGATCGGCTGCCCTACAAGGACTTTTTTTGCTGTAGAAATCATTGGTCGTGTTGTTAAATGAAGTGTAAATATTTGCATTACGAACAACTAAATAAGGAGATTAACGACAAGAATGAGGGTGGGGAAAAAGCGGACACAAAGCCAGGGACGGAATGTCCTCTGCAGTAATGGTAATAGCAACAGAAGTAAAATACAAAAATGTCGAAAGCTCTGCGAGAGAGGCTGTATAACACCTGGGGCCGGATAGCTCAGTCGGATGCACGCCCCAGCGTCGCTAACATCCCTTTTCAGCATACAGACACTGACTCTGTGGGGCACAACTCAATTAACAAACTAGTTAATTAGGCACTGCAAAGGGGAAGGAAGTTACTTCAAACAACTTGAGTGGTATTTTATTTGGGCAATAATAAAAGAATGCAAACTTAAGTGGGCTTTAGAATATATTTTAAATGCAAACTGGATAATTCACTGGATTTTTAATGATTACAGAGGGGTCTAACCGGTTGCTGCTACATCCCCTTGGGTTCTGGTTAGGAACGAATGCAACCTGTTAGCGGAGGAAGGCTCGCTCGTAACACATTGGTCTAGTCATCTAATTCCTAATTCTTCATTAAATAAGCACATTAGTGACACAACCTATTGTCAAGAGACCTGAGCAGAAGAGCCCGGGTGAGACGGGCGCCTGTGGCAAGGGCACGGGAGACCATTAGTCAGAGCGGGAGTTTATTGAGAGAACGGTTGTCTTCACGGTTATTCACTGTCACTTGCTCAAGCAGTCCCTAACTGCTCCAAGGAGAAGCAAAGGGCCACCTGCACAAGAAGCCCACTAACATTTTGTAAATGTCAAGAGATGTACTTTGCATCTGCAGTTCACATTAATGGCATATAATGTACGAATGAAAAAAGAACGGACTGTCTGTAGCTTGATACACTTCCAGACCGAGGACGCACGTCCACAACCGCCACCTCGGCAGCCGCGTATGGACCCTCTTTTGCCCCTCTGTTCCAGCCACGAGCTCGCTTCCCCAGTGCTGCGCTTCCCCACTGGGATACAACTCTTAAGTTGGTACACTGGGTACAACTCTTTAAGTTGTACCAGAATGATAACAGCATTTCTTGTTTTTCATAAATTATTTCCACCAATCAAAATAACTACTTTAGTGACAACAGTATTAGCTCCTCTGTTAAAGCCACCAAACGCTGCCTGAGGAGCAGAGGGGCTCTCTGGAACTGGAGAGGGCAGGCGTTTGCCGAAAGCCTGTAAGCAAAATCAGACTTTTCTTTCATAGAATCATAGAATAGTTTGGGTTGGAAGGGACCCTTAAAGG
>RSEF01000006.1:36754231-36774268 GCA_003993805.1 Himantopus leucocephalus | reverse complement strand
CATGCCCTTGTAAAAAGTCCGTCCCCAGCTCTCCTGTAGCCCCTGTAGGAACCGGAACTCTTAGCCAAGTACTGAACATCTCCGTGGATGGATGATTACACAGCTTCTCTGGGCAACCTGTTCCACTCCCTCACTACTTTCCTTGTGAAGAAATGAATGAAAAGTGAAGTGAAATAAGGGGTTTTAATACAATGAATCCATTATTCAAAAAATGACAGGAAAATGAGAAAAGGAAGAATAATGCAATCCACCCCCTCTAAGAAGCAAACACAAGCTGAAACACGTTCCCCTTTTTAGAAGGACGTGTCAAGTAAACCACTGAGGCAACACAATGATGAAACAAAGAAGTCACAAAATTCATGTTCGCTAATGAGACCAGAAAGGAATTGACTTTCTATACCAATGTGAAAAATGACACTTGCTGCCAGTGTGAGCCCTTTAGGTGATATATTTTTTAGCAAGAGATTACTCATACGACAAAGAACAATTACATTTGTCATACAGGATCTCGAGTATCTTCCTGATATCAATTTCACTTAAATTTCTGTAAATCTAGGCTTTGTTGGGCCATTTCCCTAATAGCCCTCTTGGGTTGAACAGAGCTAGACTTGGGGCATTTCTGGGGTTTTAAGGACTCCTAACAATATCTTTGCTCTTCAATCATTCCTGATTCTTCCCAAGCAATCGATATGATGCAGATCATGCAAGCCAGATGACTGAACATAGTTAAAATTCCTTCTGTGGTCTTTCAACAGAAGGTGACTTCATCAACACAAGTTGAGGTTTATCGAGCTACTGTCTTCTACGATGGGAGTCAGAACGTGGCCTGGGAGCTGCACAAGCTAATGGCTCTGGGACACCGCATCTGTTNGGCTCTGGGACACCGCATCTGTTAATAAAGTCTCAATTTTTCCTTTCCTTTCCTTTTCTTTCTTTCTTTTTTTTTTTTTCAGTGCATAAAATAGCACCAAGTAGTCCTGCAATTACTGTGTTTCAATGTTTATTTTACGGCCAATGACACTTGCTGAGGCTCTTTCGGGAGGCTTAAGGGGTATATCTGGCACCATCAATGAGCTGAGATTCATATCTTTCTGTTGACAGTGAAAGCTTGAGGGGTGATGTTAGGAAGATTACAGGAAATTATTATCAACTTTTCCTTGCAGTGGATCAAGATCTCAGCTTCCCTTTAGGATGTGCGTTTGAACTTGAGCAAAGAGTATATCCACTCCTTCATCTGTCTGCTACAATCTCCCATCTGGACAAAATAAATCAATGTAAGCTATCTAGCGTCTTCAAGCGTCAGCTCAAGTAATCGCTTTTGGTTTTAGGCTTACCTGACGTGTGGTCAGGCTATATTTGTAGCACTGACTGACAATTTAATCTAGCCGTGGATGAGGAGGACTTTCAATCCTCCAAGCTGCTATAAATTTGTTTTGATACAGGATAACAATGAATCTGCCGTATGAAGCTGAAGTGACAGATGACACCACTAGAAATTAGTCCTAATGCAGGAAGAGCACACAAGTGCTGTAGAACTTTGTTCAAAGGCTGCTATGAAAGTTGGGGGTAATATCCAACAGTTTCATATCTTCCTTTTCCTATTTTCTCGCAGCATTCTGGTCGGCAAACAGCCACCTAACGGTAGGTGACTTTGGAGGTCTCTAGACTCACTGCATTACCTTTTTCTGTTGCTCTTCAGGTGGGGTAAGGGAGGAATACCCATATTCTCCAAAAGGACAGAAAACAAGGAAAACTTACACATTTACATGTCAACTGTAGATAACTAAAAATGTTACTTATTGAAATTAAACCTTTGCGGGGGATGACTTATTTGAATTTGCACATTCAGTGGGATTTCAGAGGAGAATCTGCAGCATCACAGAAACTTGGACAAGCCAATAACTTGTGTTCTGTCTGCAAACCTATAGCATGGGGAAAAGGTGGTTAACACAGGGCTCAGAAGTGGTAAAAATAATAAGGAATTATACGTTCTAAAAGTTGAGAGAGATTCAGATGAACTAGGTACTTCTCATTAAGGAGAATGATATCAATTTGAAATTCATTGATAACCAACACGGAATTACACTGCAAATAAAAGTGCTAGTATGACCATCTTGATGATACTGAGATTTATTGTTAAATGTTAAAAATGAATTAAAAGGGTTCCCTCTTTATTTCTTCTGGTCTTTACTCATTCAATTCTCTTAACAACAGAATGCTAGCTAGAAGTACTTTAGCTGCACCCATGGTTTTATTTAAGTAATCGTATGCATTACGCATTCAATTACTATGGATTTCTGTATGATTCAGCATTACGCATTCATTGCTTATGTATTTCTGTATCATTTTTCTATCTTTTCAGCTACGGTTCCATTACGCCAAGTGTCATTCCAATTTGCAGAAAGCGGCACAGATGCGTTGTTGCATTTTTGGGGCTCTTTCCTCAGATGGTTACTTTTACCCAGCTCCTTACTCAACAGGGTAAGAACACATGCCGGAGCTTGCATGCTTATATCGCTGATGCTAACACCGTCGGACACTGATGATTCTCCTTAGTAATGCTGTTCAGTCTGAAAACTAGACAGATGGGACTTCTAATTTCTTCTTGCTCGCTACTGCAGAGTGGGGGCGTACACCTTTCAGGTTGTACTTTGAAGGATAAGGGTCTGTCCTTCCTTCCTTCCTTCCTTCCTACTTGATGGGAACTGTAATTATGCTGGGGAAGACAGTCTGGGGTAGTGCTTCTGACTCAGTCCCTTACCTTATTTTGTTAATAGGGTTTTTTGTTACTTCTACTAATTAATTCGTACCGATCAGTTAAAAGAAATCGTATGATGATGCGGTGCCATGAGATAGGGAGAACCTACCCAACACCTCCCTCTGCCTCCTCCTGCTTCCTCCACGCTCTGTTTTGGACCAGTTTCTGCACTGGCACCTCTCTATGAACTGGTTCAACTCAAAAGAAGCAGAATGCTACATCAGCAATGACACAGGTCCAGAAAAGGGACGTTAAAAGTTTTGGGTAGGCGAAGAAACATGAGTGCTCATAGGAAATGGAGCCAGAGCGAGTGACAGCTGGAAGGAACAGGCAGCAAAATCAGGAGGTTGAGGCTTTTTATGCTCCGAATTCCACATTTCAGCTGAATGATTGTTTCTTGATGAACTTTCTCTCCTGCTGTCACCACGGGATCCATCACGCTCACCTGACCGGGCCTTGAACGATCAAACCAATTCTCTTTCATCGCTCCTGTGGCTCTGACATATTCCCTTTGATCCAGAGGGTTCGCTAGTAAAACAGGCAAAGGGAAAAAAGCCGAGCGGAGAAGGAGGCATCTCCTTCTATAGGGAACCTTCAGTCCCACACTGCCTTCAGTATCAGATTCATGCTTTGAGGCACAGGATACTTTGAAGCCTTATATAGGCTTCAAAGCACCTTAAGAGGGAGAGGACAAAAATGGGCAGCTCCAGCTTTTAATTCAGTCGGCTTTTAATTTAGTTCTGTAAAAAACAGAGGAATTTATCTTCTGTTTTTTCTCAGGGCTATATATACTGGAAGAATAAAAAACCCCATTCTGTCTGTTACTGGTTTTTACAGGCAAACCAATTCATACTGAAATTAAAACCGCCATGGGGAAAGCTTTCTGTTTATAACACAACCCATCACAGCAATACAAGTTCTGCACAAAATTTAAATTCCTCCCCCACAAATCATGAGGTTTATACATCTGCTGGAGAAGTGGAGCCAATCTAAACCCTTGTTGATGTGACTAATAAGGTTAGATAATTGGATTTCTGGCAGATTAGTTTAACAGCAGCCAGCCATTCAATTTTGAAGTTCTCTTTGATAGCCATGCTGGGCAATGGTAAGTGGTAGTTGCATATAGGTGACACAAGGCAGTACGTTACACCGACACATTAAGTATGAAAGCTTGCCTAGGTACTGGTAATACTTTAATTATTCTGTATCTATTTCTATCACTTAAAGACAAAAGAGCTACAGGGGAAGCTACGGGAAGCTACAGGCCAGGCAGGCCCACTTCAGTTCCTGAGGAAACCATGGAGCAAGCTCTCAGGGAAGCTCTTTCCAGCTCCAGCAAGGGCGAGAAGGTGACTGGGAAAAGCCAATATGGATTTACCACGGGTAAACCACATCTGACAAACCTGACTGCCTTCTGTGATGAAACTATCTATCTGCTCAGTGGATGAAGAGCCGCAGTTGTCACGACCTTCAAACACGACCCATGTTTGATACAGTCTCTCAAAACATCCGTGCTGACAAGTTGGTAAGATACGGACTGGACAGACAGACTGCAAGGTGGGTAGAAAAAGTGGTGAAATCGCTGATCTCAAAGGGTGGTGGTTTCATGACTTTGACAGTCTGAAAGACAGCCAACAAGAAATTGTGTAATATTTAAGGAGGAGTAACTTAAAGTCCTGAATCTGGGATGGCATAGTTGCAAGCAGCAGTACAAGATACTCTGCTGGAAAGGACCTGGTGGACCGCAAGCTGAACACAAAGAAGCAGTGTGCCCCTTCAATGGAGGCAAAATGTGTCCTTGATTGCACCAACAAGAGTACAGCTACAGCATTATTCCACTTGTTGGGCCATGGCTGGAATACTGTATCCAGCTTTGGTTCCACCGGCTCAAGAGAGACACTGACAAACTAGAGACGGCCTAATGGAGGGCCACCGAGATGAGCAGAGTGTTGGAGAACCTGGCCTGAAGAACGGTGGAAGGAATTGGGTTTGTTCAGCCTAGAGAAAAGCAGACTCAAGCCTTCCAATGCCTACAAGGAGGTTATAGAGGAGATGGAGCTACTCTGTTTACAAGGGTGCACAGTGACAACACAAGCAGCAACGGGCACAAGTTGATTCAGGCAAATTCCATCTGAATATAAGAAGAAAAGTCTTAAAACGTTGGAACAGGTCACCCAGAGAAGTGGTGAAACCTCCCTCACTGGAAATATTCAATACTGAGCTTCAGATGGCCCCAGATAACCCAATCTAAGGCGCAGTTTGGACCGGATTACTGCCAGAGGTCCCCTCCAACCTAGCCTTTTCCATAATTCTCTGCCTTTTACAAGCTGCGATCTTCATTCCCCAAAGACCACTCTGAAATACTCAGCAAACTGTATAACTACATTATCTGCAAAACCGTAAATGGACAGATTGATTATTCCCTGTTAGACATAACCGTTCGCTCCAAATGGACTGAAAAAAGGTTTACTACCTCTGCACCTGTCATACCAATGCTATGTCCATAAAGAAAGACGCTATACTGCCGTAAGAAATATATGTTGAGTACGTAGAATCCAAGACATCCCTGACTTAAGCATGAGGCATTTTTCTTCTCAAAAGGCAAAAAGAATTGGTGTGAAATATTTAAGACGTTCATTTATTAAAATCACCCAAGTATTCCACACAAAGCTGGTTTCCTTCTGTCAAGAAAATATAGGTCCATAAATTTAGCTATAAAGTTACCCTCGGATTTTTCATGATCCATATAATTGTACAAATAAAAAATGACAAGCAACAAAAGAGAGCATCTGACAGGAAACTGTTTAAATGGCATCCCAGCGAGCATTTCAATCTTTACAGTACCACCCGAGTCAAATATAAGAAAGAACGATTATGCAGTAATTGGACGGATGCAAAAATACAGTTCACAACCTGTCCGCACACCATCCAGCACAAAACAAATCGAAGTAATAAAGCTGACGCCATTTCCCTCGCTTAAGTCTCTCCACACAGATATTCGTTTACTCTGGCTACGGATTTATTAAGAGCTGGTTACGAATGACAGTTCACAAAAAAAGCATGGAAAAGGGTAAGATTTTCATCCACGAAAGAAAACTGCCAATATAAAGGGAAAAAAGTAAACAACGCGCCTCAGGCTTTACTGCAAAATTCACAAGGTCATATCCCGAACTGATAGAACTTTCACAGTGTAAAGGAGCTACACTGGCTTACACCATAACCCGACCTGGCCTAACTAGTCTTAAACTCAATCCGCGAGGCAAAGTTTCAAGGGGAAGAAGGTCGAATGAACGATGCTGGGAAACCTTCTTTCACTCCACTTGTCTCTCAAAAGTTGATGCTATCAAGATAAGATTGTGTGCGCTTATTCAAGGACTTCCCTCAGCATGTTAAAATAAAATAGAATAAAAATGCTACATTAGTATTTTAGATTTTGCAGTGTCTACATAGCATGAAGAAACACTGGCGCTGACTGGATAGCATTTTTTCTTCTTCAAAATCCATAAACCGGTAAAGAGTACCAAAATTGTAAGATACTAGAGATGATAAATTCTTACAGGTTATAGTTTCTTTTGCCACATTATCAGGCTTCCTTTATGTCCAATTTCACTCGGAAGCAGACTCCTTTTCTGAGTCATGGTGGAAATTTAAGACATCTGTCTTTGCTCTCCTTTTGTATCATAAAGAAAGGTTTCATTTCCTTCATGCAAATTTTTCCTTCAATAAGAATTTAAAACCCACATATGAAAACTCTATAGGCACTCAAGAGTTATAGAAAATCCATAATTATATTATTCTTCAGAAAAATAAGAAATAACAAAACTTCTTAGGTTTTTGTCAAAGAACAGTTAAATCTTTCTCACAAACTTTAAATATCTGTAGCTCGTTGCTTACCATCTGGAAGCTTCTAGTAGAATGAAATTCACACTGCATCATATCGAAGAAGATTGGGATTGTAGCTTTCCGAAGTTCGGTTTCTGGGATAAGCGTCATTTCTAAGATAGGTCCCACCATTTCTGGGATAAACTTGATTTTATGCTGACCTTTAAGAGAAAAGACGCATTTCAGAGTTAACGACCAGTCACTGACTTTGGTAGAAGGCAATTGCCATAAAAGCCGTATCAATAAATTCTCATACAGCATAAGAAAGTATTTTTCATGATCTGACTCTACCGAAACACCTATTATTATTTATGCCACAAGAGGGGAAGCATGTGATATGTTTAAAACTAAATGAATAAGAGTTTTTCAATCAGCAATCAAACTGGAACTTCCCACATTTTCCACAAAACACCCATATTTGCACACTCATATTAAGTTTCAAGGCTTTTTTTTTTTTTTTAAATACAACTTATGGTTGGGAGAGAAGGTGGCTAAAAGGCACGTCACTTGTCTTAACTTATTTAGACTTCTGTATCTTCCGCAGCGTACAAAATGTTCTCCGTGTCAGTCTATCAAAGTGTCACCACGAGTGCATACTTACACAGCCTCCAGACACGAAACTACATCCTACCAAGCCGACAATATGTCTTCTTTCTTCCAGAGCTGATCTGACTGGCAAACTTTATTTCACATTTATCTTCCCAAGAGAAAACTGCACCTCCCCCAACCCTCCCCGCTACGCTCTCCGCATTAAACCTTAACAGGAACATGGCACCTAATAAATATCGGACTAGTTAAAAACATCTAGGTCCTGTTCGTATTACTAGCAGAAGTGTGGAGAATGCAGATTATACGTTCTGCAAATTATCTGTTCAACAACTTCGTAGGAAGTTGCTGGTGTAGAGCAGTGTAGTACAGCACCGCAGAGCTCCAGGCAGAAGGTTTGACGGCAGAGGTTTAGAAAATACAAATACATTCCCCTCTCAGCAACAGGCTGCGATTCATTTGAACCTCGCTACACAAGCGGTGACGTTGATGACAAATGCAGTGTTAATGGCGGTACACGATCGCGCTCCTACGCTGTCGACGTGTCCCCTGCCGTGGTCCAGACCAGACCTCTTCAGAGCTGGGCTCACTGAGGGAGCCCGCGGCTTCCTCCGTCTTCAGACTCTTGTTTCCCATTGCAGTTACCCGCCGTATATGACAGAAACAGATTTTAATTCATTTGTATTCCACCGCGCTACACCACTACGGCAGTAACTGTGGAAGTCTTTAATTAGCAGTTTCACTTTTGACCACAACTAACATAAATCTCAACAAACGTAATCAAGAAGAAATCCTGTACTAACAAAACGCGCTACTTT
Source organism: Himantopus leucocephalus (assembly GCA_003993805.1). NCBI lineage: Eukaryota > Metazoa > Chordata > Aves > Charadriiformes > Recurvirostridae > Himantopus > Himantopus leucocephalus. The sequence goes on along the minus strand of RSEF01000006.1, from coordinate 36,766,264 downwards.
TTGCAGCAGATATAATTTCTGTTACTTGATTTGGCAAACTTCAGAATCCTATTGGCATTAGTGATCCTATTAGGGCAAATTAATACTGTACTGAAATTGCTACTTTGTATGGTGCCGCAATGCTGGTTGTTGGTGAGGAATATCAAGTGAGAGGCGTAAAGCTTTCCTCTGTCTCTCTTACAAGTATTATTACATTCAGGCTCTCAGGTGACAGTTTTCTTGTATTATGCCTGAAAAGTGTCAGAGTCAATATTTCAGAAAACAAATGATAGTGACAAAAGTTATTCGTCAGGCACAAATGCAGTGTCATGAAGTTCTCCGTGTGCCACGGTGGGTTTTTCCACTGCTTCAAGCCCAGGGATTCCCTCTGAAAAGTAACAAACATCTTTTCAACTTCAGATGTGAAAAACAGCAAATTCACAAAGTAAGGTTTTATTTCAATCTTTGACCCCCAGTCCTCTTCTCTGGGGGCATACAAACTTCTTGCTCGAGAAGGGAGTCGCTGAAGAGCAGATCTGATGACAAAGGCATGGAAAGGCACAGACCTCACCTCCCGGCTGCCCACCAGCACCTCCACCGAGGCCAACGGCACCGAGGGCGGCCGCAGGACTTGCTCCGGGCCAGGCGGGATCGGGCCGGCAGCCGCCAGCCCCACCACCCATGAAGCTGTACCGCACACACTCACCCTTCTTGCTGTTTACCGACTGCATTGGAGTTTTTAAATCAAAGAGGACAGAGAGCTTCTCGGAATACGAAATCCAGAAGAACTTGGGGGGAATAGAAGCGCGCGAATTATTAGCAGGAAGTATTATCATCACTCGTACATTGTACTGTGGAAAAATCCCTCGTCTGCTGTTTGAAACCCACTGAGCTCTTCACGTCATCTGGAGGGTCCATGGGGGGCTCCCACCAGAGCTCGGCTGCCGAGGAAAACCTGGGGAACGGCCCATGCCGGGGCCGCGGCACGCAGGAGTGGGGGCCGGCAGCGCCCACGGGAAGGCAGGGCAGCACAAAATAAACCATTAAGCCATGTCGGTTGGTTTTCTTCAAGCATGGACAAGAAGGAGCATGGAGAAAGAGTTTGTCCACCAACTGGGCGATCAGGGAGAGGGCTGAGAGCGCCGCGTGACATCCTTCTGACGCTACGACACGCATCGGTGATGTGACGACGCATACGGCCAGGGTTTGCCATGATGATGTTGTGCCACAAAAGAAAGCGTGAGAGAAAAACTCGGAACAGAAACGGTCTTCCTCTGGCAGGCCAGAGCATCCCCCCCGGCTGCCCGCCACAGGCAGCACTCTCTGATGAACAACCCAACTATGAATTCGCCTTTTTTTTTCCCCGGGAGCACAAGAACTCCCACGCAGAGACTCAAAATGCGATAAGTCCGGAAGAAAATTGTGGATTCTCTTCTGAAAACCAAATTGTGCAGCTGCTTTAATAACCACACACACACAAAAAAAAAGCATTCTTTCGAAGATGCAAAAACTTCCCCTTGCAGCGGCTTCTGCCTCGCCACGGGATGCGCTCCCCGAGACTGCTTGCACAACAGAACGGACCTCATCACACGAACCAAACCCAAGGTGCTCGCTTTATCGGCTAACGTGTGCTTTTCATTTCCCAGGTTCTTCTAATTTAAATTGGGCCACAAAACCCACTGAATAATTTGTCAGCAACCTCACCTCTCACTGGGGTCAGCTCTGAACATGCACGACTAATTCAGAGAGTGTTATCCGTAATGACTCCTATTTATATAACGCTCAAAGTTCGGGTCTATTTTTAACCTTGGCTTTCCCTCCAACAACATTGAACGTCTCCGTCAGGACATCTTTTCGGACGCCGAGCACGTGGAGGGAAGGGTCGCACCAGCGGGCAGCTCGCCGGAGGACAGCAGCAGCAGCAGCATCAACCCATTTCACTTCGTTGTCAGGAATTTCACTTTGCCATCTCCCTCTCGCTGGTTCAGATGTCAACAATCAAAGCAATGTTCTCCGAGCCGGCTTTCCTTGACCAACTTTACCACAAGGATATTTTTAACGTCAATACAATTTCTTTAACATGCAACTGTTGAAACCATTCACCGTTGAAAACGGTTACACATGACCCTGTGTCAAACTGTGTTTTGTATATGTTAAATTGCATTACATCACGCTTTTAAGTGCGCGTTGTTTGAGTTCCAACATTTTCAAGACAGAGGTCACGGCTTGTTTTACGCTTCTCTGATACTTACTGTCTCACCAAGTTCTAAGGAGCCTCAGTTCCAACACAACAGTGACTCCAAATAATACATTATTTTAAAGTTCAGGTTGTGATATGAAGGGAAAAAAGCCCACAGAGACTAACGTACACCGGGTTTGGTGCACGCAAGAAAATAAAAGCCTTTCAGAGCTTTCAGAAAGGCAGAGCAGTGGGAGCTCGGCGCTCTGGGACGAGGCTCTCCGAAACCGTCCTCAGTGCTGCTGCGTCAGAGCACTCAAATCCAAAGCTGTCACGATCAAACCTAGCAGGGTATCAGCTACGATTAGGATTGAAATGCAAAATCTGTCAGGCTGGATCTCTCATACGTGGTTCCCTGTTTAAAACAAAAATCTAATTCCTAAATTACAGGGATTTGAAGCGTGCGCACGGTGTTGCTCTCCACTATACGTGCTCGCTCTTCTTCTTTTTTTCTACTTATAAAGGTATGAATATTGCAGCCAACACTGCATACAAAACACGGACAAGAAAAAAAAGCCTCTTAGAATTTGTATTTTACTATTTAATTTCAGAAAATAAACTATACTCTTAGACGTGCGTTACAGCTACAGGACTGCCTGGTCCCCAACTGGGGAGTTTGAACTCCGCAGGCATTATACGTTAATCATGGTACTCACGAACAAAAACTGATGAGACAAAATATTAATTTTTGAGGCTTATCCATACCCTTTAATACATAAATCAAGAGTCAGGGTTGTTTGGCTTCATCATATCTTATGCACAATGGCATAGTCATAAAAATTACATGCTCAAGTATATGCAAGAATTATAGCTTTTCACTCCTGACTTTTTTTCTGAACGTATACATTAATAATTTGACTAATGTAGTGCAACTTCTAAGATAAAAGTGTCAAGCGCCCCCCAATCAATTCCCCTGCGGTGATATGTCAGAATTCTTTCTTAATTGATGCTGTGACATACAGGAGATTGGTGAAGAGCCAGAAGTTGAACACGATCAGGACGGACTGTCTGTATTACAAAGAAGATGAGAAAAAGCAAGCTGCTCATTAGGAGAAGCACAAAGGCCGCCTTGGATTGGGGTCCTGCCTCCCATTTACCTTTCTCTCGCCGCTTTTGTTGGGAAGAGCAGCAATTTACCGCCTCCCTCAACATGTGAGATTTCAGCGTTAATGATCCCAGCCACTTACAGAATCACAGGCGTTAGAGCTAGAGGAGGTCACGGAGCCATCCACCTGGATAGTCTCGGTTTATAAAAACTCGATTAAAAATAAAAAGGCTTTCATGGCAGCGCGGAAAGGAATAGCGAAGAAAACACCACCCCCCCAATGCCAATCGAGCCACAAAACTCCAGGGGAAATTATTATTAATGGTGAAAAACTGAACCCCAGAGCAACCAAATAACTTGTCCGAGAGCAGGCAGTGTCAGCGGCAGGAGGAAAAACCACGATGCACTCCCCAGTCCCCAGACAGAATAAAATAACCTCACATAAGAGCAGCCAGATGTCTATCTATGTACGCAAACTCTTCTACTATCGGTCCAGTAAATGCCAGGAAAAGCAGAAGAGGTTTAAGGAACCAAAGATGCTAGAGGAATTAGTAAAGATAACAGATGAATACACGGCTCTACGCCTGGAACGGGGAAGGATTTGGCTAATTGCTGACGGGCTGCCAGAGTCCTGAGCTGGCTGACCCAGCGTCAGGCACGACGCTGGTTTTATTAGCTGCCTGTCACGTCACGTATCGGGTGTGTACTACGCTTTAATCTGTTCTCCAGACCCTTAATTCATGAAAGATGCTTCTAATGAAAAGTGAACTCGGCTGCTCTCAGAAGCCTTTTCTCATCATTCCAGCAGAGCGGATGCAAACTCTGTGATATCAAATCCCTATGAACCCTTGCATTCCCTTCTCTTATGTATGCTGATTTTTTTTTCCAAGTTTCAGCAACAACAGTTCGGGTAGAGATATAAGTGAAGTGGCAAATGCATTTATTTCTGATAATTTAAGGAACTTTTGATAAAACTCGGAAGAGCAGAAGTGTCTCCGCTGTTAAGCTCAGGAAAATGAAATCTGGCAGCTGAGTACACTCAGGTCACAGTAAATACTCAGTTTCTCATGAAATTCAATCCCCATATAGCTAAATTACACCCACAGAACAGCACAGACTTGAGATAGTCAGGTATGCCTAATTTACCTACGAACTCCAGGGATGCCCAAGTTCCCATTCTTTGCTCATCTTCCCGAGTCACTCTCGTACGGCCAAACAAGACTGAAAAATCAGACTTTAAATAGAATTTCCAGGCTAAGTTCTTGATATCCCTTGGAGGCATTCATTTTGCTACAGTCCCAGTTACTGCATCCGCATGTATCTGTGTGTATGTATATGCGTATACATCTATGTGCGTGTATATATATATTTAAGGAGAAAAAAACATTCAACAGGTATTACCATAACAATTTATTTTTATTTAGCGTGAGGCTGAATACCATGAAAAGACAGAAGATATCTAAACATTGACTACAGTTATATATCTTCCCAGACGGTGAATTAAGCACGCAGAGGAAGCTTTATTTTTGAAATCACCTGCTTTTAAAATGCCCTCCGGAAGCCTACCATTATCGCAAGGGAAAGCAAGTTCATTTCACCTCTGATTTGGTTTACGCAAACACTGAATGAAAGCATTAAGCAATAGGTGCTCAGGCTACTTACCCAGATTGTACCACATGTCCCTGATTTCAAACCCAATCTGCCTTCTCATATCACCGTACCTTAAAAAGGAAAACAAAACCACCATTAAAAAAAAATAAATAAATCAAAATATCAATAAGCGGAAACATTTCAGTTCAAAATCTGATCAGCATTCAGAGAGATTTGAAATTACGGAGCAGGTTCTCCAAATCCAAGCCATAGAGCACGACCAGCCTCCCTCCCTCACCAGCTCGGCGATGCTCCCGCAAACGCTGGGCTTTGCCAAATGTCCCTCTTACAGCAGCCTCTGTTCCTCACCTTGTGTTACTTGCTCTCCCTCAAAAGACCTCAAATTTCAATTTCTGCAGTAATACTTACTAAAGGAAGGGCACACACTAAACATCTACCTGTGCAAAACCTCTCTTTGCCGTATTTTCAGATTGCCTGACCATCCTTCAGGACACCGGCTGGTCACAGAGATTAATTGCGAGCATCTTCTATTTTTCAAACAGTAATGGCTGGAGGAAGCATAAAAGAAAGCTCCGCAGCCTAAGGCTGTATTTTATTTTTAGACACCCTCTTAGCATAGCATTGTCCTAGAAAATCCAACAAGGACCATCGTGTGACGCCTTGTACCTCGACGCGCAAAATCAGAAAGAGGAGGTTTCTACGTTCCGAGGGGATTTTGTGTCCTGCCCGGGCTCGACCAAGAGCGAGCGGTGCCAGGCAGTCAGTGAGGCAGGGCGGAGGGGGGAGCCCACCCTTCAGCATCGCCACTGACCCCCCTCTGCTCTGCTGCAAACCTGGTGGCACCAACACCCCCCCATCTCCCATCGGCCTTGTTTTAAATCTTCCCCTCCCTCTCCACATCAATACCGGGAAAGCGTAATGAATGGAAAACCTCCTATTGTCTTCATTAATGATGGGATCGGAACCATAGTGAGCAAATACGTAAGAATGTATTTGCCGCACAGAATATTTGTACGTTAAAAATCATTACTTAAATAACGAGATGAGGAAAATGGTAATATCTGGCAACTTGTGGGATTTCTGTGGGATAATAGTGAGATACCCTATCATTAATATGGATTAAAGACATTCTTCTGCATCATTAAGAACCTGTTATTATCTAATGCTTACATGCAATGTTTAGCAAAAACTACAAATTACAATAATTAAATTTTTAATTATTAAATATTTGACATACTAATTGAAATATATACTTAAAAAGATGGGTGAATGTGATATTGGATTAACCGGTTAATTATATCCCTTTGGCACAGAACCGGTAGCGGTTTCACATCGCAATTAAAAGTTAGTGCTTCCAGACCATGCATTTATTGCATCTTGAAGAATTTATGGTCTTGATCTCTGTCGCCAAAACACGATTAAACTGAAAATAACAACTTGCGAAATCATTATAAACAGAGATTTACAATTTAGCAAACTTCATTAAGTAACCACTTCAAATGACTTGATCTATTTACGTCTATTAGCAGGGAGAAATGTCTGCTGATTTCTTGAATGTCTTCAGCCAGCTATACTGCTCAGTTTAATATAAAAATCACTTGAAGAAAATTTCTGTCGAAGGTTGCCGTCCTCGCAAAGAGGAATATCAGTCCACAAATACATTTGACGGTATTTTCCAGTCCAATTACAGCTCAGCTGTTGTTTTTTTGTTCAGGTCAGGAGACTGATCTGAACTACAATGCTCCCGTAGGTGCACACCAACATCGGGGAGAGAGAGGAAGGGGAGACCGACAGCAGCCCCGGCTTTGATCACTCTGCTAAATATAATGAAATAAAATTTACCTGGCGCTACAAAACCACCTCGATTTCCTTTTGCAAATGCATAACTGTAATGTTATTTATGATATTTATAGCACAACTGCAAAAGCCTGAGCTCTGCTTGACATCACTTTTGCACTGAACTTGTAAATATTCCTGTTTCATCAAGGAAGCCCCACGAGTCACACGTACGTATATTGGCTCACACCGTGCTTAAAAATTCTGTTTCAACGCTCAGGTACAGCACAGCTTCCAAAGGAAGCTCCTCAAAACTCATGATGGAGTGGACAAGTTGGAAGGGCAAAACTTTGGTGCCAAAAAGGAAAAAAAAAAAAAAAAGGATGGGTCACAGAGCCCTGTGTTTTCTGGTCGAAGCTCGCGACCCACACAGCTAAAGCAAAAAGCCTTTTAAAATCACATCTCGCTGCAGCGCTGATAAACTCTTCCCATTCTCACCGTGATCTCTCTCATCATAATAATATACAAAAAGGCTTCGGTTTAGAAGGTGAAGCGATCCAAAATGCATCTTCTTTCTCTATATAGCTATATAATGTATATCGTACGTGCATGGAGTCCAAGCTATACTTGCTCAGGGAATCAGCTTTGAAACTCCCCATTTTTGTGCATTAAGGGCGGGAACCTGATTGCCTATGGGAACAACCCGCTTTTGCAGGCGCTCTTTACAAATACTGGGACACAGAAAGAGAACCCACACGCCATTATTTGAAAACGTGTAACCGGTTCAGCATTTACTTAATTAACGATAAGGTCCGCTACATTGGAACCCCAATGAAATTGAGGAGAAATGCATGCATTAAACAAAATATTCATGCTCCCATCTTTTTTTAGAGTCTTTTTTCTTTCGTCAGGTTTCGTTTGCGGTGGGATTCTGAATAGCAATCGGGTAGTTCAAGCTCCCTGTTCAGAGGTAGGCAATGTAATCCCTTTTAACCAGGAAAGCATACACGACTGCAGTTATACAAACCCTTTCTTCAGGGATATCGCAGTGAAACTGGCTGTAGTTACAAAAATTCACTCTAAAAGGCCGTTAGGGATTAAGCAATAAAGAGCGCACGTAAAATGAGATTAGAATAAGCACAAAGCTAAAGCGATTTAAAAATTCAGTTTTATAATATGTTAATACTTCTGAAAAGTCTTGACTTTATGAACATCCTGCAGTATAAAATACCGTCTTCATCAGTAATGAATCATGTAATTTAGATCTTGATTCAAGGGTAGAAACACATGCGATACTTGATTCATGTTTTTAAAACCAACCTTTCATTATGCCATGATTGCATCTCAATTTGAATGGGTTTAGCTAAGAAATTAAACTAAAATTATGTTAATAGACCTCAAGTTCTTGTCCATGATTTAGATGACGAATAGGACTTACTTGTTAAGTATTTTTGCTCTTTTAGCACTTGAAAAATTCTCCAGTTGTAAAGACTCTTGTGTGAGAAAAGCAACAGCCAGGTGGAAGTAGTTGTTCCAAAGCTGAAAGCCCCCAAAATGACAAGAATAGACACCGTTAATTCTCTGAAATGTTTTTCTGCACACCTACAAAACCTCTTAGAAGTGTCTAAATTATTCACATAAATATTTAAAGGCGAAAATAACAGACGGTGTTTCTTGATATATTCTTAGTACATCTCCTTGTTGGGTTTACGTTTCCATGAAACATTTCCCATCTCCAAATCTTAATCGATTGTGTTTTCATGATTCAAGTAAAATTAAACGTGAACACATAAATACAAAAAAAAAGAAAAAAAAGAAAAAAAAAAGGATCTTGAGCAAGAAGTGACTTAAAGCGGCACGTTTCTCATCAGCAGGGCACTCGGGCTCCACGTTTGAGGCAAGAATTCTGCTAAAGCGTCTGCTGCAGAAATGGGGAGGACACCCCTTTTCGCTGTTCCTAAAGGACAGGAGGAGTTTTCTGCAATGCTCTGGGTGAGATTTGGTGCTCTTCTACGACAAGAGCCACAAGACACCAGTGGATTGTACATACCTGCTGAGCCTGAAGCGACTGAACTGGGCTAACTGGTCGCCTGGGGTTCACGACAACACATACATACACCAAAATTATGCGTTTAGGGCAGAAATTTATTACAACATTAACATTAGTCCCCAAGACACTGGTGTGTTTTTCTTACCTGTAACTCAAAGTTGGCTTGATCGAGAAATTTTTTGTTTAGCATATCTGCATACTGATTAATTGCTCGCAGGAAGACTCTGAAAGATCAAGAGAAAATTACATAATTACACACTCTTCTGCGGTACCTTTGTACATTTGGCATCCCAATTAGAGAAAAATCTGAGTCTGTCTGGAAAGTAAAATTTGTAGCTGTTACTTGAAAAGCAGTGTGATCTCACCACTGGTAAGTATACAGAATTATATGCAGATGTTCTCAAAATTAATCAAGTAAATTAGCATACGCTGAAACACACGGAATGTTTTGGATAAAATCACTTGTCTTTAAAATATCTCATGACAATCAAGAGGTCATTAAAACTTCAGTTTATTAGGAAAAAAGCACATATACTTTTAAAGTTACTGCATCGTGGTGTTGTATCTAACCTAGGTCTGCAACTGGCTGTAGTTTAACTTGCAGGTCAACCAAAACACGTCTGAACACATGAAGCAAACGCTATTTTACTTATGGCACAATAACACATAAAAATGCTGTTGAAGGACANGAAATGCTAATTTAGTACCCGGCGTAGTTTATTGCTTTTCCGAAAAGGATGCTTCTTAAATTGCAATAGGAGTTGGCTTGACAAGCTTTAAAAATAAAACCAAATGGTACAGTGTAAGTAGGTCACTACATATTCATGGTGCTGAAAAGTAAACATATTATTCTTTGGTACCCTCATCTCCGTTTTCAAAATAAACATTAGATTCCTCATGAAAACTTCAAATTTATACTATGAAACTGCCAGCTAATGCCCAGACAAATGAGCTTGTCTTTTGAGCAGACTGGGGTAGAGATTTATGGCTCCTGAAAGTACCAGCAACGATAAAGCCCACTCATGACATGCACTACTCTCCTCTGCCCATAATAACAATCTTTAAAAAGAGAGTTCACTACCAAATGCAAATAACAAACTTAACCTTTCTACAGGCTGACAAAGAAATATCAGAATTATTTAAAACAAACCAGCAGAGGCAGTTAGAAAGATCTTTTAGTGAACTCAAGATACCCAGTGATCTCTCCTGAAAAAGATTAATATTGAGCCAAATGTTTGGCAACCCAAGAGAAATGAAGCCTCCAGATAACACATGGGCATCAGGATGCTAAGAGAGACTATTTATGTATACTAACTTAATGAAATAAGGCAAAAATTTTGACGCCACTGGGACGTACCTACAAGTCAGATCACGCCCATAGTAGTGTAATGGAGGTGAAGGAAAATATCCAACCGTGAAAATAAAAATTAAATTTATGAAAGAAAGTGCAAAAGAAAATCTAAAAGATGAAAGAATATGTAAAATATAAATGATTATATGGAAAAAATAAATACATACATATACATAGGTATACACACATCCACACATTTTCCAATATTACTCTTTATAGCTAAGATGCCACAGGCATCTGTGCACTTGCACCCAGCACACGCAGAGATGCATTTCAGGAACAGCACTTCTGTGCGTTATTCACCAGTATCTTTGTCAGAAGAAAACAACTTTATTAGGATATTTTATAAATGGGGTGAATTCAGCATACACAACAATACACCGCAGATATATGCATTTTAGATCTATGATTCAATTACTGAGCTGTAGCATATACTAAGATTGAAACTGAAGTTATCCATGTAATCAGACTATCAACAGCTTGATATGTAGACTTATACCCTGTTTTGTGGTTTTAAAGTCTGATAATACCATGAGATCCATAAGTCTTCCTAGAAGAATTAGTAATTTAACATAGTAGGAAAGGCCATCTAACGCTCCTTGCCTTATGAAGATAAAATCAGTTCCAATACAGGGAGGATTATGCCTACAATTTAATTATGTTGCCTCAAGACATCACTGTAATGTATTCAATCTGCTCCATCTAATTAAGCTTTGGAACAATCTCATTACTTTATATACCATTATTTTTCTTTAAATTGTAACTCTCATTTTTCCCCTATATTAATTCTAGTGCATACCAATAAAGAACAAATAACGCAGAATCTACTGTATGTTGCAGCTGCAAAAGGACCAAACCCCAGCACATCTGTTAAACCGTAGCTGTAATTAAACAACCCCATCCTCTCACAGCCCATGCGCTACCCCTGTCATCAGGCTGCTTTAGGAAGGTCGGTATTCCTCCCGACTTCCTACAAAAGAACATCAAAAGAAGAGACGCAGAGATTTAAGTGTTGATTTTTGAATTATTCAACCCCCATTTTAATTTGGATTTCATTTGATGACACACTCAATCCTTCCGCTACTGGGTAAAACACTTCCTAACGTACGCCACTGAAGAAAGCCCAGTTCTTGTCCCAGTGAAAGTCAACAATATTTTTATCATAACAGTACATCTTCAGCTGCAAATCAAACGTAAGTCAATGAGGATTTTGTGCCTCTTTTGACCAGTACTGAAAGGATTTGTGGAAACATTGACAGTCCCTTTACTACAAGACGGAGGGCAGTCAACTATGCCTATTCCAGATCACGGTCCTGCAAAGCGAAACATGGCTGGGACAGGACAGTAACAGTCAGATCCACCCTGAATAATCCACATTTAACTGAGGAAAAGGGAAGTTATGAAGGAGATTAATCAGTAACCAATCTGAGTACCACAATCTCCTGGCACAACCGAAGTCGGTAGAATGACCCTCTCATGGCTAAGCTCACGGCTCACATCCAGTACCTCCAGTGCCAAGAGGAAACAGCAAAATTACGATGATTTTTATCTGATTAAGTTAATTTTAAGAATATTTAAATGTGTTAAGTATTTTAAAATACTGGCAATAAGACGTAGCAAGCTGTACAGCATACTGGGCCAACAAGAGTAGAGAGATTTCCCCTCAGCACTCCTCCTTCCCCGTGGTGTAAAGCTTTATTGTTTCGGGGCCCAACAAGGGGAGGCTGCGTTTAGATAAATGTAGTTTTCTATCAGGCTGAGATCGCTGACTACCACTCCGTGTACTCCTGCCCACCTCGTCATCTCTTCCAGACCCGCACAAGGGTGAGGAGGGGTGGCAGCTGAGAAAAAAGGTGAGTATTTCAAACACCACCCTGTCAACAAGCTGCAATTCGGTGAAAAAGAATCAGAAGTATGTTGTGGTTTAGGCCAAATCGGTCACTGGGGACGTGGGGGACCCCAGATGGGACCCACAGATGCTC
>RSEF01000006.1:36741539-36754131 GCA_003993805.1 Himantopus leucocephalus | reverse complement strand
ACTGAACAAAATTGGTCCTGTTTTGCCTCAAACCAGGACAAACTAACAACGGACAAAGGGCTGCAGGGCAAAAGTAAGCTGGTTAGGTTGGCATCGCTTCAGCGTTCTGGTACGACGCTCGGTCCTGTGGTTCATCAGACAGAAAGGTAACTACCCTGAAGAGATCACTTGGATAGAAAACAATTTTGCTTGATGAACCCTTGGCTATAATCTACAAAATGATACGTTATCGCCTGTGAAGTTTGCTGCAACTCAGGAAGGTAAAAACAGTTCCAGTTTATGCCCAGATAAAATTCAAGAGACACGCTGGGTGTCAGCTTAATCCTCCTCCTCCTCCAATGCAGGTACTGCCGTTTTTCAGTAGCTTCACTGGCCAAGTCAGCGAAACTGAAAAAACTGAGGGAAATGTGGCTCTTCAGAACAGGCAGAATTAAACCAAAAGAAGCAGCTGGCTGCTGCTGACACACATAAGGGTGAAAGGTGTGCTCGGACATCCCTGGGCCAACAGACAAGTAATCAAAACTACCTCCTGTGCTGAGATGGAGAACATCAATCCGCAGTGGCGTACCTTATCTTGCTGCAATTAATAATGAAGATTAGCTTCCAGTTGCATGTGCATAAAAAGAAGTGCTCTTCTTGAAGTTCGGTTTCGATTAACAAAAGAATACATTATTCGTGTCAGGAAGAGCCACAGAAGTTAAACCTTGAAAAAGAGAGAAGTTCAGAGACTGGAACCGATCCCAATGTACTCTGCTACAATACCGAGAATGTCACACACAGCAACAAAATCTAATGCTAACATATTGGAGAAGATTTGTTAGACAAAAGACTTTATCAACCCAATTAAAAGAAGGAAATTAACATTTCCTATGATGTGATTGGAATAGAAGGAATATGATTACAGAAGGAAGTCACTTCAGGATATATGGAAGGAAGAATGACCGCTGCTAAAGGGCGTAAGTATCTACCAAATAACACAATTAACATCCTGGACAGATGAGGTTTATGTGTGCGGAGCCCCTGGGGATGAGTGGTGCTGGGGATGGCTCCAAACGCATCAGCAGCTTTCTGGTGTCTCTGCTGTTGTAGCTCAGTCCTGTGAGGCAGCGACTGTCCTCTTACTCCGAGTTTAGACTGCTTCCATCACAGTGAGGTCTGACACCATCAGCAGGTTTTCTTGGTATTTTCTATATTTCCTGGTAAGACACCTTTATCAGTTCTCCCTAAGCCAGAAGGAATAATGAACTGCACTAACAGAGAGGAAGACTGCAAAGGTGTGTTAGTCATAGAATCACAGAATCGTTTTGGTTGGAAGAGACCTTTAGGATCATCAAGTCCAACCGTTAACCCAGCACTGCCAAGTTACCACTAACCCATGTCCCTCAGCACCATGTCTACCCCACTTTTAAATACCTCCAGGGATGGCGACTCCACCCTTCCCTGGGCAGCCTGTGCCAATGTCTGAAAACCCTTTCAGTGAAGAACTTTTTCCTAATATCCATCCTAAACCTCCCCTGGTGCAACTTAAGGCTGTTTCCTCTTGTCCTGTTGCTTGTTGCTTGGGAGAAGAGACCGACCCCCACCTCGCTCCAACCTCCCTTTCAGGGAGCTGTAAAGAGGGATAAGGTCTCCCCTCAGCCTCCTCTTCTCCAGGCTGAACACCCCCAGTTCCTTCAGCCACTCCTCATCAGACTTGTGCTCCAGACCCCTCATCAGCTCCATTGCCCTTCTCTGGACACGCTCCAGCCCCTCATTGTCTTTCTTGTCATGAGGGGCCCAAAACTGAACACGGTACTCGAGGTGGGGCCTCACCAGTGCCGAGTACTGAGGTGCTGACTCAGATGGTGGGCGGTAAAACAGCCGAGCATGAACGTGCCACCGGGCTGCAAAACACTCAGTCCGGGGTCTGTTAGGATAATGGTCCACTGGGAGATGGGAAATATTTCTTCTTATCTACTTGGCCCTGGCAAGGCCTTGGCTGGAATATTGATCAGTGGAAGTCACCACACTTTGAGAGTGACACAAAAATACAGCAGAGGGCTCAGATGAGGGAAGCAAGAGGGCAGGAGATAGAGAAACCATGGACAGGAGATACAGAAAACCATGGCAGAGGTTAGACATTAGGAAATGCTTTGTGATGCTAAGGACGGGCCACCAAGAGCAGAAATGCTCAAAAAAACCCAACAAAACAAACGAAAGAGGTGAAGCAAACACCTGTGATCTGGTGGGGTATCCTTCACCTTGTCCTGCCTTGGGCAAAAGGACGGGTTAGTCCTAATTTCTTCAGTAATTTCTCCCCATTTATGGCCCTCAATCCAGAGTCAATAAATCAATTCATATGCTGCTGATTCAAGCCATGAACTAACCTCCATTGCAGCTACTGAGTTCTGGGTATTTTTACTGTTTTTGATTATTTATCGCTTCCAACAGGCCCATAGGTGGTTAATTGGTTTGTGGATGCACACTTAGAGATTGCTCCACCAAGTACTGCAAAAATTAATGGCTTGATTCTTTGCAGAGAGGCTCTTTTTCCTACAAAGAACCTCACTGAATCCAGGAGGCTGTTCACATATATCAAATCTAGACTTCAACTGGCGATAATAAACGAAGAAGGGACAAAGGGATTCAATTTATAAGTGTAACAGTAGTCACTGTGCCAAACAACTCTTTTTTTTTTTCCTCTTTCTCAGGTACAGTTGGTTTTTCTTCCTCCATTCTCTCTTATAATTAGTCAAGTGCGCTGATTTGCTTGTTCCCTCATGTTTAAAAATATTCTATGCCCCATTTTCATTCATTCAGCCTCTCACATCATTGGAAAGTATCCGCAAAAGCTACAGGAGCCGAGGAAAGCTGGAAGCTACACGATGCTGCAACACACCTCTCTCATCAGGTAACGCGCACCCAGGTCAAACTGCCTCTGCAAAAAGACTTTTCTGGAGAAATAATCTAGAGAGAGAGGTTGCAGAAGTAGGAACAGTCTTACAGTATATTCCATTTTGTACATTATTTAGGTTAGCTTTAGTACCCAGGGATGCTGATTTACACCGTAAGCACTTAGGCAAAATACTTACGACAGGAAAGTATGAAACAATACACGCTACAAATGCACTCCCTCGCATTCTTCCTGAAGTGAAGAAACAAAAAAGAAGGACGCAAGAACGAACGAATGGCTTCCGTAACGACAGAGTGATTATCTAAACAACAATATACAGATACAGCTTAAAATAATTTAGGTTTAGCTGATAATTCAATAGAAGAGAGGGAATTTGGAGGGAGGTTATAAAAGGCACTATTATGATGTCATTTCAGTTAATTTAGATGGAAGGATAATGAATGCTTTATTACAGCTGATCAGCCTTCCTGCACATCATCATGCGTCCCATGCTCGAGCTTTTGCTTCGCTGGGAGACAAATTTACTGTGCGTCTGTGAGACAGACTGCTCTTATCTTGTCAGGCTGCGTATGAAACAACAGACCTAGACCTTGAAATCCCAATGCAAAACCCAAACCTGAGCAAATGCTCACTAAAGCATGAATAGCAAAGCCTTCTTTTAAACAGCAATCACTTCAAATACCTTCAAATTCTTTTTCAACTTCTCAGCGTTGCAGAGCACGGTTAAGTTTTAAACAACTTTTTACTTACATATGAATTAAAACTGGTATTTTAATATACTCCTATAACCACTTCTCTACTGGTGGCACTGCATACAGTATGGTGATTCTCCCATTATTTTAACGCTGGAACACAGAGAATACATAGTGACCTCATACGCGTATTTTGTACAAGTCAAATGAAAGTCACGCTCATTAAAATGAGTGAGCATGAAGGTAGCTGTCCTCCTTATATCTCCCCCCAGTTTCCTCCCTTCCCAAATTCTCTCTCTCTTTTCTCTTCTGGTGGTATTATTATCCTTCACCCGTCTTCACACCTCCAGACCTGACAACTGCCCAGCCCACCCAAGGTTTCCAAAGTCCTTTTCATTTTACGCTTCTCTATATCACACTTCTCTGTCCAGTCTAGCTCTTCCTCTCTCTTTAAAAATAAAAGAAAATGTTTAAAAGATTCCTTGTAATATCCTCTAATTCATCAGGCTAAAGAGCAGTCAAAACTTAAAAATAAGAAACAAAAACCTTGATAATTTGTTTTCTTTTGAATTACAATTCCTGGTCTGACTATGATAATAGCACAGAGTAATCCCAATGAAGACTTGCTACTAAATACTTACATTAGCATAATCTTCTCATAACGTCTGCTCCACACCGGCACAGGTGCACCATGTCACTTTATTAACCTATTTTCTAATAAATATTTCAGAAACGGTTTTAGCATATTATCTATAATCACTGACACCTCTTTCCTAATTTATATTCTGTGCTGTGTGTCCTCAGAAACAATGGGGACAGATGAATGAAAAATAACTGCAAGTTACAAAATTCTGAAGGACAAACTTGTGGTCTGACTACCAATAACAGATACCGTATAGCAGGCACAAGGCATTATTTTCCAAAACCACCTCTGCGGTACAGCCATCTCCCACCTTAAAATCAAATTGACGGAACAACCCTGTTGGAATAGACAGACAAGAGTGTTACACCACTGGACAATCAAATGATGCATGTTTACAGAATTAAACAGTATAAAAAAAGGGTTGGATCTACAGTTCTTTCCAACGTCCTTGCAGACGCACTCTAAAATCCACAGGATGTCCCGGCAAGAAAAGCATCCTTAGCATGAGGCCAGCACCAACACAATGCTCACCCTGAAGCGTAGTTGTCTGTTTAACGGTCTTGGCGTAGCGTCAGAGGAGCACAGAGATGTTGAGGTTGGAAGGTGCCTCTGGTGACCTCTGGTCAAACTGGAGCAGGTTGCTCAGTCGGGTTTTGAGTGCCTCCAAGGATGTGGACACCCCTGGGCAACCTCCTTGGACAACCTGTGGCAGGGTCAGACTGCCCTCGCTCTCCTCCTTTCTTGGCCACTACTCCGAAGTCTGGGCTGTGGTTTCGTGATGACTTTCAGAGTGCAGGAAAGAAGAAGCTTTAGACTCCTATAATCGTTTTCAAAAGCACCAGTAACTTTGTCTCCTGAAATTTTCTCTAAGATGTAACTCCAGCCACGGATATAACCTTACATACTAAATTTCACCACCTAGGGAATTTTATGAGAGAGTAATGAAACCTTGGAAATAGTGTTTTCTAATGGAAACGCTAGAAGACAATTTAATTTAGGAGTTTTTAGCTGAGGCTACAATACTGGGAAAGCAGCGTCTATTGCAACTGGACAGCATTAGTGTTCCCCTAACCCAGAAGGTGATATTCTAAAGGAAGAAGTCTTACTGAATTCAGAGAGAATGTTTCTTACTATGGTAGTTGGCAAAAACTTGCAATGCGTCTTCTAATTTAAAACAAACGTAATTTGTTGTAGTGGTGCTGGAAGAAATCTCTGCAATCAGGTTAGCTATTAAACAAGCAGTTTTCATTATAATGCGCTGCTCAATAAAATGCAAAAAGTCTTTGCTATGGTACCGATATCATCACCTCCCCTTGGTGAGTTTATTTGCTCAAAAATTGTTTATTTGCTCTTCCAAACAAGCGTGCAGTCACACAGGACACCTCCGCGGGTTCTCAGACGCTCGCCTAGCCTGGTGGCCGGGGCTGGTGGATCTCTCCCCGGGCTTCAACACCCAGCTCTCCCGGCAGCCTCACGCTTGCATGGGCCAACAGCTGCTGTGGG
Organism: Himantopus leucocephalus; assembly: GCA_003993805.1. Classification (NCBI taxonomy): domain Eukaryota; kingdom Metazoa; phylum Chordata; class Aves; order Charadriiformes; family Recurvirostridae; genus Himantopus; species Himantopus leucocephalus. The sequence continues at coordinate 36,748,400 of RSEF01000006.1, read as the reverse complement.
TTCAGCGGAGATGCTGAACCGAGCTCTGCCCTGCCAAACTCAGAAGGAAGATGGCTTTCCCCATACTCGCTCCACGCAAGACGCCTACAGGCCATCAACAATGCAAGAGGGGAGTCTCTTCAAAGACATCATCTTAGTTCCTCTTTTGACTTGACCTGGGACGGGAATTCAGCTAGTGGTAAAAATCAGTGCAACAGAAGATGGGAAGATGGTTTTTTCCTACCACACTGCTTTTTAAAGCAGCATTCGGTTTGGGAAGAGAAATACTTAAAAAAAGAGAAGCAACTCATGGGAAGTTTGAGAAAGGACGTCGCAGGCAAATTCTCCTGTCAAGCGTGAAAGTTCTGACTGAATTTGGCCACAAGTTTTCAAATGCTTGACAGCGTCTCACGGTTTGCAGCACGGCAACCTCCCTCGTTTTCTGCTGACAGCACTGTCCTTTGTAACTCACCCATTTCCATACCTAGATGTGAATACAGATTAAGGCCACTTTAGGTAATTATGGATAAATCAATAGAATCGATTCCCTACATTTCAAATTCTTTGGCGCTTTCATCAATCTTGCAATCAATTGTTAAGACAATTGCAGCTGGCTAAACAAATGTCATAATGCTCCTTGGAAAATAATCTGTTTTTCTTGTGGGTATTTAATTACTTTATCAAAGTCCATCACAGAATACTAATGAGGACAAAGAAAGCGATCTCCAGACCAAGAAGGTGTCCGAAGGTTAGTTTAACACCTCTTCAGTGCTGCTGGGGTGATAAATCGGGTGTGCTCAGTAACTCAAATTTGCGGAGAGGTCTCTTCTCTTTGTCCATCACCCAAAACGCAAAGTTCACCATGATGCCTGATGGCAGAACGTTTCCACAGGAGCTGAAAAGAACTTGGCTTTTAGTCCTGTGCCTTACTATCCCTTTCATTGCCTAACTACCAAGAATCACAGACACAAGAGACACCGTCCAGAAGAGCTGAACTTTCATAAAATTAGGATCCACCTCCCCGACAAACACACACACGAAGCGACTCCCTGGGAAGAGGTTAAAATGCGATTTCTTGCAATAGATGAGAACGATAAACCCGCCGCAGCTGCTCTGCTTCGCTGTTCCAAGGATGCTTATGCGGCTGACAGCCTTGCGAAGGGACCACTAATGCTGGTAAAGTAAAAAAAACCTGACTGGAGCTTTAGGTAAGCCTGCGTTTGATCCACAGTGTGGCTCTCAGATATTAAAGTGACACAAACCATTTTAAGAAGGCAGTGGGGTATGTGAGGGAGAGAGCGAAGCGAGACGAGAACAGCGCTCGTCTCCTGTACAGGCTATTGCTCGCCTAACCCAGCTATTAACCTTTGGACGAGATCACCGCTTTGCTATTCTTTTAATTTCTCTTTCAGGCTCCTGTCTGGTACTGTTTGTAGCGAGGAGACAGGACTGGAATAAACGCTTGGGTACGATGCCTCTGTACCTGCCCGTAACAGAAATCCTCCCAGCACAACGCCCGTCAGGAGCCCGTCTCCGCCGCCGTTATTAGCAGGTTTTTTGGCTCCCGTGGCAAGAGTTAATGTACCCTGCATTCAGGGAAACAGTCTCAGATGATACAGCACAAAAGTCGGGCTTGAAGGGCAGATAATAACAGTATGAGATTCATAATGTGGTGTGGTTTGGTTTTTTTTCTCTGTTCTAGTACATCCCTCATCTTGGGGAAGCCCAGAGACACCGACTACCTCCGACTGCCTTCAGCATTCATTTCATCCTTACCAGGCCTGTGTTTTCTCCCGTTTAGAAGGGCTAAATAATGCTGCAGATAAACGCAAACTGTCTCATAAGAGACCGCCACGGAACTGAACAATCAAACCCATTTGGGTTCGCTCCTTTAACGAGCCCGGCACACGCCAGCAGAACTGCGGGGCAGCAGAGGGACGTTCCCACCACCGCAAACAGATCAATCCGCAGCCTTTAAGGAGGCACCTCCTGCATCAAAAGGACATGCCCTCCCGCAGGGCGGCTGCGGCGTGCAGCCTTCCGCTGGGCTCCAGCCTAGGCAGGACCCGGCGCTCGCTCTGCCGTGCCAATCCTCCCCGGAATTCTACAGCTGGCAATTAGTTTCTGCCTGGCAAAGTCAGAGGTAAACGCAATCAGGGTCGCAAAAACCATGGCCAAGTGTGTCGATGGGAACAAAGGTTTTGCTAAAAGAATTTTCGTATTAAACGAGTTGCGAAATACAATTGTGGATGAACGCGCCACTGATACGAATGCGCCACTGATAGGAATGCACCACTGTTTACGGGGACAGCCAAACCTCTCCGTCACTTCGTTAAGAAGCTTAACCCATTTTTCCAGACATGTAGACCAGAATACATTAAGCTCCGTTCCCCGATGGACAAAAAAACACAGGTAAGACTCCACTCCAGCTCCGGAGGACGCAGGCAGGCGGCCGATAGCATCCTGTCCCAGCCTCCCCGTGGGTGAAGGAGACGAAGGTTTGGAAGCATCCCTAAAGCACACCCGTTCCCTCGGGAAGGCTGAGCATCTCTGCACCGTTATGCAACAAACAGGGGCTTCAGAAGCCTTGCAACTGCATCCTCCAGAAGGAAAGCTGGTTCTCTGCAATTTCTTTTATGCAATACTTTAATTTCACTCTCTCTGTTAATCCGGAGGAAGCTCTTTAAGCTACTAAAGTATGCTACATGGATAAAGTATTTTTAAAACGACAGCAAACTATCTGGCTTTTGAAAAACAAATAGTAGCTTGGAAACCTTTTTCTCAGTGCACCGTAAGACTAAAATTTGATCTCTGACAGCTGAGTTTGTAAGACAGCGTCATAACCTGAAGCTGCCATACATTGAATCCTCACCTTTCCGGAGGCAGAGCCATGTAAAAGTTTGCTTTAACGTGGACGCAGTGATAAGTGCGTCCCCAACGCTAAGGCAGGTCTATCTACTTTCTCCAAAAAGCAGCACTTTGAGTTTGGAAATTACCCTAATCTGGAAAAATTCCCGACTCCGGCAGCATCGCTGGACACCGGCAAACTGGAGCATCGTAAATCCCACAGCGCAGATGGTGTGATGCGCCGCGCGGCAGCGCCAGTGCAGTTAATTCAGACACAGGGCTCCGCTGCGAATGTATTTCTGAGCCTCGCAAGGACAAGACAGCCAGCCAGTCACTTCACAAAAATCAATGCCACTGGACCGATTTTCCTGGACTGGGTCGAAGTATAGTTGGGCAAAAGGCCCACATAACGTTTATGCACCATTTATGCTCCTTTTACGTTCTCCTCTGGCCTGAATTACACATTTTGGCCATCTCTAGACAGATAATTTATAATGCCAATGGCTCTGAAAGCCAGCAGCTTCTCTATGAGTAGACTGTAATTATTTTATGGGCAATAGAAACTAAGTGGGGAAAAATCCAGACTAGCCCCAACGCTAGGAGTTTTTCCCACCCAGAAAAAAAACAACCGAAAAAAATCATAGAATCATTTGCATTGGAAGCAACCTTAAAGATCATCGAGTTCCGCCCCCCTGCCCTGGGCAGGGACACCTCCCACCAGCCCAGGTTGCTCCAAGCCCCGTCCAACCTGGCCTTGAACACCTCCAGGGATGGGGCAGCCACAGCTTCTCGGGGCAACCTGCGCCAGGGGCTCACCACCCTCACAGTCATAAATTTCTTCCTAATATCTCATCTAAATCTCCCCTCTTTCAGTTTAAAACTGTTCCCCCTCATCCCATGGCTCCCCTCCCTGATCAAGAGTCCCTCCCCAGCTCTCCTGGAGCCTGGACTGTTCATGTTGACTAGATTTTAACCCGTGGTTGTGTATATCGCAACACCTAACGCTGTCCTACTCTTATACAGCATAATATTATATACAAAAGCGTCTATCACTTTGCCATTGAAATGTCACCAGACCGGAAAGAGCTGAATTTCGCGCTGACTGTGCCACCACTGAGCTCCCCGGCCGATGCCCAGCACCCTGCGGCTCCGAACCCCGACAATGCCACCGCTGCCCCGTGGTCCTGGCGGGAGGGCACGAGCTGCCCCCCTCCCTGCAGCTCCGCACGAGGGCACGCGGCTTCACCCGATGGGGTCTTTTTTATTCATGGGAAACCACAAAAGCCTTCAAGGACTTCACGGCTTTTAGGTTGACTCATTCCTGTGGGAATTCAAGTTTCTATTTCAGAAATGTTCTCAACTACTCAGAGCTTCAAGCTTTTATTTTTTCCCCCCCCAGTGTTACTTTTACCGTATTTTCCAAAATTTTTATATAAAATTCTGTTTTTAATAAACCAATAAAATTGGAAGGTAGAGTCTGATTATGGAAGTTTTAAGGGAAACCATTAATGCAACCACTGGGAGGAAAAAGTTGAGCAGAAGCTGAACATAGTTGGAAGGCACGGAGACAGCATATTCCAAGTTTTAATATATACGAACAAGTGGTTGCTGGCCTGATGTACAGGCCCAAATCCCAAGGAGCAAAAAGACTTCATTTATAGCGCTGAAAAACGCAAACTTGAATAACGTCTCTCTTCAGTGACCTGTCATTTAAACCTTCTAGAGGAGCACAAGTCTTTTAAGCCTCGTCACACCGGAACGTCTCTGTTAGGGATTCACACTAAGCCAACGCACAATTTGCTTCATCCCTCCATCGCACTGAGGTTTAAGCTATAACGTATGCACGTTCCTGACTCCTAAACCTTCCCCGTTACCGATGCGCCAATAAGGCAGGAAGGCGCTGAGCGGGATGCGGGGACTAACAAGAGGAGCCTTTTGATGCAGAGAGGGATGCTGGCGTTGCCGGGATTCAGGAAGGGCAGGGAAAACGCTGCTTTTTGAAAGGATATTGATGCTCGCGCAGGTAAGACTTGCCAGCACCTTCGAGTCCACCTGCAGCAGACGTTACGGACAGGCTGGCAAAAGCGAGAAGCTCTATAGGCCAACGCTGAACAACCAGAGGATTTGTCAAAGGTTTACAGAAGGTAAAAAGCAGAGTTTTCTGGATTTTTTCTATATGCTGCCAGGCAAATTAGAATTGGAATGGCACGCACAGTTTGTTCAAATTTTACGTAATTTCAGCTTTAACGTCAACAATACCCAAACTGTGATGGCTGAAAACCGATAGCCAAAAGATACTCAAAGTGCCTGCAAGCGACACACAGACCTACGGCAGAATTTATCGTGGTTTCAATCCAAAGTTTTAGCGTTACAGCATCAACACAAAAGGCTGCAAAAAGGGTTCGGTTTTCACCACGCTGGTAGGCCAAAGAGATCTGGGAATCACTGCTGAAGAATTAGAGGATGTTAAAATCGAACGTATGTGCTATTTTAGCTTTCCTCAGCTCTTCCAGGTTTTCAGTAGAAAACAGCATTTTAAAAGAAAGTACCTAACAAGTGTTTTATAAATTACAGCAAAAATAAGTTCAACTTTTTGTCCTAAAAACGCCAACCGAGATTAAGAATTTTTTCCCCATATTTTAACAGTCTTTTGCTTTTTATCCATCTTTATCGGAAAGAATAGCCTCCCCCTCTTGCTATTTAGGTTGGGTAATCTAAATTTTACTGGGGGAAATAGTGAAAGGGTTTTCATTATGCTTTTTTTTTTTAGCTATATCTACCTTAATATTTTATCTGCTCTATTGCAATTGTGAAATTCTCATTTATGCATACTTAGAAGTTCTATACTTCCTACATCCCACGCAGAGCAGGTAAAGGCGCAAATGAACCTCGCAAACTGTGATTTAGTTCAATACATAAGAGAGCATTAGATGATGATACCACTCAAATGCTCTTCCTATAACGGAGTATATATTAATTTACATTACATTCACCCAAATTTGTAATTCATGACAGAATTATAATATTTTTATTCCCACGGCATCATTAAATGTTTAAGAGCCAAATGCCACTAAAAAGGGAGAAATGTAGACTTCTGCAGGGACCTCCTGTGATTCTAACTCTTCAAGTGTTGACATTTTCATCAGAAATTACTTCTTTTGCTTTAGTAAAGTTGCTCGCTCACAACCGGGGCCAGGAACGCTGTTCCAAGGCTCTCACCTCTCACGGAATGAGCAAACATAACTAATCCGCTGTTAGTCAACAAGCCGTGCGACAAGCCCTCATTACACAGTCTCATTAAAAATACTTCCATTAAAAATACCATGTTACAGCCCAGATGCAAATAAGTGTTATTTTCGCTGTGCCACAGTGGGATAATTTAATTGTACAGAAACACAAAGGCAGAAGAAAAAACAACTCGTGGTCCAAATTAACCCTACATGTATTATTTCTGCAAGAGAGTATCTTAATTGCAATTATGCATTCAGAGACCAACACAACACTTTGTTCTTAATTTGTATGTAGTATAATGAATGGGTTTTAAATTAGTCAAAACAGTAAATATTAGTCTGTGACAAATCATAATTACTGGATGACCATAGCTGTATAAATTGTCTTCTCCTAAGAAGTTTTGAGTTATGGTAAATACAGTTTTGGGGTTTTTTTTGTTGTTAAGTTGCTTTGTACAGCACAGTAAGTTGGGTGTCAATTTGTTTCTTTCAAAATTACTTAAAAACACATTCACAGGGACAGGTCCAGACAAAACCAGCTCTGGAAATCGTAAGAACATTTCAGCATGTTGCTTTGCCTCAATTAATGTGAGCTGCAATGGGAACAGTGCTGGGCCAGCTCTGTAGAATCTCTGAGTTAAGACATCTGCCCCCGTTACTGCATTGGGTGTGAGATAAGGATGGAGGGCAATGAAATCAGTGGGGATGGGTGACTCTGGAATAGGGAATAAAATTTCATTGGTAATTTCCCTGGACATCCTGCATTAAGGATGCAGAGGCAGGTAACTCATCATGCAAGGGCAGA
>RSEF01000006.1:36698741-36714769 GCA_003993805.1 Himantopus leucocephalus | reverse complement strand
TCTTCAAGGTCCCTTCCAACCCAAACCATTCTGTGATTCAATGGATTTGCAAATGTTCCACGTCATACAGTTGTTCACATGCATTTCTCCATTTCCCCCCTTCCCCCTTAGCTACAACTCCATCTCAGCCAGAATATTTTAACCCTCTATTAACTACGTGGAAGCAAACCGGCTGCCTGGGCTGCCTCTGCCACGAAGGTCAAGAGATCCCCCCGAAGGGACTGGTCTCCCCGCTGCACACGGAGAGGGCTTAGAGGCCCACCTTCCAGCTAGTTGGGCTTTGTTTTCCCCCCTTTATTTCACACTACCAGATGTATTTCACGCAGAGAAACCGATGAACCCACGAACATTCTGGACATAGTTAAAAATTAGCTCACTTAATTTGGCTTATGGCAGAGAAACACTCGATCTGCAGAAACAAGTGCCTTGCAAGAGTGACACAACATGGCAAGTTCCGAGTTACTCCTATGGAGAGGACACGGTAGCTTTAAAAGACAGAATTTGTTCTTAAATATTTCCTAGGTTCCTTCAATAAAAGTTTATAGGGGTGAAAATAAATGGACCAGATGGACAAGAAAGTATTCCACAATGCCGCCTTCTGGTTTTGAAAACCACATTAGCTTCCACAGGAAAACTGAAAAGCACTCAAATCAATGCAGAAGCATTCACAAACGAGCTGGTGTAATGAAAATGAACTTGTAAATTAGAGATGAACAACCCCCTTTAGCACTTCTGCAGATATTCATCAACACCAGAAAGACGTGAAAAAACATCTTTTGTTTTTTACTTTAAATACTAATCAAATATTCTGCGGGTACTGAGGTTATTCAGTAAGAAGCAAAGATCTTAACACATCCCATTTCTGCTTCTTCAGGACTTAATGTTCAGCACGGGAAAAAGACGAGACTATTTTTAACGATGAGAAAATCAAAGCCCCTATCTTAACTGCGGACCTCTGCATCTGACTTTGTATTACTCCAAATTTTCGGAGCGAGGAACTGCCTTGTGCTTTAAAGAACGAACGGTGGGGAGGGAAATGCTCTTTCTATACTTTTACTCTTTCATTTCTGCAACAATAATTGCACAGTTAAAAAAAAAAAAATCAAGGTCAAATCCCCACCCAAATGAACACTGAGAGGTCATTTGGCAATATTGTCACAATAACATAAGGAATACCCATCTTCTTTGCATCTGGGGGAAGAGTCATCGCAATATTGTTCACACCACCGTAATTGCCATGGGACTGGTTAAATGGCATTAACGGTGCCCAAAGAGAGACCTTCCCGATCCTATTGCAATCTCGTTAAAAAATTCCGCGAAGCGCAGAGGTGTTCTGCTGTTGGAAAGGATGTCGGCAGCGTACGCCGTGAGGGTTTCCAACGCACCTGCTGCGCGACTCTCCAGACAGGTGGAGTTCTGGAACCAAAACCACTTTCCAAATTTAAAAAAAAAAAAAAANAAAGAAACCCAATGGGCTTTAGATCTTCCTCATCAGGTAATCTCAAAGGGCTCTTCACGTAAACCAGCAGGTGCTTTGCAAGCTGCAGCCACGCGGAAGCGTGTGCCCAAAACCAATGGGTGTAGCTCAAAAGACAGCTGAATCTCCCAACTCAACTTTATTAAGAATGGATTTTATTAGGTGATTAATGAGACTTCAGAAGCCCAGATTAACGTTATGGTGCATTTTTATAACAAGACTAAGAACTGTGGTTCAGGATTTTATATAAGTAAACACCGACAACTTTATAGCCATGGTAGCTACCAGTAAGCGCAGAAGAGATTTCTCCAGGCAACTAGTAAATATAATGGTTTTTTCCTTATACTTTCATCACAGTACACATAAAAGCATTTGACACACTTAATAAATGTCACAGATGTAAAATACTGCACAAAGGCGCGCTAAATAATGACAACTCCGTGATTATTGAGCAAAAAAAAAAAAGGGGATTAGAAACATTTGCAGCCTGTCTCTTCATTACCGGGCTGATGGAATCTGGGTTCAAAATGCCCTTTCAATTCTTTCTTGTTAATACCACTGAGAATATTGCAGAACACACAACTCGATGTCAGCGTATGATAACCACTAGTTTTTAAGGCCATATGCAAAACATATCATTTATCCCCAAAGGAATACATTTAATTATTCTATGCATAGATCCCTACTGCATCGGCAGTTTGTTGCAAAACTGTGGTTCTCCGAATGATGCCACCCTTAATTTGTGGTGGACTCCGAGAGTCCCCAAACAGGACGGTAAACCACCGCCCTGCGATCTCCAAAGCCAATTGTTAAATAATTATTTGTATCGGAGAAGGAAAAAAAAAAACAACCCACCAACCCACCCTAGCTGCCGCATTGTGTTTTACTGTTTCCAAGCAACACCGTTGTTTCAGATCAAACATGAAACAGCCGTCTCAGAAAGGAACAGTGCTTTCCCCTCTATACTTACTTATTCTGCATCATGTTCATTATAACCCAGTCGAAGGGATAGACGTTCTTCCCAATGAGATTCTTGAACATGATGAATGTTTCCATCAGAAAATCCTAAAAGAAGAGAAAATATTTGGAAAAGACCGCTCTTGTAGATCAAAGCAATACCAGGGGTAGTGTCAGTTATTAATGACTAGATTCAAAACCTGTCTTACTGTTCCGCTTCATAAAAAAGCCATTATTCATATACAACGTACATAAATTCTACTAAGGCGTATTTATATACGACGTACATTAATCCTGCCATAATTCTATTTAAACTTTTCAGAAATGATAACAATAGTAATCCCGCATCGTAAACAACCCACGGTATTACTCCGGAACAAGCGCTGGTTTGCCAGTTATCCAAAGGTTTCTGCTGAAAAAAAACCCCACTTATTTTCTCTACCACAGACCAAGTCTCCCAGTCCCTTCTTGTGCGGCGTGCGCTGCAGCGTACACGCCGCCACACGTGCCTGGCATATGTTGGAAAGCTGTCAGAAGCACACCGGCACATGGAAAGAGGAAAAAAACTAAGCTATTAAGTCTAATCTTACGATTACACTAAAAATACTCCCTGGAGTCAGCTGATGAGTTTTCCCTCCCCTTGTGAATACCCTCCTGAAATTTCCTCTTGCCTGAAATCAAGATTGTCTATTTATTAAAAAAAATATATATGCCGTAGTTCAAAACCGCATTCAGGTAAGCGTGGTGGGGGACGTTACCCCCGCCCCGGGGCAGACGACAGCAATGGTTTGGCCATCCTGAAACGAGGAGAGACCCTCTCCCTAAAGGCAGCGGCAGTAATTGCTTCCGCCGCTGAAAACCTGACCCAGAACGAAGTGGATTTAGTAGCATAAACCAATTTATTTCTACATAGATATAAACAAACATCTCTTTGGAAGAGAAACCTCGTGTACTTTACAATGTAAATCATCTTCTACAATTTGGGAATCTATAATTGCTATCTAACAATGTGAGTAATATCAAATGCTCAGAGAAAGATAAAGGGGGGAAAAAAGAACTTAATGCAGAGTCCTCGATCCACTTCACGCAGAGATAAAAATGAACTTTTATTCCAAGGTTAGAATATTTTTTCCTTTGCTACAGCTTCTCAGTAATGGTATTTATCTCGTCTATCTTTAAAATGTCAAATGCCCACAAAAAAAACCTCCGAAAATGTTACATTCACTGGACTTTAAACTAAGGCTGGTTTTTTATGTAACCTTTTCAGTGAGAAACAAATATGATGTTACTGCTCTCCTAAGTATTTCTTCATGTGTGAGAGCCGGCCTCTTCGTCGCACTTTATCTTTCGAGTCGTCGTTCTGTTAAGATGTTTTCCCCGGCTCAGAAATTCGCAGTCGGTGGGAAGCCGGGAGCCACAGAGATCCTGAGGACACACCGTCGAGATAGCGAAGCAACGCGAATTTCCAGGTTCTGCCGCACGCACGGCACGAGGGTCGCTTTGGGATGCTCTGCGTCCCAGCTCCTGGTACCCGAGGAGACACCCAGGCCAAAGAGGGCCAACCCAGCATCAGCATCAGCAGCCACAAAAGACGCATCTTAAGCAAAAAATGTATAATACTAGTGAAATAACTCCTCCGTTGTTTTCCCAAAATCACTCCCAACAACACGACATCAGTAAAGATGTTTTGACATTAACAGGATTGAGATAAAATTCGGAACTGCTCGTGGTTAATGAGATGTTACTGTTGCGTAAGGCAAACCTCACCCCAGACACATGCTCCACCAGCTCAGTAAAAAATGTGTCTTCAGTTAAGAGATCAAACCACATACTTTACTGCTCCTTTTTCGTGTATTTTGGTGAAAGAGTTACATAATTTCTAATAATCACGTTGCATGTTTTGCTGCCCGAGCACTGCACAGTACTTCATTTGTGTGTTTTTTTACAGCCGTTACAGGTATCGGGTGATTTTCTTACCGATGCTGCTCCACAGCTCAATAACCGAAAGGGTGGTGGAAGCGGAACCGCGGGAAGGGTCATCACCTATCCAAGAGGGCAGATTTGAGCTCACTGGGCTTTTTTTTTTTCCTCCCTTAATATTTGATGAATACAGGTGTATACTTTCCTGATTTCTTGTAGCAAACTCTACCTTACGCTTTATTTGTCATGGGTTTCGGCTGCTGCGCCTCCGCGCGCTTTGCTGATCAAGCTGCACGTGACGGTGGATGTATTTTCATATGCTTTGTTGATGACTCGCGTTCATGACCCCGGAGGTTGAGCCACATATGACCTGACCTACTTTACTGACTCAGCTCTACATTTTAATCTATCGATATTTACATTTTAATAGTCTTACTTTCACACAGGTACTTTAAATGATAATCTATAACAACTAAACTCATTATTGATCAAATAAAAAGCTCCTGATGCTTACCTGTATTTTATGTAGTTTTAATATTGCTCTCTTTTGCATTTTATCTTTCGTATAGAAAGTTTACAGTTGGACTCGATGATCTTAAACGTCTTTTCCAACCTAAATGACTCTATGATTCCATATGAATTAACCTCATATTATTAGCAAAACCCAGCCTTTTTTGGGGAGGGTGGGAGTGGAAGGGCAGCTGTCAGTTCGTGCCATGCTGCTGTAGAGCCTGCTTATTTTCAGTATCCCTAGAAGCTGAAGAAATTGTTCTAAACATTAAAAAAATGATAAAAACCTGTACTAAAGGAGCAAGGGCTGCAACTCCTGATCTCTCTCCAACTACAAATACAAATCCTATTTGATATCCCAAGGAAGGAGAATTCACAATAGATGGGACCCCTTCACAGTTCCCATGCAACTACAGAAAGAAACCAGAGTAAGCTCAGCCCTGTAGGTGGGTAGAGGCTTAGACAATTCCATCTCCCCTGGACTGCTGAACATCACACCCCGATACATCTGTGTGACTATTTATATTTTTCATGACCCGGATTTCACAGAGGCTCTTCAATAACTTCTCAAGCTTAATAAAAATAACTAGCTAAAACATGTAGGAACTTGCTAGGAAAAAACTTGAAGCCCAGTTGATGAAAATTTCACCTTTGCTGAGTCCTGAGGTGGAGCAGTCAGACATCAAATACGCTCAGCTACAGCTTCTCAGGACAGCAGCTCTGCTACCAGGCTGCCTCTGGAAAGTCCCCTCTCCACCACCGCGCATGGCCCTGGGTGGGCTGTCTCTGCGGGGTCCCACCACCACGGGGCATCCCCCGCGACTCACGTCACGTCCCACAAAGAAGAGTCTGCTTCAGCCATACAATCACCTGCTCCACCCACGGTCAGCCATCGCTTGTCATGAAAGGATGTCCCACACTCACCAATGCTCACACTCACACAAAACCCCAAAGTCTAGGAGTGAAAAATATTAAGGGGGGGAAAGAAAACAGAGGTGCAGAAAATTGTGAGCTAAAACCCCCTACAGAGCTTGTCTGTCTGCATACTTCACTGACTCCAGGACGTTGTCTTGAAGGCCTTTAGGGAGGAACACTTCTGAGATACTCCACACGGCAAAACATCAGCGTATATTCTTTTGTCAACTAATACCACGTGCGGCTCAACTGCATATCAGTTTTACCAAGTAAAATGGGGGGAGAGATCAGTTAGTCCCAGAAATAAACCCCACTGATGCAGATGATGTTTCATCTCGGGATGATGGTGGGCTTGACAGTACGAAATTCCTCTTTTGAACAGAAGTACTTTAATGGACCTAAACAATGTATTCTGCAGAGAGATACGAGACTGGTTTTATTGCATTCCACCTCATATTTTCTAATATTTTTGAGGCCAAATAAGACCATTATAATAATCTAAACCCGACACCTACATAACACAGGTCATAAAGTTCCCTCTAGCAGTTCCAGCACCGCGGTGGCTTATAACTTCTGGTTGAGCAAAAGCACACGCTGAAGAAAGATTTAAGCGTCTCCAATGGTGAAGAAGCAACCACAGCTTCACTTAAATTCTCCCTTTTTCTTGCAATTTTTTTTTTCAAGAACATCCTATTCATTTCTGTTTGAATTAATCCAGTTTCAGTTCGAAACCGTTGCTTCTTTGTGCCTTTGCGATTAAACTGGAAGCCCTGCAGTAGGAGCTGCAGGTATCACCTCCCCACCCAGGGAAATCGGGTTTGAATGAAAACACTTGTGGATCTAAGCTCTCATGGGTGAGTCAAATGGCACTGGCTCAGAAAACTGACAGACTAAAAATTAAAAAAAAAAAAAAAAAAANAAAAAAAAAAAAGCATGAAAAGTTAAACAAAGAAGTGGGGAAAGGGGTGTTTTTTCACCCAAACCATACAGGACCACAGACTATACACATCTACACATCCAGTACAGTTCAGCAACATCCCACCACCGAAGACAGAAGAAAACAAAAGCTCTACAAGAAGAACACCGGCAAACTTGAACCGCAGCACCGATCCTGGTCAAGGAGGCGATGCTCCGGGGAGAGCTTCATGGGGCATCAGTTCTCATGGTGAAACATAAAACACTGAACAAGATGTGGGTTTCAACGTAACAGTGAAATCTCATCTGTGAAGAAATACTTAGGAGAACAGTAACTCCTCGCTTTGGCTCTCACTGGAAAGCTTATGTAAGCTTTTCTCTTAGACAGAGAAACGGGATTGTATCCTCATCCTTTTGTCCTAAATGATGACTCAATCAGTTTTATTTAGGTTAAAAAAAAAAAAAGAGAGAAAAATTAGTTTATTCACTGTAGTTTCCTTTTATCACAGGATTAACAATATTCTGCCATTATACCTCCACGCTCCACACCTTCATTTATACTATTTATACGTTAGAGGCAGTTTAAGGGAGCATTTTCTACCATTACCATATTACCCATTTAATGTTTTACCAGCTCACCATGTACTTTAGTTGCCATTAACATACATTATCATTTTATCAACAACAACCTCTTCAAGGTCCCTTCCAACTCTCACCATTCTATGATTCTATATTAATTCATTTAAAAGGTACATTTTAATTAAAGATACAAAAAGTATTACAGCAACTGACAAAAGTTCGGATTAGCACATCCGCTAATACCAATGGTACTCAAGCGGCATAACAGTGGAAAACAAGGAATCAAATAGTACACGTGCTGATGAAAAATTTGATTTTAACAGTACAAAACAATTTCAGCTCCACAACCCAAGAACACGCAGAAAGGGACAAATGCACAGAGAGGCAAAACAAGAGAAAGAAGTGATTCTTCATGTATCCCAGTGCACTGCACGCGCATAAATCAAACTGCTAAAACAAGCAATTATAAACAGACTGCTTGCCAAATTTCAAATACATAATTGCTCGCTTGTTTTCACCAAGAAAGGTCGGACCTACAGAACCACCTTTCAGACAATTTAGACCAAAAAAGAGAGACTTTAAAAGAAACACTTTTATTGCCATTAGAATAATCACAGATTTCCCAACCGGTATTTTTCCCTCTGCATTTTTTCATTACGTGTTTTAAGAGCAAACTGCTTTTACCTTTTTCCATGTAAAACCCTGTAATCACTTTGCCTCTTCCAGAGCCAAATGGTTTGAACGACTTTAAAAGTACAGAAATATTTGGCTTGATTAACCTTAATCCTCAGGTCTTTTCTGTATGCTAAAGCCATGACTTTCACTCCACTGGCTGCATTTAGCTTGGGAATGTGTCGTTATTAGTGGAAGTGACTATCCATGGAAGTGCTCCGAGAACCCGAAGCAGGCTAACTGGGAAGCATCGCTTTCAGTACAGTGATGCCCTTGTGTAGTTCTTTGCAGTTGGACTTTGCCTTCGCTCTCCTGAAGCTCCGTCCTTTAGCGATGCCAGAGCAGGTACAAACCAAGCAACAGAGGCACCTGATCTGGAAACTGGCACAGGGCGAAGAGCTCAAATCTTACAGATTATAAGCAGAAGTAAGAAGAACAAAAATTAAAGACATAAAGGAAAACTGGAAAGTCCAAACGTAAAGGAATTAGACAAAGACGTGCGTTTTGTTACGTTGGGTTTGGAAGGAAGAAGGGGACCTAAACGAAGGCCACCCTGAAGATTAAAATAGAGGTGAGATCTGCCGAGAGCGGCTGACAGAATCCCCAGCACCGGGGTGGGTAACGTAATGCAGCTGACGGGGCTTCAGGTCAGCCGCTAATTGACGGATCTCAGCCAACGAGCTTGGTCCCTACTTTGCGGCACGCACTTGCCATATGGCAAGGACAGTTTCAGGTCATTAGAGAGTTATCTCCTTAGCTATAAACTCTCTTCTATTATGCTCTAATTAAGCCGTGTTGTTGGCTTAGGTAGGGTAGCGAACAACTCTGAGAAGGCAAATTTCAATTACTATTGCTTATTTAACAGCTGAGGACATCTTTAAGGTTAAAATGTTTCGTATGAAATTTAAAGTGAGCGGAGCTGTAAGTAAAAGCTATTTAAACAAATGAAATCGGGACATCTGGAAGATTTAACGCTGAAATTTTCTTTCCTCAAGAAAGCTTTTTTTCTTCCCCTCTCTCCTTAAACAAAACAGATTTTTAGTAATGGCTCAGCACTACAATTTCCTAATGCTCTCTTTTAATTGCCTTAAATCCACTGTCTCAGTGCTTGCTTTTTAAAATATCAACCAGCCCCAGAGACGAGCTGAGCTCTGTTCCTGTGTGCGGCGGGAAGGTTAATTTTGTCCTTTGCAAACTCAGAAAATGGGTAAGTCACAGTGCTTTATTAATTACTGTTATAGTAAATCTGGAAGCGCTTTATTAGTTACTTTTTGTATTCCATCTGTAATGTGAAACACATTTGTTTACATTTCACAAGTGTATTTTTCAAACAGTAACAGGAAAAAACCAAGCACAAGCTAAACTATCTTATGGACAGATCAAACATGTTAAACTTACCACGACATCCGACCTCATCTTTCCAAAAGTCTTGATTAAATGAGCGTAGTGATAGTCTTCCATTTGCCTTAAAATGGCAGTCATGCATGCAACAAAACTCCCCTATCAAAAACAAAAATACAAACTGATCAGTTATTTCAGATGGGGCAACATAATACTCACTGTCCAAACGTAATACTGCTGGAGAGCACCGCTTAATGCGGTGGCCATAATTTTATCATTTAAATTCATTCATACGCAAAATTCCGTCAAAAAAAAAAAAAAAACAACGCAGAAGACATCTTGAAAAGTTTCTGTTTCCAATTTCATGGCTTTATCACCATCTTCACTGAAGATTTTGCAACATATTCACATAAAATTGCTCAGGCATTAAAGGCTTTGGAATGTAATAAACACTGCTGCTAAAAATATCCCACAATGTCAGGATTTGCATTTGGGAAGTCGATACTCTGCTCAAGGAAGAAATCTCTTAAAAATCATTATACCGAGCACCACAGTTCAACCCCAACTTTTAATTTCATTGAGTGGTATTTTCAGATACTGCGATGCTTAAAAAAACCAAACCAAAATAAAATCCAGTAACTTCCATAAAACCAGAACTGCAGTACCAACCATATCTCTCTCAAACCGTGTAAAGTAAAAAGTGACNTTCATTGAGTGGTATTTTCAGATACTGCGATGCTTAAAAAAAACAAAACAAAATAAAATCCGATAACTTCCATAAAACCAGAACTGCAGTACCAACCATATCTCTCTCAAACCGTGTAAAGTAAAAAGTGACCAAACAAAGTTTATTCTTTGCTTTTGGCACATGGAAGTATTGCAGTAACAACTCAAACCCACTTCTACAGCTACAAGGAGTTCCGATCCCATAAACGACTTTCCTGCTTGTCCATCCTCCTCCTCCGACTATGCGCTAAAACCTGTTGCCTGATGGCAGTAATAGCATCCACACCTTTGCTGATCTTCAATGAAGAATAAATTGTTGGGGAAAAAACCAGCAGAATTACTCAGAAAATAAATGATTCTTTATATGGTTTGATAAAGTTGGAAATTCCCCTCTCCGTGCCATTTTCAAGGTTATTCTACGCCACACACAGCCTGACTGAGGAATTTTCTATTCTTCCTAGGCACAGCACAGAAGTTTTTTAATTGTTGCCTTTAAGATCTCCGTTATTTTCAATTTAAAATATTTATTTCTACATCAGCCCGCGTAATGGAGATCAGACCCAAAACGGCAGTAGGTTGTCGGGGTGTGTTACGAGCCCCCTCATTCCCAGCCCAGTCCCCCCGCCTCCGCCAGATAAGCACTCCCTGAATTTGCTCTTCTCCTACGCAATGGAGTTTAGATCTAAGCTCCAACATAACTGATTTTGTCCAGGCGAGAGCATTATTTTTTTTACACGACGCACGGGTAGCTGACGGGAGTTCTCAGGCACAGGCGAACGGCATGAATATGGAAGGGAAAGGCCACCCGAGCTGCCGTTCCATGGCATCAAAAGGACTTTATAACAAACTATGACAAGAATAGAAGCGGTGGCTGTACAAAGAATGTTTACCACTATGAAATGTAAATAAGATGGGATCATCTCAAAAATCTCAAAACGTTAATTGTCAAAACAGCGTGTAACAAGCACTCTACATAACAGACACCGTGAAAGGGCTTATGCCTGCACAAAAATATTCAATAGCCCATATTCAGTCCTATTTCCCCTAATGATGTCATCAGTCAAAGAGATGTTTCACTGCTAGTCGGAATTATGAATTTTTAAATCGGCTGCTCAAGAGCAGGCTGCAGATTGCAATTCAGTCCATCACTGCCCGTAAGGTTCTGCAGATGGTTCATAAATGCTCAGGAGAGCTGAAGACGAACTCTGGTTTGCTCACGGTATACTGTTATAGGCGCTCGCTCACTCAAATAATCTGTGAAGTCCATTGTTTGCAAACATAAACTTATCTTTACTTTCCTTTACATAAACACATCAACAAATGCAGCGAATTCAGCCCTTTCCAGGTAATCCACCAGTCCACACACCGCTTCTTTCTAACAAAGTAGTTTTTATAACTGGCTAATAGCTTTGATGACATTTCTGTGCTTATCTACCCGTTTGGTGAGTAATTTAATATATATGGCTGCAACAGTCCAAAGACGAACTTCATACTTGAGGGAATTATCATGGCAACCTTGTATGCAAAAAAAAAAACAAAACCAAACGTGGAGCAACTGTTAAACTTTCAAATGTATTTTAATGTGGATTTTTAGATATAGGAGCAGCTAAAGCTGTGGCTGCCCCATCCCTGGAGGTGTTCAAGGCCAGGTTGGACGGGGCTTGGAGCAACCTGGGCTGGTGGGAGGTGTCCCTGCCCAGGGCAGGGGGTGGCACTGGATGGGTCTTTAAGGTCCCTTCCGACCCAAACCATTCAATGATTCTGTGAATTTGATTGCCATCTCTTCCACATCCACTGGCGACCCCTCTCCCCTCCTCTGGCTGCTTGTACACGAGCCCTCTCCTCCCCTCCAACCCGTCGGCTCCTGCCGAGGCCGCCCAACCCCGGGAGCAGCGCCCGCATCCCGGGGGGAGCTGCTATGCCTGTCCCCAAAACCAGCGAAAAGGAGGAGTCACCGGAGAGAGAGATAATTCCAGAAGACTATCTTCTTAATTAGCATGGTGAGAATCGGAAAGGACACCTGAGAGTTTCATGTCTGGTGGTTAAACACTCTCCTTCCACGAGAAAGTGTGAAAATAGGAAAGCTTGGTAAAAACCCGGAATGGTCGCTGGAGAAAAAAATAAAGACGGAAAAATAAGGAAGCTTAGCAAATACAAATGGAACATGAACATGACGGGACGCTGTAGCGCGTTTAAGTTTTAGTTAAAGAAAACTACAGAAACTTGCTAAACGTTGTCATGTCAGCTTATGCCGAGCACCAAAAGCGGTGCCGAGCAGAATGGTTCAGGGTCCTTGACAAGTTAATCAACATTTTTGTCTTGTTTCCCTGCAAAAAACAATGATTCATGATCATCTTAGTACTATCTTGGTAACAAAAAACCTTTCCTTCTTTGATATAGTATTGTCCCTTTAAGCCTCCGTTGCATTACACACGCAGACATCTCTGCTACAACATTTATCTTCAGATCCCCACCTGCTAAATAGCGTTTAAGCCCCCGCTGGTTAGGAAAATCTATTTAATATTGGAAAAAAAAGTACCCTACCAGTCATCTGCTTACTTTGCATCATTTTCTTTGCGCTTAGTGAGGTATCATTTGCAGCCAGCATGCTCTTAATTACAATGCTAATAAAAATTTGTAATTATTTATAGGCAATATTTGTACTGGAGGTGTTTTTAATACGGTTTATTAACTATTTAGCACTAGCTAACAACATTATTAAATTTTAATCTTAAGTTGATTTTTAATCTTTAGTTGGATCTGGAGACCACTGTCATCTTCTGCAGCACACTACTCCAAGCAATACGCAGCAAAAAAATACCGAATTCTCTTAAAAAAAAATAAATCAATTTCAATTTTAACTGTAGGAGTAATTGTGAACCTACGTTTATATAGCGCGTACTGCAGGGGCGACACGGGGGGCTCGCCATTCCCTGCGCAATTATTAGCTATTTATTCACCGAAAGAGTGTCAAGGTTAGACTGAAAGCCCTTCACGTCTTCCCTTACCTGCAAAGCTCTGAAACGAAGTAGTCACACAGTGACTAAGATAATTACTGTGCATCGTACTAGAGAAGCGCATTTAATACACTTTATAAGCAGTTCGATACAATTCGTTTCTCTCCCGCCCAAAAGCAGAGGCGCTGGATCCGTTCTTTCTTTTCTAAGCAGGTGCACTGAGGCCATTGAGAATTGAGTATTCCCAAGGCAAAACCGTGGGATCCGCAAGCCTGGCGGAAGGGAAGCCAGGTCCAGCTCCCATGCTGCAGGGCTGGTCATTCAGCTCCATTAAAAGGAGAAAAAAAACCCACAAAACACCAAAAAACAAACAAAAATCCGAACCAAAACACAAAACAAAACCAACCAAACAAAAAAAAAAACACAACCCCCCCCAAAACCAACCAACCAAACAGAAAAAAAACACAAAAAATGCCACCAAAGATGATGATTCTTCTTTGGAAACAATGCATTGTTATTCAGAAGATACCTTTTATATTGAAGGGAAAAAAAAAAAGACAATGCAATTTCAACTTATTTCTAATTCCTGTAAAACACAGTTCTGGAAGGAAAGTTGAAGACGCACATGACTGTTCAGAAAGTACTTATTTTCTTGAATTATCTTTACAATAAAATACTAAATGTTCAATTGGCCCTTTAAAAGATACGGGCAGGGAAATTTTCGTATCAGATATTCCCCACAAGTAAAACTAACACTGAAAAATTTCGGAATGAGAAGCGAATTCCCTGCAGGAGAGACAACACACGCTGACGCTTTTCTCGCAGGGGTAAACCATCCTACTTCAAAATAGTCTCGTCCGTTTTATTTCAGGGAAACCGCTAAGTTGGAAATATTCAGCTCTTTATGTATAGTGAGAAAACGTCAGAGAATCAAAAGCGAAGGGATGTTTCAGTATAACGTCCCTCTTACCGTGATCAGGAACAGATGACAAACCCTAAGTTGCATTTATTTTTTCAATAAAATCTTCCTTACATGGCCTTAAGAGACTACACAGCTAAATAATAAATTGATAAATAATTTAAAAAAGAAAAAAAAACCACCTCGAAACATTAGAAGGAACTTCTCACTGCCTTTAGGCTTTCCAAACATTTTCATGGAATTTATTTTGTTGAAAAAGGTACAAGTCCCTCACAATTACCAGGCAGCTTGCAAGGATATAAAAAGGAAGTAAGTTTTCTCTTTGCTTACAACACGTACTCTATACGTATTACCCACAAATAAAGAAATAAAAATCAGTCGTTATCATTTGTAGAAGCCACGAAGGAAAGTGTCACCACGTATGGACGCGCAAGATAAAAATGCATCTCGAAAATGCCCCACGTTTCATCTGTTTGGGAAGCGGGCTGCAAACACACGTGCTCTCTTAAGCAAAATATTATGCATTTCTCGTTCTGAAGAACGCTTTATATCGTGTAATAGACCACGACCCCGTAGCACGCAGGTCCCCATCAGCTCCCGGTTACGACGCACGGCGCCCGTTCCAGGTGCCGCCACCGCAAGCGTCACTCACAGCACACGAGGCAGGTTAAGACCCACCAGCAAATATGCCAGACTCGGGAACGGGGATCACTCTGGGCGAAGGTAATTCGGCTCCCCGGGGAGCGAAACACCTCCTTTCTGCGGACGGGCTTTCCTGGGCGCTGGGGACAGCCCTGTGCCCCAGCCCTGCGCGCGGCCATGGGAGCCGCAGCTCTCCGCAGCCCGGCAGCCCCTACGGCACCGCAAATGAGATGGACATCAATTCCTTCAGCTTCTACCCGTGCTGGCATATGAGTACGGACAGGAATCAAAACCGAAACACAGCAAAACACCCCTAAAGATACATATACATATATATATATGTATATAAATTAAGACACATATTTCTCATCGTAGTAAAACAAACACTTCTTTTCCTGTAATAGAAAATCTGACAGTAAATTCAGCAGCACCTGTAGGGAGAAAGTTATTTCACGGGTACAGCGGCAGAATGTAAACAAGTGCAAAATGTTAACATTTATCACTTTTTTTTCTCCCCGAATATATGCTCCTTTCCATTTCCTGAGGCCAAATCCTGCCTTCTTGAACACGAGTAAATGGAAGGAATAAAACATGTGAGCCGTTTGCCTTTGAGAAACAGAAGTTAACATTTGTAACAACGTGAGTGATAAATGTTCGGGGTTTTTTTTTCCTGCTGCCACCAACGTTATTTCAAAGGCACCTTTTTGCAAATGAAGACCCACTAAGGTATTTTCAGCTGACAGACTTTGCTCTCGGGGCTCCGGGACAAGACGTGCCATCTCCTTTACCCGACCTGATTTAAGGAGCTCAGGGCTTGCCCAGTTTCTGCCCAGCAGAATCCTCCCTTGGGTCAACCCGACTCAGCGTAGGTCTGGTCAGAATTCGGAAGACCGATACAGAAGTTTATAGGTGAATATCAGCTTATTTAGTCTTGCGTAACTTGTTTTACCTCAAAACTTATTTTACAAATCCAGATTTGGTCTCTGACAGTTCAATCGCTATCAATCAATAGAAAACTTGTTTTAAAAGGAAATCCTTTCCGGGACTTCAATGCTGATCANGAAAACTTGTTTTAAAAGGAAATCCTTTCCGGGACTTCAATGCTGATCACTACAGCCTGACCAGCTGAGCACACTGGTTCCAAACTAGAAAATAATGTAAAAAGAGCGGATTTTCCTAAGAAGAGCACAAGGTCTGAAGAAGTGTTCCATTTTCATAGATGGGGCACGGAAGAAGAGCATTCAGGTGTGCCAAGCACGGAACTGGGATAATGATGTAGGCTGAGGAACCTCAGGAGGTTTCTCCTCCAGCCTGCTGGAGGCAGGGCTGCTCCAGGGATGGACCGGGCTGCTCAAGGATTTACCCCGTTGGGTCTTGAAACCTCCAAGGATGGAGATCAACTGCAATGAGGAACCTGGCTGGGATGTCTCAACAGCCTGCGGGGGCTGCTGTTAGGTCCCCGCAAAGCCTCCCTGAAGGCAGAGCAGATCCATCC
Source organism: Himantopus leucocephalus (assembly GCA_003993805.1). Lineage (NCBI taxonomy): Eukaryota > Metazoa > Chordata > Aves > Charadriiformes > Recurvirostridae > Himantopus > Himantopus leucocephalus. The sequence continues at coordinate 36,698,744 of RSEF01000006.1, read as the reverse complement.
TTC
>RSEF01000006.1:36685089-36697741 GCA_003993805.1 Himantopus leucocephalus | reverse complement strand
ACATACGGACATAACGAGAAAAACACCAGTATTCAGTATTATTTTAAAATAGTGTTAATAATTAATGAACTCATCCATGCTAACATGTCTAGTGTTTGGTTTTTTTTTTTTAATAAGAAATTAAATCAAGCATCTCTCAATGGCAATCAATTCCCAATCGTTAGCGTCACCGAATCCGTAGCTTTTCCCATAAACCTATTCTAAACATTCTCGTGTGCAGGGACCCTGACACAAAACTGAACTGTTTTTATGTGCGGTTACCGACTCATCCAGAGACCAGTATTCTGTAATCATTTCAAATGACAGAGGAAAATTCACTGGTGAATCATATAAGAGCTAAAAGTGAAAGTTCTCACGGCGTGTTCTGTACATGTCCAGGCTATTTTCTTAAGAAGTTGCAAATTTTTAATTTTTTACATTTTTTTAAAACTGGAAAAGCTAACATACATATAGTCTTGCTTAAAATTACATATCGTGTTATATCGTACCATACTATGTAATTTGTAATAAAATGTTTTTGCAAGTGTGTAAAATGTATCATATTGTATTACATTTAGAATCACTCAGGCTCAGGTTAGATAGACACAGAGAAAAACCTAATTCTTTAGAGCTTTTAGTTAAATGTGACTGACAAAGCTATTTTCACCCTAATGTAGAAGATCTTATAAAACGCAGGTATGAGGTTATAACGAAGAAAATGCACCTTTACTTTCAGTGTGGCACATGACATCGCTTTGCTGAGTTCACGGACAATGACATGCACTTCCATACACTGATTTGCTATATGCACTTCTCCCGTATCATGCTTAAAAATACTTTTTAGCCAATAAATACCGCAGTGATTTTCTATTACTTGCTATTTTCTGAGTCCATATGCTTTCCATTAAGCAACAGTTACATCCTTTGTTTTAGAACTATTAAGAAACACTATTCATGTGAATATCACTTGTTTTCTTAAAGAAAAAAGTCACTGTAAAAATAGTTTAAAAAAAAAAATCAGGATAAACTGAAAAAAATCATGATTAAAACTGAAAAATCCTACCATCGGTACAAAGTGTTTGCTTTTTCTTCATTAAGATGCAACACCACCACCTATGCCTTTAATTTCACTCTATCTTTTAAAGGTTAATCACTTTTTCAAAATCAAATAGGTTCATTTTTCATGAACACTTTCAAATCAAGTACGCTCTTAGATTATACCATTTCTTTAGCACCTGTATAATAGCACACATTATATATTACTACTGGAATTTGTTAACTGGATTGCCACTAAAAATATAACCACTATAGCGACACAACGCTGTTCGAGTAGAATGAAATGGACTGCATGAAACAGTTTTAGTATTCTTTCAGCATCCGTAAAATACAACTGTGGCTTATTAAAATAATCGGAGTGCTAGAAATTTGCTGTCAATTTGTTTAGGTGAACGCGGTTTGTTGCGATGAACATTGGTAGGGCATACTCCGTACCCAGTCGCTGCACCACTGAGATTACATTTTACAACACAAACAAGCTCAGTATTAGCGATGGAAGAAAATCATGACCGTCATTCAAATACCACTTCAGTTTTTGTGAAATTAGTTTGCAATGCTTAATTTCAAGTGTTTCCGAAAGATAAGAAAACATGCAATTCAATAAAACAAAGTATAATTTTTTTACATCGTAGAAGTCCGGTGAAGGAAATGAAGCTTTCTCCCCAACGTTTTGGAACCCATCAACCCTAAACTTGTCAGATTTTAAGGCTCAGAAAAACAATTCTCATCTAGCTTCAACTCCTAAATAACTTTAGCCCCCGAACTCTCTCCTGTGACCCTCAATAACTCATATTTTACTTAGAACTGCATTTTATTGCCTTCCAGAAAAGCATCCTGCCTTGAAGATGCCACAAGATGGAGAATCCACCACTGCCTTTGATTGATCCATTATTGCAGGGTTCACTGCCCACGTCAGTGCCATGTTCTCTGCTCTACTTTACACTTGTCACTCTCCAGTGCTGTCACCAGCTCCTCCCCTCCCCTTTGACAGGTGTCATCTTCACCCTACAGAGATTCTTCTTCACTAGCACCGAGGGGCACCTCTAAACCTTCTTCCTATTAACATCAGATGGCTTTCACATCTCGCACCACAAATCACTTACTTTCTCTACTTTCTGACGATTTCTGCAGGATTTCTGTTTTGGTTTCACCGCAGCCTTTTTTTAAAGTGTAGAAGGGGGAAAAAAACGACTTGGGAAACACTTCACTAATCAGTAAAGTCATAAAGTCCTCTCCTGTCTGCTGCTTCCTAGCCACAAATCCCAGGAGAATCTAAAATAGATTTTTTTCCCCATCACAGCAGGTGTCCACACCGACTCTGTTCACCGTATACCACTACGTGGTTTTCAGAGCCAGTGCTCCTCAGGACAGAGTCTCTTGGCAGTCAAGGCACTTCCTACCTACTTTCCTGCCCTCTCTGTTCCTGTATCTGTGAGCTAGATTATTTTTTTTTCTGTATCAAAATGGAATTTAATTTGTTCCCCCATATAAAGGATCCAATATTGTCTATTTCATAGACAATGATCATACAGTTGCACAAATCTGCCAACTGAAGTGTCTTCCAAAAACTGTACACACAGGGATCTAAAAACCCCATCTGGATGTCCTTTCTGAAATTAAAAGAGTTCAGCAACTAGCTTGTTTTTCTTGGCTTTGTAAACGAAAAACATACCAAGCTGCTGACCACACGGAAGTAGGGAGCAGTCATGATTCATTCTGGACCTACCATCGTGGCCGGTCAATTCTGATTTACTGAAGGAGGCCAATATGTTGACTCGCATGGAATGCAACGTTCTTCAAAAGTTACTCGGCAAGAGAAGAGGTGGTTTAAAATTATCCTTAAAAAAAACACCCCAAGAAAGCATGCTCAATTTACTTTTTTTCAGGCAACGTGTGCTTCAGTAGGAAAGATTCTGTGATCTTGTTATCGGTACCATAGGCAGGACAAGCTCTAGGCACGGGCAAAAGGAGCCCAAAGCCGCCAACTTCCGCGAGCACCACCGAACCCCGATCTTGCATCGGCCAACTCAGCCCCCACGGGCTGCATCCAGTTCTTACCTTCACTACAGTAACGCACACACAACCCTCTACTCGGTTCGCAAACGGATCAAGTAAAGATCACCAGTGAGATTCCCAGAGGAAGAAGTAGCCAAAAATAACGAGTATTAAAGTGGAGACAAGATTTTTTTTCTCGCATGTTAAAAACTCATTAGATACAGCAGGCTGGATACTAATGCTAATTTCCAAGTATATAAATTCACTCCTTTCACTGAAACTACCTGTATAAGTGGCCAGACTGTGCTTAATCTTAGTTAATACAGACACCAGTAAAACTCAGGGTTTGGGGTGGTTTGGGTTGTTTTTTTTTTTTTTTTTAAACAAATCCTGGAGGCTAGAAGAGAGTGTCCAGTATCACAAATGTTAACTTAAATTCATCTTGCTACCAATTTCTACCAAAATTATGGTCAAATCAGATTTTAATTCATCATTTATACTCTGCTTTATTTATTGCCTAGTTTTTCTTCTTACAACTGGTCTATCTTATTTCAAGGTAATTCTCTTTTGAAGGTATATGACAAAAATAGCTTATGATTTTTATCCAGAAACTCACACATTTCAGGAAGCAAAAATTAAAAAAAAAAATAAATGTGCAAAGTCAGACTATTGGAGAATCTTTCCAGTCTGTTCAACACTGTAGAAAAGGCACCTCCTGTAATTAAACATGGTTAATTGGCAATTTAAGGTTTAACAGACAGGAAATTTTGCCACAGATGCGAGGTACAGCCTTGAAGAATACTGAAGACCAAAAACCTTTAGCAGGTCATCCCCAATACCTCCTATATTCAGACTGAGATGCGCTAGGCGTCGGGTAAGAGTTACCAAATTCCTTGTTTCCTGGATTAAGGTGGAGTGTTTGTAACACAGTGAAGCAAATACACTTAAACAGATTAGCGTGCTGATCTGCACCCATCGCTGCAGGCTGGTCCCTTGCCTTACCCTGAAGGTCAGGGGGTTGGTACCACAACTCATCCACCTTTAATCAACGTTTTCCAAAGGAAACTGCCCCGGTAACAGTCGTTCAGTATCAGCCACGAGAACGCTCTCCATAGCTTAGAATGCAAAGTCATTTGAATTATTTACGATATCTTTACTAGCCTCTAATTGCATATCCTCCCGAAACTGTAAATCAGGGCCGTATGTTCCCATTACATTAGCACATCCAGCAACCGCATCTTCTATTGAAGATTTTTATTCACTAATGTTAAATCACATTACATTTAAGCATTCCACTTCCGCCACCTCTGTTCCAAGATAACTGCATTTTCACTTGAGCACTTAATTTCTTTACAATCCTCCACTGATCGCAGAAAATTCCGGCCTCTCAGAAACACCGTCTCTCATCGACGTACCTACCACACAGTGTAAGTCAAAGAATATTATTAAAATAGAAAGAGAAACAATTTCTACAACCGTCTTTGGGATCTACAGTGGTAAACATCAAAGTTCATGCATCCCAAACACACCTGTAGTTCCATAGTGATTAGAACACAGGTTTATAAAGAATGCGAAATTAAACAAGGTTGATTGCCACCCTAAGGGGATTATGAATCCGTGTTCCTATACCGCTACCAAATGGAAAAGAAGTCTCGTCTGGGACGAGAAGGACCACGTCTTCCATTCGTTTGAGTTATTCAACGCAGGATGCTCACAGCAATGCTTCCAGAATGAAGCTAACAGCTGCTGAATCTTAATGTATATACACTTCACATCCACAGGAGTAAATGCCAATTTCTCAGTATTTTTTGATCCAAGGTGGTTTTTTTGTTTTTGGTTTTTTGGGGTTTTTTTATATTTAAAGTGTGTTATGCAACATTAGGTTTTGGATGAAGATGACACAGCAAAGTATTTCTTCAAGGCGCAAACATGCCAGCTTTAATGCACCAATATAGCTATAATTAGATCAGAAACAAATTGCTACATCGTGTATTTTACTTCTTTTCAAAAAGTTATCATTTCTTGAACTACACCTCTATAAGATCCTTTATTTTTAAAATTCCTTCCTTCTACTCATCCTGTACGGTTAATTCTCTAATGTAAGTTCCAGGTAAAAGTATACTAACATTGACAACAGAAAAGTTAATGCATAATTTCAACCTGGTTCTGATCCAAGAGGGGTCAGGTTACGCTTGCTAATTTTCACTTGCATTTTACTCCTCCTACTTTGCTGATGCCACAAAAAGGAGNGTATACTAACATTGACAACAGAAAAGTTAATGCATGATTTCAACCTGGTTCTGATCCAAGAGGGGCCAGGTTACGCTTGCCAATTTTCGCTTGCATTTTACTCCTCCTACTTTGCTGATGCCACAAAAAGGAGTTGTTACTGGTTGATCACAGGGGCGTCCGTTGAGCAAGGGACTGGATTTTAAGACAGGAGCAAGTACTCATTACACAATTACAGAGTGTGCGGACAGAGCCATTTCAAGCTGTATTCATCACCACTATGGGTATTTTTAATACAACTGTGCTTAGATATCTAACATATGTACAGAAGTTCTCAAATATAATTTGATAAATGCAAAAGGAATAATTAACAGTTTAAAATATCATCTAAATCATGTTCATCAAAACAGTAATTAATTCCCATTCAAACTGTAACTGAGTAAGTTTCCTGTATGTATGTCTTACAAGACTACACCTTCTGCGCAACTGCGCAAAGAAGTAAAGTTTTGAACCCTTGTACAGAAAAATATAAAGATATCGATTCTGCATATTATTAATAGTTTCTGTGGTAACACCCAAAGCAACAGTAACACATAAACCTTCTGACTCCCTTTCACTGGTACTGCATCCCAGCACTAGAATATTTGGTAAGAATGATCTCTGCTTATAACCATTTCTTGCTCCAACAGTGGATCTGATGATCCATTATCACTTCCCTACAACAAAAACTACTGTTGCAAATCAAAGCGATAAAAGCAGAAGACAAAAAAAACCCAAAACTTAGTGGATGACACAGTAAAATTGCAGTATGTTTGCCGACACAAGCACCGCCATACGCCAAGTAAACGGGACAGAAGCAGATCAGTACGATGGGCTGAGGACAGAGAGCCTTCTCATAAAAACGCAAGTATCACTGCGTGCAATTACAGAGAGAAATAAAATTGGAAAGAAAAGGGACATCAAAAAAAGAAAGCACTAATGGAATCATATATCTGACTAACAAATAAACCCTTTTTTAAGACCGAAATCAGTGTATCAAACCAAACTGAGCCAATTAATGTGGACCAGAAGAACAGCTACTCAGACAGATGAGAGATCTAGTCCACTTTGACCAGTTTGCTATGTATCAGTTGCCAGACGCAGACGCCTAAGGAAGAATACAAGGTAAAGGCAAACACGCAGTGAGACTCCCAAAAACACAGTAAGATCTATCCCCACCTTAGATATCAACAGGTGTCACTTTTTTTTTTTTTTTTCATTTTTTAGACCAATGTTAATGATACAGTTGAAAAATTCAGGTGTCAGGCTTTAAAATCACAGTGCTATGCCACCGAAGTGGAAAACGCTAACTTGCCGATACTGCACCAGTCCTTCCTCCAGGTTTTCAAAACTTAATAATTTGGGGCTCTATTCTTCAATCGTGCAAATACTGCCGTTATCCTGGTTATCTCAGTTATAGCCACAGAAGGCAATTAAATGCCCATAGAGTCAAACGATTGCTAATGCAGTAACAAACACACAAGTCTCCCATCTCCACACTTTTCAGCTGGCTAATTACAAATAATACATCATTTTGGTTAACACAGACATCTAAAATCTGGCTGATGACCTGGCCACCAATATTTTTTAAGTATTTTTTTCTCCCCCTGTATAAACCACAGAAAAATTACGAGACAGTGTTTTACAGCTTACTGAACACAAAGACAGTTACAGAAGGTTTTGATTGCTTTGGGTCACCTGGGATCTAAATCCTATTACAGCCAGGTTCAAAAAGATGTGACAGAGGTATTTAAGTTTACATCAAGAGACACTTACAATGAGCTCCGAATCACGTCCCATGGAAATGACTGTTCTGTTTACTGTCCTCAATAGCTTTTCCATGATTATCTGGACATGTCGTTGTGTTGGCCCCTAAGGAAAAAGAATAAATTAGTGGTAACTAGATACAACAGACACCAATACAATTGAACTATTTATGTTTGCTTTTAAATCCGCCTGTCTTGTGGAAGTTAAATAAAACATCACTCACTGCTGTTCATCAAAAGCAGACAATTAGTCTCCCATTTTAACGAACATCATGCAAAATCTATTTTATTAATACATGTTACTGATAAATTAACATGTACTGTTACAGTCCTTTAAATGAAAAGCAAGTGCCTGAAAATATAGCAAAGCCCATGGCATTTAGTTACCTAATAATTTTATTTTCCTAAGTCATTTTTCCAGCATCAAAAGCCCACAGGCATTAACAAATCTGGGGGGCTATTTTGCAACAACTCAATTAAAAGAAAAAGAAAAGCAAAGCAAAACTTTGGTTAAGGAACTTTAATTTCAGCCAATTGTCTCAAATTAATACTTCGGTATTGGAAGTAATCTGCCACTGTTTTTGAAAAAGCCAAAAATGAAATATTTAGCGCAACTGGCTTTTAAGAACAAGTTCAGAAACCTCATGCAGAATGATGCCTACGGGAACTGAACCAGAAACACATGACAAGGAGAAAGAAACAGATGAGCTTTGCTCCCATCTTTTACTTTGTAAACAGGCTTCTTCAGAGTTTTCATTAGTCTGAAGGAGAAGACTTCAAGAAGGGTCTGTGAGACAGAAAGGGGAAACAGTTCTACAGCCAACACTTGCAAGCGTTTTCCCGGATAACTGCCTAAATAAAGCAGCATCTTTGTGTTGCTTCTTGACCATCAAACAAACATTCCGATGAACCATTTTCTTTCTTGCCCTTGGATACATATAATAACCCACATCTTATCGTTGGATTATGCTGAATTACCGACGGCAGACTCGTATATATGAAAAAATGCATTTGCATATTTGAAGAACGAGCCCTCATCAGTGCATACGCACACAGCTACTGCTCCAGTATAGACTTTTGTCCTGCTGCTGGTAGACGTGTCTTTGGGATAAACCTTACAATTCTGGCACCAAGCGTGTCTGCAGGGAAGAACGCATCTATCTCAGTACCCCGCTCCTCTCCACCCTGCAGCTCTCGCTGCTTCCTCTCCTACGAGTTCTCTCCAAGACCTTCCTTCTCTCTCCATTCCTGGCACTTGTGCTGCTCCTGCCCATTTTCAATTTTACTTTACATCGCTCCTCACTCGCACCGATTCCTTCCTTTCCCTGTCCCCTTCTCCGTCCCCGCGCTCCACCGGCACATGGATATCTATTTTCTGCAGCCCCCTCGCAGCCGGCCGCTAACCCAGCACGGCGCAGCCCCCGGCTCCGCTTCTGCCCCTCGCGCGGCGCCGCTCCAGCGGGGCTCAGCCCAGGAGAGGGGCCAGCCGCACGTGAGTCGCTACCAGGGAGAGAAACACAGCCAACAAAGGGAGACAAGAAGCAGCCAAGCTGTCAAAAACAAATTCTTTTTTTTTTTTAAAACAACCCACTCTCTGAAGCAGTCACACAGACCTACTTTAAAAAAGAAAAAAAAAAATAATCAGAACAAGTCCAAAAAGCACAGTCAGATAAGATGCTAGATACAATGTGAGTCGCTGACCCCTGAGATCCTTTCCAACTAAATTAGCGTGTGATTCTGCGTAGGACCGAAGGTTCAGGCAGCAGCCTCATCAGCCCCGACTTCTTCAACTCACTGCAGCTCTCCGGCAAAGCACCAATATTTGCATATTTGTGTGAAGTCAAGAGAAGACAAAAAAGGGACTATTACGCAAGCTACACATCTGCATACCAGCCCGGGGCGCTGCACAGGTTCTCATGCCCAACCGCCTCGTACGTTCACAGTCTGAATACTCTCACAGCTACACTAGTTACAAGATTTATGCAGGAGCCATCACTTTCCAGTTCTCACTGAGGTGGAGAATTCTACTAGCTAACTTTAAAAGGCACTTCAAAAAGCTAAATAAGTTTGCTGTGTCAACAAAAGTGTGTGTTCATGTATATGTATATATATGTGTATGCACATCCCCCCGGTTCAGGCTGGCCTAGCAGGCCAGCATCAATGCAAGTCAAATGTGTGTCTCCCAAAATGCTCATGGAGGAAAAAAAAAAAAAACACAAAAAAACCCCAAANTGTCAACAAAAGTGTATGTTCATGTATATGTATATATATGTGTATGCACATCCCCCCCCTGTTCAGGCTGGCCTAGCAGGCCAGCATCAATGCAAGTCAAACGTACGTCTCCCAAAATGCTCATGGAGNCTCCTAAGAACACCTCTTTACTCACTATCTAACTAATGTCTGAAAAATTGTTATTGGATGTGCCTCAGAAAAAATAAGGAATGTCCTGAGATGTCACACAACACATCCCTGTAAGACTTAAAAGAGACTGGTTAGAAAAGGGAGGAAGAAAATCTAAGCCATCAAGTTACCTCCTCAATTCATTCTACTAAGAGCCATTTCTTTTAAGCGCTAATCATCACAGAACCGTACGATACTAACCACGTCCTTCTTGTAAAGCACTTCCAGGATGTTACTCAGCAACTGGCAACAAGCCTCCAAATCTTCTTGTCTTTCCAAGTGATACTTCAGCTGATCTGTCATTGTTGGCAGCAAGATCTCCCTGCAGTCTGCACACAAAACATAAGGTTACATACACAGCTTTAAATAACTTCACAGCGTTGCCTAAATAACCAATCTGCCTCAGTGCTTACGTAAGATTAAAAAAAAAATCAGGAAAATTAAGATAACTTCCAGATTTCCAGTCACCTGCTTTTCAACCAAAAAAATGAAAAAACCTGAAAAAGTTATAAGCAAGTGAAAATGAAGTCATTGGGTTAAGAACGCTTGGACACACGCTACCCTCCCACCCGCGCCACCGCCAGCCCCAGTTCAACAAAGTACTTGAGTGGTCTCACTGATGTTAACTGCCTCTGCTTAAAAACATCCATTAACTGGACCTACCCCATGCCACCACACAGCGTTACACAAAGCATTACGTACAAGCTTAGCTCCTTGCTTGCTCGACTGCTTGAGTGTCGTTAAGGTGTATTAAACTTCCTTTACCTCACCCATACTGGTTACCAGTGCAGCACAGCCAAGCTGTACAAACATGACCCGCTGAGACGTATGATGCTATTCAGATTAACGTTCAGCTGCGTGACATGGTCTTTTATAGCTCAAAAAATGCTGCTGAAATACCTTATGCTGGTATTCAGACGGAGACGCCTGTACAGGACGTGCAGAGAGAGAGAGGGAAGATGAGGAAAACGGACACAGAGCTGAATAATGGAGCTCAACGTTTTGGCTCGAGTCAAGAATGTAAGGGAAATAAGGTGAAAACTGATACTTCTAAACCTTCCAGCAGGTAATCCTGGGGCACTGATATAATGAATCTAATTAACGTTTAACCTGCAAATTGTCTTGCACAGAGGGAGTACAGGGACCTAGACTTCACTCCTAACCCCAGACCACGCTCTTTTTCCTTTAGGAGAGACGGCACAGGCAGCGATCCCTGCCTTCTCTACGGTGGCATCAGCTGCAACCCACCACGGCATGAGACTAGAAGCACGCACGCTTCATCCGCAGAATGGGAAAGAGTGAAGTTAAACCCCTTTCGCCTCCCCCATTCCCAGCCCTCAAATAAATCCACTCCCAAAGAGGAACTGGTTATTCTTGTTCATCAGAGCCTGACTTACTCAAGCAGAAATAATGATGATTAAATTACACAGTATATATACCATCAGCATAGTACTAAAACATATTTTGGGGGTGAGGGAAAGGAGAGCAAGAAGGGACGAGGAAGAATTAAGACCATTTTGGGTTTTTTCCACCTCCTCTAAATAATATTGTAGAACAGAAACACAAGAAAACTGTCCTGGTTTGAGGTGACTTTTCCAGCTATTTTACCCTACTAGACACCAGTTCCCAATTCCCTTTCCCTCCCGATCTGCCCAACTATCTCATGTACATATGGAAGAAGGTGTGAGCTCTGCTCTGCCCAACGGACGGAGTACTACGTCTCTATACCGAAAGGGCTGGATTACCAAGCCGGCAGGCAGCTTTTCCTCGGAGAAGTCATACGCATAAGACAGAAAGAATAAGACGCACAGCTATGTGTGTACGTGCACATGAACGAAGTATCTTGAAAAATAACAGTTACCATTAAGAAATTGTTTTTTTCCTGACACATGGACATACACTATCACAACGTGGGTCACTCCGAAAAGTTGGGTTTGTATTGTAAGTCCACCTGGCGCACAATCTCTGCAAAGACGACTGAAAAACTCACNTTTTTTTCCTGACACATGGACATACACTATCACAACGTCGGTCACTCCGAAAAGTTGGGTTTGTATTATAAATCCACCTGGCGCACAATCTCTGCAAAGACGACTGAAAAACTCACTTAGTCAAATGCTACATTGGCTGTTGGCTCCTGAGATCTGCAGTTACACGGTACCTGGAAAAATATGGAGGAAGCTCCTGACAGCCACACAAAAGATATAACACACTGACAATTTGTTTTAGTGATATTACCCAAACTGCTTGGACTTGATGGCATATGGATGACTCACAAGAGAAAGCTTCATGGCAGTCCTTAATGACTATATCATTGCTTAGAGGTTATTTTCACACAAAAGCTGAACTCCCTGGAACATTCAGAAATGCTCACGAGCACTCAATTAAGTCTTTATTTAAGATGATTTTAAATAGTTCCGGACCAGTAAGCATCACCACCCCAACATCAAGAGCCTGAGTAACATACAGACCACAGCAGGTGGCGCAAGACTGAAAAATGAAAGCAGGAGACTAATCTCAATTAAGAGGGGATGACCCTGTACCGCAATGGGAATGCACTCATTTAGGGTTATACCTAACCCTTTCCCGAGAAGCCAAGAGATCAATAGCCCAAAGTAACGCTTGCAACACCAGGAAGCCTCTTCTTGGTAGCAGCAGAAGCTCCTTCTGCACCCAAACACTCCCTTTATTGATACACACTTGGTCTCGGTGGACGTAACTGGCACCCAGAAGCAGTCAGGATAGGCAGCAGTTACCAAAAGAGCAAATTGTTGCTGAGAAGCTACAGCAAATACCAGTAGCCCGAGGCACGACGAAGATCCACATCACCAACAGATGGTGACCCTGGCTTTGATTCACCAGAACCGAGTATCTTTACTGGCTGATGAGACGTCCAGAGACAGAATGTGCACTTCCACCCTCACCCATTCCTGATGGTTCCCGTCAGTATTCAGGAGATGCCCCACCGGGTGCCGAGGTGTCAGTGCTGTAGAAGGTACTACTGTAACAGAGTACCCAACTGCACTGCACCTTCAAAACCTCTCCATAGTGAAAACTGAGGCTCAGCTGACAGTCTGCTGGTTACAAGCGTGGGATGGAGAAGGCAGTATCACCAGGGCGAAAATATGCACTGCAGGTACCAGAAAAACTGACAGCTAGGAGGCAAAGGGGTGCCAAGGATGAAGAAA
>RSEF01000006.1:36673922-36685079 GCA_003993805.1 Himantopus leucocephalus | reverse complement strand
CAAACCGTTCTGTGATTCTATGACAGACCAACAGTGCAGCAGGCACGCCTCGCGCTTCAGTATTTCCCACCAGAATGGCCACTGGGACTGAAGCTATCAATGCTGGGCAGTCACCTAAAGCAGTGTTTCCAGGGGAAGTTTTAGCAAAAATCAGCTCAGCTTTTTGACAGTTTAGGAGAATATATGCTGCAGGCAAGAAGTCTAAAACCAGAAGACAGTGCAAAACAGGGGAACTATGAGAAGACTGAATTACTAAGTCAAGATAAGTAGCCAGAAGGGATAAAAGAGAAATTCCCTGATAAAACTACCACTACAACAGCCCGCCTTGTAGGAGCTTCTGCTCCTCCACAAGTCAAATGCTACGGTACTGAAGCCTCTGAAAGAAGTGCCGCATTTCATTAGTAAGGATGCTAAAGCTACTCTTGGATCTAGATGCAGTGATACACACTGCAGCTGTGCAAAGAGTTTGCATGACGAGTGCTGCACAGAGTTATGTGATCTCTCTTTAAGACAAAACACCATTTAGGAACAGAAATTTAAACTCAGATTAAACCATCCAAGATGCACTGCAAACCCGGGTATCTTGGAGGGCACTGGACCCTGCAAGCTCTCCGTAAATGTCACTGTCGGACCAGGAGGATCATCCCAGCTGACCTACCACATGTTCCACCGACTCCTTTTACAACATGCTCCTATTTTGGACCCTCCTCCGTCTTGAGCACCTTCAGCCAAGTGGTAGATAGGGGAGAGTTACGTAAAATATAACCAATGCCCTTATGAGACAAATCAATAATTTAAAGAGAAAACCTTAACTTTAAACCCTAACTTTAAGCCCTAACTTTAAACCCTAACTTTTTTAAAGAGAAAACCACAATTGAATTTTTTTTTAAATAAGATTCAATTTTGAACATAGCAACATTAAAAAAAAAAAAAAGTTGTTTCAAACCTCTATTTTTCAGCTGCAGTGAAACAGCATCATAGAGGAACAATTAAGTTGCCCTACTGACTACCCAACTGCATCCTGTAGTGTCAACTATAGCACAGATGAGACACGGTGATTGTTTCTGGCAATTAAATTCTTTCCCCTCAAGATGACTTTTTAGAATATTAATACGATCTAGCACAAAGCTAGAGACAATGTGGAAGGCAAAAAAAAAAAACAAACACCTCCACTCTTGTACTTTAAGGGGCTTTTGCTGCTTTTTAGTACCAAAAATGCTGATACTTTTAATAAACGTTCTAAGAATAGGTTTTTGAGAACACAGTTATTTGGTGTATGAAATTTACATTTTTTGCTAAGACTCCACATCTATTTTCATATTATTTTGTCTTCATATAGAAAAGAATACATACTTCTTAGTATTAAGGGAAACCAGGTTAGTTTGCAATTTTTTTGAATAAATAGGCAACTGATCAAACATTAAACATTAAACACTTCTAAAAAGATGAGGTGCCAAAAACTTAAACTGCTCTAGAAATCAATAGGAAAAGAAACATATCTAAGTTTGATCGCCCATTTCCCTCAAAATTCTACTTATTTCTGCGATGAGAAATACATTCAAGAACTCGACCAAAATTCCAGCCGCAGGCATCACTGATGCCTTCTTCCATTGCAGGAGATGAGCCACGTTAACCGCATCCCCTACTGCAGCACACATCAATTCACCGCTTCCGCTCCCAATTAAATCCCCATTTAGCCACTGCTCTGAGGAGGGGGAAAGGCTTGAGTCGTTACCCCGAAGGCGTCACTAGGATTACGGTAAGGATGGGATCAGTTGGGCTGTGTCCTGTGGAGCTCTAAGCTCAAGCACAGCAGAAAAACTTACTGGGCAGCACCATCACTGCAGGTTTTAAAGCCCAAATATAAAGTCCCAACTCCATAGCAACAGTCTAAAACAGTCAGTAAAAAGTATTCAGCATTGTGTCTTTACAGTCATTTCCAGGCAGTATTTAAAAGGGTAGTAAAAGAATTTGATTGAGTGGGAAAAATAAACCACCATTTCATCAAATGTTAATCTGTGTCAAATGTTAATCTGTTCGTTGGCCTCAACAGCTCATAAACAGAGGTCAAAAAACAGTTTCAAAAGTATCTTCTACAAACTAAAACACAAACTTACAAACAAAAGACAACCACTTACATCCATCTTTTACAAACTAATGTAGATCCACCACTGAAAATTTTAAGGGTAGAAAGTAAGTTTTATTAGGGTATATTGTCTGGACAAAGTCAACCGAAATACGGAGGTCTAGTGAAATCTTGCTATTAAGAAGAAATTGCATTGATATGCAGAAACCGTACCAATTCTCTAACACCCAAAACCCACGTGGACTAAATCTCCGCAGCCTGTTTTATTCTGTGATTATCTTCTAGTGGAACTGCCCTTTCCGCTCCTGTTTAAATTACCGTCCCGTGTGAATTTTAATCCTTGAACAGAAATCTGTACGAGAAAATGAGTCTTCTGTTTAATATTTTGTGCATTATTCGAAGGTCTTTATCGTGAATTATTTCCATGAAGGAGCACGTTGAAGAAGTCATGCTAGACTTCCCGTTAGTCACAAAGGTCAGAAGCGCTCAATAGCTTTCACAAGGCTACTTTAGCTTCTGGAAGTAAACTTTTTACTAAATCAAATCACTAGCCAATTTCTGCAGAGGGGGAACAAACAAATCAAGAGTAGACTACTGTAGTTCTTGGCGGGAAAAATTACTCAAAGCTGTATCAACCATTAACTTGGCTACCTTCACTCCTTTGAAATTTTGAATTGTGCTGGGTTTCAGTGTTCAATTTTGTCTTTGATTTTGAAGTTACTCTAAGATATTATTAGAATCTATGTAATGGTATAGAACAGCGCCAAACAAAATAGGTTAAAATCACGGTGATGCGAGTTAAGTAGTTAGCGCAGAGCCCACATGGAAATAGTTCACTCCTTAAGGTAGATACAGTGATAATTAAGATTAATAAATATGGCATTACAGAGTGAAAATAAGACAAGTAGACACAAATTCTTAAGATTTCATTAGTATAGCAAACTCAGGAAACTAAACGATGCGAATAGTAATTTTCACCATCTTTTTGTTTCCTACCCGCATTAATTAACTTATATTCTTTCTCATCTTATCTCTAGCCTGTAAGATGCTTAGTAGAAAAAAAATGGATCTTAATGGCTTGCTAACACTGACAATGCGTTGGATCCTCGGCATTTGTGATTTTCAGGCTGAAATAGGAAATTTAACA
This sequence comes from Himantopus leucocephalus, assembly GCA_003993805.1. Taxonomy (NCBI): domain Eukaryota; kingdom Metazoa; phylum Chordata; class Aves; order Charadriiformes; family Recurvirostridae; genus Himantopus; species Himantopus leucocephalus. Next base: position 36,681,846 of record RSEF01000006.1, on the reverse strand, counting down.
GATCGCTTAAAAGTGTATTAAGCTAATTTTCGAGTGATTAGTGCTTATCTGGATCCGGTTCTTCCAAGATGCGGCGTGCACTAACGCCACGTCATCCAATTAACGTGACCCAGAAAGAGACACGATGATACTCTTTTAATTCCTGCTTCACCTGGCCTACTTAAATGCAAAGAGTTAAGCCGCTCTACAAATGCTTGCAGGGTTTGAGCCTTAACATTACAAACTAGGTAATAAAAAGGTAAACAGAAGGGGTGTTGACTGAAAGCCCTCAGCAGCCCCGTCCTCAACCTGATTTATTCGGATTCGGCGATCTTACAAGTACCCAACATATCCCATCATTAGCATCTAGTAGTCTTAAAATGATTCACGCTAATAACGTGTGACTGTGTTAAAAAAGAAGAAAACCCATCCGTATTTCTAAGCTTGTTGCTGGATACCCTCCCACAGTCCATATGCTTAAAACCAAATGGTTATGACTCCTCAAATTCTGTTTTCAATCCCTTATAGAGCAACAAAATTAGAAAAAGTTCACTCTCCTGCCAGCATGCAAAAAATAAACTCATTAACATATATTCTCAAAATCATTTTAAAAAAACCCCATGAAGCCAAAACCAGCAAATCCACTACACCAATCACTAATGGGATTAGCCAGAAAGAAACGGCCCGAGCAAGTTGGCCACCTTGCGTGCATGCCTTGAGCGAGGCGTCCAAATGGTCCACCTTGGCTCTACATCACCCCCTTCATCACAGAACGGGCCCTGTGGACATAGTTTCAACACCTCCTGAAAGCGGTGGATTTCACCCGCGCGCATTATATAGCACGTCCCCACCCAGCCATCTTGTGCCACGCAAACCCCAAAGCACCTTGGAGATGTTCTCAGGGCCTCCAAAAATGGCCGGAGGCCAAAAGGAACCCTTCCTTGACCAGTGCCCCCGCTCCGTGAGTGCTCAATTAGGAAGCCGGGCGGTTCTGTACTCCTCTCCCTGAGGGCTTCAGGCACCTTCGCTGATGGGCAGCTATTCAACGGATTTTGTTTCTCTTTCTTTCCTGAATACCATTCAAATTCTGCATGGAAAATAGTTTTGTGCCAATTTTGTCCTGGGGTACTCGTTATTACGGTACGCGCGTCTTCATTGTTTTCCGAACACAACAACTCCGCTCCACGAACACAAAAAGCAAAGGCTGGGGGACACAAAGCCCAAAGCAAAACAAACAGAGAAACCCCACAGAGGTTCCCGCTGCCTTCAATTCCAAAATTAACAGTCATGTGTAAAAGCAGTTTTCAAGGCAGCATTCAACTGCCCTGCTGTTACCCTCTACCTTTTTGCAACACTTTGCCTCATTCGCTGTAAACCCAACTCCCACGGGGCATCAGTGGTTCTCCCCAGGGACAGAACCAGATCGTGGCATCATCAAAAATCTCATTTTGGGTTCCCTTTGCACTGGTATCAGTCCCTCGCAGAAAGCAAGATGACAGAAGCAGCAGGCTCGGGGTCCTCAGCTCCGGGGCTCAGTCCAGCGCAGACTAACGTCGCTGAGAGCTGCAATTGCAAAGCCATTTTTGAGCAGTCCCGGACTAGACCCGTCTCACTGTGAAGGAATTTCAGAGATTTTTTAATTACAAAGTTCTCGCCTGCATTTAATGAGCACATCAAAAGAAAATTCTCAAAGGTCTGTTATTTGATTTTATTTGGCCAAATTTTCTCCGGAATGACATCTATGCAAACGCCGATACACAGGCAACTGCCCAAAACGTGAAGTTTCTATTGTAAATCTTGTAAGCATGTAGTTTCTTTGGGCAGAAAACTCAGAAAACCAGAATATTTATCACAGACAAAATTTTATACTTGCTCCCAAACCCAGCCTATTGCACTGGAGTTCCACGCACAGGAAAAAAAATCAAGACAGGCATTGAACATGGAGAAACTCCAACTCCATGTTCCAAATTTGGCACTATTGTAGGTAAGTGAACCTTCAGTACGTACTACAGACACGTCAGGCCAACGTTTGTGATCCTAGCATTAAATAATATATGGATTCATCTCTTGGTTTCGTAGGGCTTATTCACAATTGTCAGTCTATCGAAAAACACTGTTATTTCACCTAAGGAAAAATGCTTCCGAAGCCAGTAATTATCATCTCCATCACGCGTAATGCTAGAAGGACATATTGCCCTCACTAATTAAGTTTATGGAGTTTCCATGGGGAGGCTTAGAGGAGAGGCAAAACCAGACGAAGTTTGAAAGTGAAGAGAGCCACATGGCATGGAGAATATTCCAAGAAAAGGTCATTTTTAGAGGAAACCTACAGGTACTTAGGATACAGAAATAGTGCTAAGCAAAACCAAATTGTCAGAGCTGTGACAGGTGACAAACTCAGGTTCACGAATGCAAGAAATGGAGTGCTAAAGGAACAGTCTGTAGAGAGTATCTGCAGCTCTAGAACAAAAATATAACGAAGTCATACAAATATGTAACACTTGCTGAATTTAATGGTATTTCATATGTCCTATATAAAGACCAAAAATAAAGTCAGCTATAGCTAATTTAGAAAGATACGGGAAAAATGAGAGAGTAAGGTTTTTGTCTTATTACTGCAGCACAGACAGGTATACACTGAAACCTGAGTTCGCAAACAAATCCTTCGCCTGAAAGGAGCAGTTACATTAAAAAACCGACCAAGCTAGATAAATTGATCTTGCAAGACAACAATCAATTATTCTGCAAAATTTACAGTTATAAATGCTGAAATAATATGAATGTTTTCATTCATCCTCTTTATACTCTTCAGAAGGAAAATATTTCACTTGGCTGTAAATAGCCGAAAGACAGCCTGAACTGGGCTGCAAATGGTTTTATGCAGTAGAAAATGATAATAACATGGGTTTTGTCACACAGGCTGGAACTAAGATGGTTTTTCTCTTGAGGTCTGTCTTTAATAGAAATTGATTATGGAAAAAAGTTCCTCTGTTCAGCAAGGTTGTTTGGTTTGGTTTTCTTTAAACAATTTATCTTTTTACATCAATTTCAAGCAGCTCTTAAGAAAGCTCTCCGGCAAGAATAACGTTTTGAAAGAAGCAAAACCAAACTCTGCCAATGCCAGAGCTGAAACGCCTTTGGTTTTTTTTTTTTTCCAAAATTTATACTGAGAAACAAACCAACTATAATACACGCCAACTTCTGCACGGCTTTGCGTGCCACTTTACATGAGATTTAGAGAGCTCTTAGAGAAGAACCTATTTCATGCCGAGATTCTCTCACTGTATTACTGTAAAGCATTACCGTGGTGGGGCATTCACAATCGACTGATATCCCATTCCTACTACAAAATTAACGCTGCAGTTACCTAACCAACTGCTTTTTGCTAGCTAAACTGCAAACAAGAGTGTGTTCTCAAGTTATGTCGTTAACAAGGACAGATATTAATCAGTAGGCTCGTCGCGTGCCTCTGCAGTAGCGGGTTCCCCAGCCCAGCTATCACCTCCTGCAAATTCACCAGCCATAGCTATAGTTCCAGCGTATAGCTGACATTTTAAAAATTACCTTCTTTGATTTAGAATGTCTTTTTACAGCTTAACAACACGGAGGCGGGGAAAATATTTTGAATATTTGAATTCTTACCTGCTGTATTTCTCTCTCCCACTATTAGAAAGTTTATCCCGGTCACTCCAAACGACTGAAATGCTGACACTTTTGCTCCAGATGTGTTTAACAGTTAAACTAGGCGCAGCCAGATGCAAAACCAACCAAACACCAAACTAGGTGCAGACAGATGCAAAAAAAAAAAAAGAAAAAAAAGACCTTATGCCTTTCCCGCACCCCTTTCCAGGGCTTCACTGGGAGTCCTTACAGGCAGCCTCTACAGCTCTTCAAAAAACCAAAGCACAAAAAGATCCCCAACATCTCTTACCATCTCCGATTCCCCCTCCTCCACCCCAAGAGGAAAATAAAACCCACCTAAGTCAGCAGACGGTACTGGACGGTACTATGTGCTCAGTTCGCAAAGGCTGTGGCACTGAAGTCCACAAAAATTTCCCAACTTCTGTTCTTCCCGCTTACTTGGAGAATTCCCTCCGAGATGATTTTGGGTGGTTTGTACCGTATATTCAGGGTGCGCTGCCACTCTCCTTAAGCTACACAGGGATTAGTAGTAACAAAAGTTTAAAAAAAATAACTTTTTTAGTTGAGACACACGGGGAGCATGAGGCTGAAAAATCAGACCTAACTTCTCGAGGGGTTTATGCCAAACAAGCGATGGCAGAAATAACTCAGAAAACATTCTGAATACTTATTAAAAGTGAACTGACGTCCAGGAGCAATAACTTCGTATTTACACAGTGCCGAAGTAGCAAAGGTAGTCGGCGCAAAGCCCAAGAAACCGCCGCAGCAGAGGTGGAAGGACAACCTCTCACGTGCCCCAACAGACACAATCACACACAATCTTCCGCTCAATCATTAACTGTTTGGGTTAAAATATGAAGCGAAAGGTACGGAAGAAATAAATTAACCCCAGGGTCTAAATTTCCTTAATTTCACCCTGTCTTCCAAATTCACCCTCCGCTATCCGGGTATCCTGCAACGTAACGCGCAGGACAGGAGGAGAAGACCGAGCGCAGAACTCGGCCACGAGCTGCCGCACAAACGCAGCGGAAACCACGATGTTTCGGGGGATTTGTCAGTGGCCTAGGTTCGGCTTCGAGTATCAGAGTTAACCTTTTGCTGAAGTTTATAATGTGGTTCCTTTGTTTTAGAAGGTAAACTTAAAAAAAAAAAATAAATCTGTAGCGCACACTGTTGAAATAAAGGTTGTAATTTCATCTTTGTTATGTCACATAATTGCTGTCAGGATGTTGTAGCCAACAGCCTTTAGAAGTCAGGAGATGTATTTTAGAGCTTCGGTATATTTTTTGAATGCAAGCTTAGGGTTTAAATGAGCATTTCCCTTATTTCTATTACATTTTAGTGGCAATGGAACAAGCAAGTACCCGCTAGCTGCTACTGAAACAGGTGCTTTCCCTTTCACCTACACATCTGGTCAGCCGAATACATGGATCCTTCCATGGTTTTGTGATTTACAGTGATTTAAAGCAGCGGCCAAGTAGATTTCATGGTGTTACCCTCGTTACAGGGCTACCTTTAGATGCTGTCAGCATACGCTAAAGGCTTGCACTGTGACAGAGAATTGGTTTTTAATTTATTTATATTTTCCACATGCGTATGTATGAACATATGACCGCTGTTTGGTGAAATCGGTCTCACTCACGGTACAACTGGCAAGAAACAGCTAAACTAAAGAAATTGCCATGAAGAGCCTTGTTGCTCGGGGCCAACCCATCAGCTTTTCTCAAAAGCGCCAGGACANCGAGCGCAGAACTCGGCCACGAGCTGCCGCACAAACGCAGCGGAGACCACGACGTTTCGGGGGATTTGTCAGTGGCGTAGGTTCGGCTTCGAGTATCAGAGTTAACCCTTTGCTGAAGTTTATAATGTGGTTCCTTTGTTTTAGAAGGAAAACTTAAAAAAAAAAAAAAAATCTTTTCTCAAAAGCGCCAGGACGCACGCGCCGGGCTGCCACCGCGACCTCCGGCCGTGCAGACGGGAGGGAGAACGGAGCCTGGGAGCCCTCTGAAAGAGCATTTCTCCACAGAGATGAGGGGGAAAAGCAGGATTTCTAGTTTTCAGTCACTTCACAGCACTTCTTCTGTAATCCTCAAGCCCCCCTTAAACAGGGGAGAGAATTTTGCACAATCCCATTCCTACGTTCTTTTGCAATATGTCCTTTTTTGACCTCCCCGCCCTTCACTTTTGGTGCAAGAAATGCAAAGATCTGCTTTACATGTTTATTTTGTATTTGAGTTTCATAAATTAAGCGCTTGTATACGGGTGTCAGATGTTGGCTTAATTGAAATCTTTCTGTCATCGCAATGAGTAACTAATTGCTTTTTTCTTCCAATTTTTTTTTTTTTTTTTTTAGCGTGGAATTGGATTTTAAACAGCAAGAAGATAAACTACAGCCAGTTTTGAGAAAACTTCATCCTATTGAGGAAACTCAGGTTGCACCTTTGCCTTATTCTCAGGAGAGCTACTCCTCCACTCCCAAGCAAAAATCCAAAACTGAATCAAAAAAGCATGGAAGATGGAAACTCTGGTTCCTTTAACCCAAGTCCATTACATGTGGAGTTCAAGGCCTTCTTTGAAAAAAAATATTTGGAGTTCTATCAATCGTCTCTAACGGGATCGCGGTAGACTGACCAGTGTTACCAGGCCGATGTAGTTCTGACCATTCTGGCAGCGTTCAGTTCTCACCGTACGTACCAAAAAGGCCTTTGTACCTATAAACTAATGTCCAGAAGCAAGGCGGTAGAGAACACCTTGCCAACTTTTATTTGCAGTTCACCAATGTGGGATGTAAAACCTGAATTGAAATTTGTACAAAGATGGAAGGTAAAACTAATTTCCCCCTCCCCTCCCCCTTAGATCCGAGAGCGTCACATTCTAACCTGTTAAATTGTAGGCTGTCATCCTGTACACAGCTAAATATCACTATTGTTTTAAAGCCTTTTGGGGATTTGGTTTATTGTCTCTAAAGAAGGAGGGGAAAAACAAAAAGCAAGCAAGCCTTACGTTTGCAACGGTCTTCAGTTTTACAAATCCATGTTGATCGGGGAGTGCAGTTTTCAGCACATATATCCTGGACAAAGCACAATTTTTTCATGTGGTCCAAGACCAAGAATAATCTCTGAGACGTGACTATATGTATATTTGCCTTCACGCGATGTAGACTTCAACCAAGCTAGCACATTTCCACAGCGCACCACCATTTCTATTTTAGCTACGTCCTCACCACCAGACGAACGAGTTTTGCTGCTCATCTGCAAAGGGGTGAGCGGCGAGAAACCTCCCAAAGGCAGGACAAGCCTTGATCCACACCAAGCTGACAGGGGCAAGGCTGTGGGACAATCAGCTGTCCTAGATCTCACTTTTCATCTTTTGGTACCCAAAAGGTCTAAATGACCCATTCTGGCACAGGAGAAAAAAAAACAAAACAAAACAACCCAACCCCACAAACGGAACAATCAAAAGCTCTACGGATTGTTGGCATTTGCCATAATTTGATATCTTTTTTGTAATGCAGCCTTTGGAAAACCTCTACGCTATTGCAGAAGGCACCAGAAAATTTATAGTATGCATTATGCTTTGAAACCTGTTTGGAAGGAGCAGTAATTTTAAATGCTATTTATTTACTAAGCTTCTCAGATGGGTTTCCCAACATATTATATCTCAATCTATTAATTGTACTTGCTGACCGACGCGCTTAGGGAAGAGATGGGAAGCAATTCCCCTCCCCCCACCCTTTTTTTTTCTTTTATATGACACTTAAAATTTTGCTCTGAATTATAAATTGCAACTTTTTCCTTTAAGTACTTGCTACTGTCATCAAACTTGCATCTAGAACGACCGTTTGTGGAAAAAATTCTCATGCTAGAAGTGACCAGANTCTTTTTTTTTTTTTTTCTTTCAAGGATTTAAGATAATTTGAGTCAATGTCATGTGACAAACTGGTTTCCTAAGAATTGGGTTTGAAATTGCATACCCCGCAGCATCAGGAAGATAAAAATTCTTCAGTCTTTAGGTGGAAGAAATGTCAGCATTAGCAGCAGAGTTTGCACATACAGAAAGATTTGAAGTTTTTTCGTTTACACTGCTTTTCCTCTTAGCTCAGCGTCAAATCCATTACTGCAAGAAAACTTGAGGAAAACAACTTATTCCCCCCACACGCACCCAAAGCAGAGAGCAAGAAAAGGAAGTTAAAATGGCAACAGAAAGGCAGAAGGCGTCTGTGTCCACCTCAAAATGAATCTCAGCATGCTTTAATGAACAAAAGTCACCTTTGCAGTAACCCTTCAAGAGGGCTCCGAGATCT
>RSEF01000006.1:36611840-36673822 GCA_003993805.1 Himantopus leucocephalus | reverse complement strand
GTTCAGCCTGGAGAAGAGAAGGCTCCAGGGGGACCTTAGAGCCACTTCCAGTCCCTAAAGGGGTGACAGGAGAGCTGGTGAGGGACTCCTGATCAGGGAGGGGAGCCATGCGAAGAGGGGGAATGGTTTTAATCTGAAAGAGGGGAGATTTAGATGAGATATTAGGAAGAAATTCTTGACTGTGAGGGTGGTGAGACACTGGCCCAGAGAAGCTGTGGCTGCCCCATCCCTGGAGGTGTTCAAGGCCAGGTTGGACGGGGCTTGGAGCAACCTGGGCTGGTGGGAGGTGTCCCTGCCCAGGGCAGGGGGGTGGAACTGGGTGATCTCCAGAGGTCCCTTCCAACCCAAACCATTCTGTGATTCTATGATATAGAGCTTACTTTGAAGTAGGCAAAAAGGAATAAATATCGCCAACAGGAAAGACAAAAGCTATGTCTAAAATCAAAATAGTACTTCATGAAAACTCAGCATGTGACAGGTCATAAAATGGCGTTTACATAATGGATGATTTTTATATATTTTTTCCTTTCTCTTGCAGGATATGATGAAAAACTTCCCTAGCCCTGCTGCCTGGGCTTTTGTTAGGACAGCGCAGCGTGCGGCTGGCCCTCACTGACGCAAGGGTGCCCCATGCTGCTGGTGCTGCCCCCCAGAACCACAGCTCCTTTGCTCCAAAGCCACTTCCAGTAGACCCCATCCAGTAGCCTGGTACCTTTGTCCCACTGGTTTCTATTCACACAACAGATCACAGCTTCACTTTGAACTGAAGCAGAAACAGCTATCGAAACAATTCCATCGCCTTCAGGTTTTCCAGATACCTCTATTAAAATACAAGAGCTAGGAGGCAACAAAATGCAAAGATGGAACCCACCAACACACACACACACACACACAAATATCTATATTTTTCAACAAATCTAGTACTATGGTAATACGCCCTGTGAGGAGATAAGATTTTAAGTGCATCCTCTGCTATAAACGATTTTGAAAAACACTGAGTTGATCATCTGTATCTTGATTAGAAGTACAGAAGAGGAAAGGTTAACCTTCATCAGCCTGCCTGTCACAAACACCTCCCAGCCCTGATTAATGGGCAACCTTGATAAATCTATAGTCTATAACATTAGTCTCCTGCTCAAAAGCCAGCTCTGAAGGTAGCTCACGAGTATGATGCACAATGATTACAGACAACAATAATTCGACAGCTGTTCTCTACTGCACAAGTCCAACCCACAATGATTAATGTCACAGGAATGTGCAGTGAGACTAAAATATTAATCTTTATAAAAGGATGCTCAGGAGGCATTATCAACTTATGAGCATCCAAGCAAAGATTTCAAATGAAACACTGACACAGGAACTATGCTGAAGCTAAATACACGCAATAAATTTTTGTCATTTTAAAAACATTTCATTTGGAGGGACACTGACAAATGCATTTATTTATTTTATGGGTCATTTAGTTAATGTGGCCAAAAAAATAAAACCTATGCTTAGTAACCACGTTTCCGCTACACAGCATGGAGACAAAGATTGTCATTTTAGTCATAATTAAACAATAAGAACTCTTGCAAGTGTTATATGCTGTCTACTAATATTTAATAGACTAATAATTTTCGAACGGAGAAATCACTAGATTTCCTAACTATTTAAGAATACAGCAGCTATACAGCTGACTTAGTAATTAGCTGGAAGTCATTTGTAAAACAAAGCAACCGAAAATAGGAACAACTCTATAGGACAAAACAAATCAGATAAATCACTGTTTACATAAAACCAAAATTCTGATGTTTGCAAGAACTGCGCTTCATTTAACTACCAACCATAAGTACTTACACATTTAGAAGTGAAAACATGCACTAGGTTATCATAAAACTGTTCCACACTGATTTTTAAATTCATGCTTACATTTGGACATACTCTTACAGAAGAGTTTGACAACACAGAATTGTTTCAGGTTTTTCGGAGGGGAGAGGGACATAAAAGGCAGAGATACAGGGTTGGTCTCAATCAACAGTTTGCTGCTTCACACAGACAAAAGAGCTTTTGTGTGCACCATAAAAGATCTGTGTAAATTAGCGTGGTGGGGGTAACAACTGTTACTTAGTTATACATGTATTTACTTACATATGGTCTTATATAGTTATTTATAAAAAATTATCATATATTCATATTTATTTATTTTATATACACATACATAAAATATTATGTATGGCATATATAAGAACATATTGATGTACTTATGTTACCATTGAGCAAGATGTATACATATTTGTCTAAACTAGCATATTTAAGGCTCTATTCAAGTCTCAAAATCAAATAACTTGCTGAATCAGGATGTTAAGCATTGACAGTTTAAAATGCCTTACTGCATGCAAAAAGTTGCATCCCAGTCAGCACAGATGAACACTGGGGCGTTCAAAGACCCTACAGAAGCATCCAGCCCCCATGCAGAGGAGTTCTGCCCAATAATTTTCCTCTCTACAAAAATCAGAGAACGGGAGAGTTGCAAATGAACCCCTCCAACGCACAGCTCACCCACCTCCCTGTTCACAACCATCCTTTGTCCTGCCGGTATCACGACCTGGGCAATACATATACACAAAAACGAGATAAATCACCCAAAAATAGTATGGGAGAGCGTGGCAGTTTAGCTCTTCAAAAACTCCTAAAGGGCAGGTTCTTAGCTTATTGCTGTGATTTAGCCCTTGGAAATAGTTACATTAACTCCTGCAGTAACCGTGACCATTCTTCCACGCTCAAGGAAAACAACATGCAACTTATGCTTTTCCAGAGGAGAATTCACATTTGTTTTGCCAAAGCTGTAACAGATTATTGGTATAAACGTGGAAGGGTAAAAAGGCAGATCAACTACGATGTGCAAAACAGGCCTTGAACTCGATGAACGTCACCCCTGAAAAGGGGCAGAAGCAGCTGTCCTTACGTTTGGGGGGAATCAACAGGAAAATCTTTTCTTTCCTAGTGGCATTTGAGTATTTGTTGTTTCAAGGACAGAAAGTAGAAGCATGAAGATCTGATTCAGATTTAGTCTATACAGAGAGATGTTTTCTACTTGTTGGCCTCTGTAAATAACCACAAGCTTGGAAAAATACGCTCCTTGAAGTCACCTAGCTATTATTCTCCTGTCAAATACATATATACAAATACACACATGCACATTGCTTAACATTGCTCTGACTGACCAGCTACACACTGATTTTTCTTTTTCTCTTTGGTGTAACGGCTCAATTATGAGCTACTGTTAGGACAAAAGCACCAGAACATAAAGAGCGTACAGGGTTTTCCTGCCAGGGCTGAAGAAAGCTTACTAAAAGTACGTAGGAGTTGTGCAAAGGAGAAGCGTTACCTTGAATTTCAGAAGGAAACATAAATGGCACATGACATGACCAGAAAAGAAGCAAACAAATTTTAAAACTCTATTTCACATCCTTTTTTAAAGGCACACAAACTACAATACCACACTACATTCTCATCCAAGGTCCCAAACTCTTCAGATTTTGTGAAAACTATCGAACCATCCATCACTCAACATCATTCTTCAAGCACAATGCTTTAGAAAACTATTTCCCACACCCACCTCCTCACCCTCAAATCCTTCAAGCTTCACAATTTCATGTGTTTTGAATTTTAATTCCTCTGGAGATGAAAATAAGTCTTCCTTGACCTCTGAAAGCACAGAATTAGAGCATTTTTCTCTAACAGAAATACACTGATGAAATGTTCTTTGATTTTCTGTACACTTTACAGTTTTCCATCAATTCCACAATCCTGTACTGCATATTGCTTTTAGAAAAGAAAATCTCATTTCTGCAATATGATACAGGATTAGTTGGATACTTATATGAAAGTATTGCCTGTCAGTTTAAATATACTGAATAAATGAGGAGGAGGAGAGGTAGCGGAACTACCTTTCAGCAAAGAGAACTCAAACCCACAGAGCAAAGAAAAAAATCTAAATTTAACAAAGGCCGTGGCTACGAGTTTAATTTATTTTCAAGTGAATTTTAGTGTTTTTGAAAGTTTCCCAGCACAACTGGTTCTCCAGATACAAGCTTTACAGAGAATTACCAGTGGCAAGAGAAGCTTTTAAGATAACGCTTTGTTTATCGACACACACGCAAAAAAGACACACACATATATATGAGGCTGCAGAAAACCATGCAGAAGGGAGAGACGTGGACGCTAACAGAGCCTGCGGGAAGCGGCACAGCCACATCGCTGCTGCACCGAACCCTGTGAGTCCTCCTCCGTGTGCGGCCCCATGCTCCGGTGCGCAGCACGGCTCCCGCACAGCTGAGCAAAGGCAGCGTCCCGTGCGGTCAGACCGTGCCACACACGCCAGGCTGGGCAGCGCGAGCAGCGTACGTGCCTGGAATCTCCGTTACAGCTCAATTGAAGCACGTTAGATTTAAGACATTCTTAACAGCCGGTGACATGAAAACCCCTGGTTAGGAGCCTCCTGATAAGATCCAAAAGCCATTAAGTAGCACTGTTCTGTCAACATAACCGGACTGAGTTCAGATTAATGACCCTGCTATTAAAACCAATTCATTTAAATTTCTTAGTGGCTCTCCAAGAGAATAATGTTAAGAGTGTACCGCTCACTGCAACCCACATGGCTGAGAGTTAGGTTTGAAAAAACAAACCAGCCACGCACAATTTCTCCTTCCACCTTTGAAAATGAAGTTGGTTGAATGGGGAAAGTCAAAGATTGATATAGTAAACACATGACGTGCCACTAGAGCCTTCCTTAGGATTGCTTTTTATAGGCATAATTTCTTGTTTAATATGAGTTATCTCAATTTCCCCCTGTCCAGCAAAATCAAGTATAATACCTTATATCACTGACTTCTGCCCCAAAGACCACGTGACCTAAAAGTAGCCAAGAGAAGGAAAAACTACTACAAAGGCAGAGAGCTAAGAATGAATGAAGGGAAGGTGTAACACTTGATGCACGTATCTTAAAGAGCACTTTAAAATGGTCTCAGGGAGACCTGTACCATTTTACCCAAGCCCCAACATCAGCAACTTCATCTACATTCCTCCTTTTTATTCTTGCAAACCTAGCACTTAAAAACACCTAAGACTGTGTCACTCATTTGGTGTGGCTCCTAAGGGCTGAATACATTCAGAAGATCTCGATAGTGAAGATCAAGCTGAACTGCATTTGGACTTGCCGGTGGAATATGTGGTGACACGGCTGGTGGACTCTGTTTTTTAGAGATTTATTCTTCATCACCATCCATAACTGCAGGAAGTAAATTTACAGCCTGTGCGTTATGCCTTGTTGCTCAAGTGGGACTGTAACTGTACTGAAGGCTTCCTTATGGAAAAGCTCGCTCTCTTTCTTGAAAGGTTCAGAGTCTCCAGGATCTCTACCGTCCAGTCTTAATTCTCATTAGACTTCTTTTTTTAACCAATGCTAAGGTTGCCTGTAACACATATCATGTAGACTCAATAATTTTACTCGTATTTTTTATAAATCATAAATTTGGAGAATAACCTTAGTGCAAATTCAGTCTAAACAAAAAGTGCTATCAAAATGTAAAGTTCATTCTTGAAGCATCACTCTTCATTGCTGCTTGCGCAAAATTAGAAAGAAAATGTCAAGTGGAGAGAGTGACAGATAGGACTTAATTTCACAGTTATTAATACCACATCCATGCAATACCCCACCTTCTAGGAGCGGCGTCGAACCACACCAGGTGCGAAAACAAAGTTTTGTGAAATTAAGGAGCATAACAGATTCCAGCATAGACTGTGTTGGCTTTATACTTTTTTGCTAACTGGAAGAAGTTACTAGATCCAAGTTACATAGCTGTGCCTAGACGTTACCTGATCTGGTGTATCACCTGCCAGTGCAAAGCCATCCCACCAAGAACATTTTTTTAATTGAAACCAGAAAAATTTGTTTTATCAGCACTTTGCATCACACGGTCCCGGCATTTTTGATCTGACAGAAGAATCCTTTCAAATTTCCCTTATCGTTGAACCATTGCCTATTTGCTTCCCTCATTAACTTCTTCTGACAGCCCATAAACACTTAGTTTAGGTTAGTTTAACCCGCAGTCATCTAGAAAAAGAATAAAACGCTTCACCTCAAATGAAGAAATCTGTAAGAGAAGTGCTTGAACTTACCTTTCACTGGCCCACTAATGTAAAAGGAAAGTAAGAAAATAAGAAAGCGTGGATGAATGCACACTCTAAAGGGTTTATACTTTGTTTTACTTCAGCTAGGGGACAGCTTAAGGGGAAAGAACACCACTTTGGAAAGAAAGGACATCAAAAACTTCCATTCTCTCCACCGAACTTCACTGAGCACAAAAGCTGAATTCATCGCTTTTGATAAAATACACCACAGTTAAAGTTACAACACATGCCAATAACACTGGACGCTTAGTGCCCTTTTAAATTAAAAATTACAAGTTTTTGCTTTCACTTCTTTATGATCTATAACCTGCAGCAAGTGTCAATTAGCATTTCCTCACTTAACTTTAAATCTTCTCGTCCTTCTAATGGAACAACCTTAATTGGTTACAACCTCCACCGCGTTTGGCAGCAAGGACAAACCTTGCACTTGCAGAGGGCTGGAGACAATGAATAATGCGACAATTTAATGGTTGCAAAGGCTCTGCTTACCGTGCTGCGTGAAGAGGTCACTGTGAACTATTTCTATCAAGCAGTAGAGCTTCTGGATCGTGAGCCGGCTCACGGGAACGTTTAGGATGAATTCAGTAAAGAGTTTGCTACATACAAACAGACAGGTGAAAATATATTAATCTCTCTCCAAAACATGTAAAAAACATTCAACAGCACAAAACTAGATAAACAGCTACGTACTGTTGGACAAGCAAACTCATTTTTTTCCAGATGTAACAGAGATAGAGAGGGATTCCAGAGAGAAGTGAATTGTTTTTACTATATCTGTTTAGTTTTTTGTATCTCTTCTTTTTCCCTCTCCCGTATTATCTCAGTTTTACACTCTTTTCCCATGTTTCATTTAAGGCTTTAGATTTCAAATTTCAGTTGTCTGTGCTATTGCCTCTTTACTTCAACCATCACATACCATTAACAGAGTAACACATGACCATATAAGCCAAAAATTAAAAAAAGTGGTAATTCATATTAGAAGCTCTAACGAACAGAAAAGCCCCACAAACACACACGTTTTAGGATAAGGTATCATCACGCTCATCAGCTGAGCTCCCACATAATACAGATTTTTAAAAGACTTTTCAATAATTTTGTATCACTCCCTAAAATCCTGGGGTTTTTATTTTCCCTATTAAAGCCTTCACTTCTAAGTATTATTCGATCTCAGTGTAAATATTGTAAGTGACAGAAGTACAGTTCTAGTGTTTGGAGTAAAACAGGCTAAATCCCGGTATTTCTCAGTTGGTATATTTTCCCAGTACTTTTGTGATCACATATCAAAATTATGATTTAGTCTGGAAACTCTACCCGTGACGTACTCCCTAGGCCCATAGAAAGCATAAGAGTACACGTAAAAAAGTTTACAGTAGAGGCAAGCAGAAGCTAAGTGCCAGGTTCCTCGGGCCACTGGAATATTAGACTGAGATTATACTTATCTATTTTATTTCTACTTTATCTTTCTTTTCCTCATTTTGATACACCAAAACACAGAAATGAAAACAGACAATATATAGAAGGGTTTTGCAATCAAATTAGATAAAAAAGGGGTTTTTTTTCCCCCCCAACTTAAACGCCTTGTAATAGCACTGTGAAAGAGAAAATGATTTTTTTCTTTAAGTTAAAAGTTCTCCTGAAATATGAGTTTTGATTTGGTATCTAGATTAAGTTCACACTACACATTTCATTAGTCTACTCACCTAAGTTCTTTTGGGTCAAATACTATTTTCACATCATTGACAATAGCTGGCAAGTATTTAAGTGCTGCCCCCTAAAAAAATAAAAACAACAAATAAACAAGATTGAAACTTGTGTGTCTCTAAAGGCGATGCAAAGACTGCAAGAAGAGAATCACGCAAGAGTAGGTTGCTTTGGCTTCACTACTCTCTCTGGCTTCAGCCGAACCCCTGTGGCTGGCTCTCAGCTTTTTCTTTTGGGGGTAAGGTACCTAAACTGAAACTCGGTGAAAAGGAAACTTTTGGATTTAACAGATTTAAAAGAAGAAAGAGGCATGAAAGATTAGTAAGCTAGGAAAACCGACAACTTACACCAAAATTAGAGACTTATAAACTCCTGCCAACATGTTACAGAAACCTTTTGGTGTCTCGGTACACAACCCATAATTAAGTTACGTTCCTATCATCACTTTTCCCCCCGTCTTCCGTAGAGTTGGAGAAGCACCTTCTCTTCATCCTTCTCATCAGCCACGCTATAGTTGTTTGGGTTTAATTTTCCCTCCACTACTTAAAAATGAAACGAAAAATGCACAATTGTCATTTTTCCCTGCAGTAAACTCTTGGTAGCCACTAATAAAACCGCAGTTCTTCCTAGTTCTCCTCGAACTTGCAGTTGTCACTCCATTTTACAGGACAAAATGAAAGGATTTAGAAGATATAAACAGACGTTTAATGTTTTAACAATTCGTAGTAATTTTAACTAATTTTTTTCTTTCCATTTCTTAGTATTTATTTACTTCTAGAGTAAGCATTCTCCTACAGGCATCAAGAGCAAAAAATCCAGCAAACAAAAATTACTGCCCTGTGCTTTAATGCAATGGTGCCAGAACACACTTTGGGTTAGAAAATAGCAAACGGACCTCTAGCAACAGCACGGCTAAAAATCACTTAGTCTATACACACAGTAATTGCAATCAGATAAAGCTGGAGTTTTGTCTTCATTTGAAAATAGATTTAAACGCCCTATTTCAAATAATAGATGAGATAATGTACTACCTAAGAAACCCTAAAGCAAAAGTCTTTGAACCTTATTAGCTCATACACATGCACTACTTTCACTGGGGTTCCCCAAGTTCTTGCGTCCACTGAACACCAGACTAGAAAAAAAGATCCATAGTCATTCAAATATAAATCACAAGAGTCAGACTTATTTTGCTCTGCTTTGCGTTTTATTGATAATATCAAACTGTTTGATTACAGACTTATTTTTGCCTCAAAAGGGAGATTGACTCATTCCCCATACAAGGCATTTCTGTTTGTGTGTTTAATGCTTAGAATTCGCAGTTTCCACCACCAAGAGCACCACATGCTCACTATCCTTTTGAATGATAAGGAAGATGAGCCCTTATACTTTTCTTTTTTAATCAGTTCTTTTCTAGTCTGAAGCCCGTGAGGTGACAAGTGACTATATTCTACAACTCCACAGGCTGAGGAATTCAAGAGACAGAAAAATTCTATTTAGCAGTAGTTGTTAATAGCAGGAAGAGCCACAGGGAAACAGACTCGAGGAGTATTGTCTCGGAGGTCCATACAAAACCACTTGTCTGTTTTCAAAGAAGTCCACTTTTCTGCCACACCTTAGCAATTTTGAACTAAATTCCACCATTCCAGAATGCACAAAGTCAATTGTTTTTTTACAGTCACAAGGGACATCTCGGTCCAAGTTGTTAAGCAAAAAAAGGAGGGGAAAAAAAAAAAAGAAGTTTAGAATCCACTATCAATCAAATACTTTGTCTTTCCAGCTAAAAATACAAGTACCATTAATGATTAATACGTACTATTTTAGAGTAAAGTTCAGGTATATTATACAGTATAATTATTTTAATTAAATCATCTGCATATCTTTAGATAAGATTAGCGGAGGTATCAGCGATACAAAATATGTCTTTTCTTGAATAATGTATGAAGCAGTTATTAATTTACATATTTCTCAATAAAAATGCAGATTGAAGTGATTTTGGTTAGATGGTTTAAGAAAGCATACACCCATGTCAAAAAACATACCCAAAAGCACAAATTCAGCCAATTCTTTTTTCTAAATTANCTCTAAATTATAAAGCACTACTGGATTCTTTAGGAATTTTATAAGCTTTGCTATTCCAGCACGTACACAAGTGGCTGCAAGCGAGCACTGAACTGAACTGTCCCTGGGAATGTCACCCATCCTGGAGGAAAACACCAGGCTGCGGCAGCTGAACAAATCTCTAGTTAAAACATTACATTCTTAAAACTTCAGCGCACGCTACACTCATCTTCAAATCAGCTCTTGTATTCTTCTGCAAGGTGAACACACAAATTTCTTTTACATTGAATATTCATTATGACAGAAATATCGCCAACAGAGCGAACAAAATGGGTAAGGCGAGACTGCTATAGCACACGTTCAATTCTGTTCTCAAATTCAGTCAACTAGAATTGAGTGAATGCCCAAACGTTTCCCACCAATATTTGCTCAAATAAAAGAAAAAGGTCTGTTTCCACAGCATTGATACTATTTGGTGTTTGTTATTCATTTTTGTTTATAAAAAGAAAAAAATAAAGTTGTGATTTTTTCACCTGCTGAAGCATTCACAGAAACAGCGCAAAAGTAGGGGGGAGAAAACAAAACAAAAAAAAAAAACCAAAAAAAAAAAAAAANAACAAAAAAAAAAAACCAAAAAAAAAAAAAAAGAGGTTTGAATTCAAAAGCTATTAACAGTCTCCGCTTCTACATCACGAACTCTTCAGGAGAGAAAGAAACCTGTCAAATAACTTCAAGCAGCCAGCGTGGGAAGTTTGCCAACGCTCGCTGACCACTTTTAAAAGAGCAAAACCCAAACATGTCAATAGGTTAGATGCAAATTTCAGAGTGTTCCAGTTTTTCTTCATAGTCCATTTAAACTGTCAAGCTTGATCATCAAACATTTCCACGTATGCTTAAAGGACTACTTACACGCTCAGAAATCAAGCTCATAACTGTAATTATGCAAATAGTCCCATTATGTACACGCTTATGTGTTTTGATGGATGAGGACTCTAATGACCAGTTATAAACCGCAGCCATCGTTGTGTTTTTATTTGCTTATCATTCAAATGCATGCAGCAATAAATGTTTAGAAACACATACTAAAAAAGAGCTTGCGTTTTATATCTTGGATTAAAATTTCACACTGGGCTGGCACAATCATTAAAATTAACACTTTGATGGCTTAAATGAAGTACTATCAGGTAAAACTATTTACAGCATCAATTTAAGGCTTGTGGTTACAACAATTATCAGCCATTTAAGTTCAACTTTATGGACGAACCAATTAAAGTTTAATATCTTGAAATTTAAAGAAAATTGTGGAAGCGTATTTCCCAATTTCCAACCTCAACTGACTCAGTTGACAGACAGCATGATCAGACAAGTGAGCGCTGCAGCCCCGTGATTCAATCTGTATCTGTGTAATCCAAAGGCCTACAAAAATAACTTTTTGTTGATATTAACTCTTGTAAAAGAGCAGCTCTCACTGTAGATTTTGCTCTGTTAGAAGCTGCAGCTGAAAGGAGATCTTTTGTTAGCAGTAGCACAATTGCAATGCCAGTTATTCCCAGGATACTGGAATATATAAGCGAGGAATATTAAATTCAGCAGATAAGAAACCCGTGCTCATCTTTACATATAGCATCAAGAAAAAAAACAAATAAGCCATCTGTTTTGTTTTTTTTCCACTGAAAGAAATTAAATTAGATTGCTTTCCACTCTTGATCAGCACTGGACAAAGGCTCAAAGAGAAATTCCTCATTTCCGCAAGAAGTACACGGCAAACTAAATCAAAATCTTAATTTCATAGTTACACAGCGATGCCTAAGACACTTGAAAATTCAAAACAGCATTAGAGAAAACACAATAATGAAGAATCTTAATTCTTTGATTTTTAATCAAACAGGTTTTTGCAATAATTGCCACGAGATCACATTAGATACCTATACAAAGCTGGAAATAGCAGTCCCGCATACTTAGTCAATAATTATAAATAGTTTCAAGCTGGGCTGGCACTAAAAATTTTGCTGCCCAAAGGGGCTTCTCTCTTTGTGGAAAACAAGTGAGAAATTATTACTACCCTTATCAGGTTACAAAATCATTCATTTTAAGTACTACAAAGCACACAAATAAAGTAGCAAAGGGGAAGAATAAAAAAGGCGAGAAAGCAGAAACAAGACAGTGCATCATATGAATAATGGATATATTTTCCCTGTTACCGAGTTAAACTTCCCTGCACACTCACTGTTATATTGACTGTCAGGGTATTATTGGATTTTTTTTCCCCTGGGATGCGATTCACATGCGAGCCAAGGATCGGCGTGACGTCCTCAAGCGCACCTCAGCCTGTGAGCTTCCTCCAAGTACCTTCCAATATTACGGCTCGTCCCTTCCTTCTCCCTCTCCCCGCCACACACAGCTGTGCACTTACACAAACGCGTGTTAATTTCTCCATTATTAGTATTGTCTCTACGTATAAAAGGTACTATACCACAGCCAAAGTACACACGTATGCGAAGAACCATTAACTGACACTTATTACATGAACCAGCTGCCAATACAGCCTATTGAACCGCTCGGTCGATGAGCGCAGTGCTTCAAGGATGCCCTTCCAAACTATAAAAAAGGCAATTAAGTATGCCAAGAAATAAAACTCACTAAGTGAAAATAATAAGGTCCAGAAAAGTCAAAGCTTTGCCTTAAATAGAATAAATTAAGCAATAATTGACGGCCACAGTTCTCTGCACGGCCAACACACAGGACAAAATCCCTAGGTTTTATCGTTCCACAGAATAATTGCAACTTATTCCTTAAATCAGCACAACCACCCCTCTATCTAGAGCAGTCATCCTTTGCCACCTTTAAGATAAATTCATTGATGTGCTTATAATGACTTAACAGCTAATTTTGTTTTTTTGAACTCCTTCAGCGCTAGCAGCTCAATAACACAAGGGGTTTTGTTCATGCTGAAGAAACAAATTCAGTGATGGTCTGTATTAGTTGGGGGAAAAAAATATCAGCCGTGGTAAGAAGGCCAGAATAAACAAGACCAAGTGGAACGGAGGCGTTATTTCTAGCGGTGGTCCCTCTGAACACCAGTGAAGGGTCCACTGCAGCGCCCATGCTGCCACGGCTCTTTTTTGCCCGATAGTTCATTTCCAGACAGATTTAATTAGACAAGACTGGGTAAGGAATGGGACCTACCAAGACAAAAACTAGCACGTTCCTCAGATCTAAAGGTTCAAGGAGTTTCTATCACTAAAAATTTATCCTAAGCCAGCAATTTACAGTCACTTTACTCTCAAAGGAACTTTTTCTGCAATTTTTTTTGGGGGGGAAAAAACCTTCAAGTCCCCAAAAAACAGTCAGGGCACTTCAACACTTGCATATATAAAGTGTGTAAAATAAGCGTAAGCTTCATTTATTTTTTGGAACAACAAAAAGGATCCCAAAAACCCCAACCCCTAAAATTATCCGGTAGAGCTGTCTTACAGAAAAGCTCCCGAGTTTTCCATTTCTCCGTGAAGACAGGCACGTACCAGCCGTGTTCCCAGAAGAGACGGGAGGACAGACACACACCTTTTTGTCACATCCTTAGGTAAAGGTAAGCACCTCAACTTCAAGTTTTGGGACACNGAGTTTTCCATTTCTCCGTGAAGACAGGCACGTACCAGCCGTGTTCGCAGAAGAGACGGGAGGACAGACACACACCTTTTTGTCACGTCCTTAGGTAAAGGTAAGCACCTCAACTTCAAGTTTTGGGACACACAGATTATAGTTTCAAACACTGACAATCCAACATAATAGCAAGCCACAAGGAACACATTTACACAGAAGTGTGTATGCTCAGAAACGTGTTTAAGATGCATGACAAGATCAGTACGATTAGAGCATATTTCCTACACCGTTTGGAGACGTATCGTGAATATGTTGTCTCAAAGGCAGAAAGTCACGCTGAAGTCCCCATGTTCGGCAAGCACTGTTTGTAAGCTTCTCTGTTGTTTGTCACATCTGGTACCTGTTAGTACATCTTGTGGAATAAGAGAAATGATGCTCTCTTAACACAAAAGTTTTATTTTACCGCAGTTGAGCTAACACCCTGATGTATTAACACAAAGTTACACCAGTAGGGGACCAAAACCACGGCGCTGTATTGCATCACAGCATCCTCCTACCACTCGACAGAAGACCAACGGTCTGCACAAACACTTCTTTGTCACATTAAAGCACGCTAAAATAAGATAGGGTGGCCTTGCTAAGTAGCTTAAAGTCACTTCTGATATAATTTTTGATTATAGATATAAACAATGGGAGGTTTACTAATTTGCTTTTGCTTATTAGACAGTTGAGAATATTGAGATATATTAATATATTAATATATTGAAGAGATATTAGTATCTTCATTAATACAAAACAGAAAATACGACAGTGATAACAACGATGGTCACTGGTAAATCGAAAACAAAGTAGTACAGAGTACAGCAAAGCAGTCTTGCAACAACAGAAAATTCTAGCTTTTATCTTTATTATTAATTTATTATTATTCTAGCTTTTATTTTTATTCTTGGGTTTATACTGACAAGGAATGTCAAAAAACAACAACAAAAGCTGCTTTACAGTTAACGGTTTAAGAAAACTGCAATACTGACTTAAGGATATCATTAGACTGAACAAATGACTTTCGCAAAGTATTAAACAAAATGTGTTCTGAATAGTGTATTACGGGTTTTGTCTAGGATTTAAGCTCATCTCTGTGTACTACATAAAAGCAAAAATACCTAATTTAAAAATGTCATTTTCTGAAGTCATTCATTTCAAACAGCATGCATAGTCCCAAAATTAAGCATAAAATCTCCTTGTCAAATAAAGTATATTCTTAGAAACTTTTTCGTTTGATGAAGCAATAAATTTGTTTTACCTGACTCAATTTGTACATGATTTTAATGTTAATTTTCATCTTTTGTGTCATTCAACACAAAGCGCCTGCATTCTACACAAGCATTATCCCGGATGCCATTCTGTTCAACCCATCAACCCAGCCAAATTAAGCCCAGTCAACAGCTGGATGAAACAATTTCCAGGAACGGCTAAGGACCACTTCTGAACTGCCCCAGTCTACAGCAGTCATTTGTTCCAAATCACAACTGAACCAGCGCCTCCGGCACGAAATTCAGCGTAAAACAGCACAAAGCATGAGCACAAGTAACATGGCGTTGTGCTCTTCTAGAGATTATTGTATTTGTTGCCAGTGTAAAAACAGACTTTCCCATCTAGGTTCTAACAGACACAGAAACCTCAGTCCATGGTTGCATTTTGTTACTCAGCTGATGTTAAACAATGGTTATAAAGTATTCAACCTGTTGGCAAAGCCCTGCAGGCCAATGCAGGTTTTTTTGGTTCCTTCCCAGGTACCTCAGCAGCTTGCGATGTATTTCCCTGTCTTCATTTGAATACTTTTCTGCGGCTTTAGCAATAAACGCTTAATAATAGAGTAGGAAAACGTACAGTACGGATACTGAGAAATACGCGTCATGCGTTAAAAGCGACAAGGATTATTAAAAAAACCACACGCACAAGAGAATTCACATTAGTGAAATGTTATCATCTTCCACCCCGGCTCTCTGTGGTCACATTACGGGATAATTTTATATACACACCTACTTTATCAAGATCATTTAAAGCACAGAGAACTAACTCGGCTACCAGCCGATCTTCTTGCAGCCATCCTGAACAGCAGTACAAAGTCACGCATAACAGCGAACGTTAGAGCAAACCGCAAGAACCCTGCTGAGAACAGTTCAGCTCCCCCGTACAAACACAGCCTAAATCAGACAGTCCTCATAAATTCGATGCAGCTGGCTCAACTGCCCTTGTTCCGAAGAGCTGCAAGAATAAATTACTAGGAAACATTTGCATTTTTATCTAAACTTGAAACGTCATGCTAGGCTTCAGCTGCGCTCACGCTTAAACAGCAAAAGGTTAAGGAAATCATTATCGTGCACCAATTAGCAGAAAATAGGAATAAAATCAGGAAAGCTCACTATACTTGTAACCATTAAAAATATCTACATGCACCAAATGCCGCACACCTTATTTAATCAAGTAATTCTCAAAATCAAACTGATACTTGAAAAACAAAGTTTAATCTCTCCACATCTCAAACTATTACTGCAGCCCACTACCATTCACGATGCAAGAAAAAACTGTGTTGGTAAGAGGACGACCAAAACATCTCAGCCCACATCACTGTTTGAATATCCCTCTCCAGTTTGGACAACTGCATACCTTAAAACAAAACAAAACAAAAAAATCAGGTGTAAAAGGCAGTCTGTGAATGGCTGCCTTAGCTGCAGTTAACACTGACACACAAAAAAATACCTCAAACAATTATATTTAGGTAACTAACTATAAAAAACAAACTCTGCAGTGTTTTAAACACTGTAATGTATACCACAGCTGCCCAATTTCAAACCTATAGGACAGACTATTGCTGCCTTTATAAACAAGGATAATTACGTTGTTAATTCATTTTTACACCTACTGTTTCGATTGCAACATACTTGAGTCCACAGAGAGCCATAAATGCAAGTAAAGCTCTGCTCCAATTGCGTTCCAAGAATATATGGATTTTTACCTATTTATTATAAAAATACGTAGCTGCAGCACTACAACTCAAATTTAAAATAAACTTTTAATAATGTTTTTAAATTGTTATTATTTTGCTATACCAAAAGTTCACGAAATGAAACAGACCTTTACAGTCTGAAAAAAATACAGGGTTTTTCCACGCATACGCTAAGCCAGCCACTACAAATATACACCTTACGGACTAGGTGACCAGTTCTTCAGCCACAGAGTGACCATTAGTTGCACCGAGGCAGCGGGCAGCAGACGGGGGCCAGCACTGGGCTTACCTTCAGAGCCCCCTCCTCTGACCGACAGCACATCGGAAGCCGGGAAGGATGGAGCACAGACACAGACATGCCTTTCCCTAATTCCAGCCCAACTCCAAGTTTCTTGGAGGACCTTGTGCAAAAGATCAGGTCAATGCCCTTCCCAGCCATGAGAGCGGGACTCAAAGCACCCTCAGTAACACAAAGCATGATTTTGGTGCGGTAGAGGATTTTGCAGACAGACGGAGCTTCTGCTCTTTTGTTTGTTGGGGTGGGTTTTTTCCCCCCTTTGAAGTCTTGACAAAAATTCAACCAATGCTGTGGAGAGTTATCCCTACCCGCAGTCACCAAAACCACAAAATGCCACTTTTAACTTGCGCTCCACAGAAAATATTCTCTATTTTGTTTCCTTAAAGGCTGAAACTGAAGTCAGGTTTGCAAAGCAGTCGCATATACAAATTCTCCCCTATCCTTAGAAATTCTGAATAGCATAATACTAAGAGAGTTACAAATTCAGTCTCTTTTTGTGCTCTACAAACTTAAATCTTTGTACAATCCTTACGGTTTTCTTTTGAGGAAACTTTTTTTTTTTTAAGTGCTCCCAAAGCCTTGAAAAAATTAAATTAAAAAAAAAGGGGCAATTTAAATGCAAAATATTAAGTAACTGAAGACCTGAGCTACAGTCAGAAACAGCTCATCAGCTTCTGCAAGGACATAAATATTTGAATAGGTAAAGAGTAATTCTTGCTAAGAACATAAGACTGCAGTCATTCATTCTCCCCCGCGCAGTGTCAGCTTGAAGGCTACTCTCTTAACAGAGAGGCTGAGGAAAAAAACTAGAATTCAGTATCACCAGCCCAAAGAGAAAAGTTGTGACCATCTCAGAAAAACTCTCCAGCAGCAGTTCTGCTTCATGTTGATAAACTATCAAGACAGATTACAGTTTTTGCAAGGAGAAATAGAAATATTCAAATGTGTGAATTAAGCATCTGCCTCTTTTAATGTGAAGCACCTTAATTTTCTATGTAGGTCTTTTCAACTTCTTATCTCTCCAAACAGACTTATTTTGTATACACTTATTTAGCTTCCCCAATATATATTAAAAACAGTAAAAAAATGCCTGAAACTGCTACAGCTAGATCTGCTGATCTTAACTGCACAGCACAGGAACCTACCAGCTTATCTGCTTATCTTCATTAGTCTTCCACAAAACTTCAACAGCACAATAAATGCTCACTGAAGTGTCACACTAATGGTTCATACAGCTCAGCACTTGGTCTCCAATGGTGGCCACCGCAGATGCCATTTACAGCTAGTGTGGTCCATTCTTCTCCTGGGTCCCCCAGCAGCCCTTAGAGGCCGCACCTCCACCCATCCTTGCAGAACATCTGCAGACCTGTGGTCTGTAAATGCGCCCAACCTCTTTCTGGGCCGGCTGACACTGCCTCTAGAACCCCCTGAGACAGCAGGCCGCAGAAATGAAACAGTTTTCTTTACTTATTTTAAAGTAATCTCCTACTAATGTCAGCGAGTGCATCCCATTTCTTGTGCCGTGGCATTCGGTGCAGGAGTTCTTCACAGAGCGCTCACCCAGCAGGAAGGTGCACCATTCCCAACTCTGGTTCTCCGTACTCCTGCAACTACGTCCTGAGGTACGGAGACCAGAACAGCGCCTGGCACGCAAGATGCAGATGCACCAAGTGTATCTAACAACTACATGACAGCCCTGTCATGTTCTCATTATCCCTCTGACTGACACCCAACACCTGGTTGCTTCTTCGCCTGCCGCTGCGCATGGAACTGATGACCTCGGAGAGCCGTCAGTTAGGACTCCAAGGCGTCTTCCTCAAGCTGCAACCGCTAGTTTCAAGTAGACCATCATACAGGGACTAATTTACTATTCCTGAGATGCACTGCCTTACATTTTTCTACCTTGAAGCTCACGTTTTAGCCCACTCAGTTTTGTGAGGTCCTTCTGATGTTCCTCACCACTCGCACAGTGCTTAACGACCAACTCCACATCACTGATAAAGATGCTGAATGAAGCCCGTCATGTCATGTCCACTTTACATGGTTACTGACACCCTCCCAGGACTCCAACTGCTTTGTCGGGCAAGATTCACAGAAGCCATCCTCACTCTCTCAAAAAAAAAAAAAACATATTTCTCCATGTATTCAATAACCTTATTCTTTGTAACAGAACCACACATTTCTAAGTTAATGAAAAAACTGTAGTGCTTCAATGGATATTTGACCATAATAAAAGCAACCTCACAAGCTGCAAAAAGCCAATACTAACAATTATGCATTCTAAGAGCTAAGTAATCAGAGTCCAAAGGAGATGAAAGCAATGAATAATGAATGAAAGTTTGTCAAGGCTTCCAAAAGGCATCCACAAACAGCCTGCTCGGACAACCCCACACTGGCTCATCTGTCAATGCTTCGTCTACGAGCATACTTCACGTAGCCAAATGCAGACAGTAGATGTACTCTACCCAAGTTTGCAGAGATGGGAATGGGAAACAATACACAGACCAGGACAGACACTGCTCTACTGCGATCTCTCTCGAGCCTTTGCTAGGAAGTTTGTTTTCTTTTCCTGCACCTCAGGTGAAGACAACCAAATCAATTTGGGGGGGTATTTTTAATTTTTTCTTTTTTCAAGGCAGAAACCGTCAAAAGAGAAAAAAGTTCATGTTCACCTGCTGTCCTGAAGTAGGCCTGACAAACAAGTCTCGGGGAAAATAAATCTTCCATTCAATCCTCATAATCTGAAAACATCCTATTAGTAACACACCAGACAGTACACTGAGTCACTGACTCAAACTTACCAATTTCCATTCAGGATAGATACTTTGTCAATGGAATGAAAATACAGCTTTCTCGAAACGCGTAATATCCCTATTTTGTTATCAGATGATACAGTCTCAGTCTCTCTGCCTAAAATATTTGAACTCAGCACCTTTATCCCCACTATCTATTTTTGCTGTGTGCTCAGCATGGCATTAGTAGCTTAAGACCTGCCTGCACTCAGCTACAAAGGACCGGTGTCTTTGGCTTAGGTGTTTTCCTGCTGTCCTCTTCCCAGCTCCCTTCAAGAGAAACCTCCTGCACTGGCACAGTACTTTGCCACTGTCTGTCTTTGCCTCCCAGCTCCTATAAAACGTTCTCCTAATGCACAGCCACCGCACATCTGAGCGGGAGGAGTCGTACTGTCAAACTGTCCCCAGATTCAACCACAATTCTTAGCCCCTCTCTGATCATCATCTTTCAACCGATTCAGCACGGCTAGGTCAAGAGTTACGGCCTTTTATAAATCCTATTTGTAATCACAAGGAGAACTTCAGGGTGTAGCTTATCAAACGCGTGTTTATGACAGTCTGTACTTTTCCATGGCGAAGAGATTCACTAAGAGAACAGGAGACCAGTACTGGCACAATGACCTCAGACTCCTCTGCATACAAAAACCTACCAGTCCCATAACTCAGTGCTTCTGCTCCGTGATATCAATACTCATGTTCACTCGAGGTCAGAGACCACGTTCCCAATTCCATGAGCCAGCTACTGCTACCAAAAGTAGCTACCACTGTAAAGGGACAATAGACGAGGGGTGCAGGGTGGAGTT
This sequence comes from Himantopus leucocephalus, assembly GCA_003993805.1. Taxonomy (NCBI): domain Eukaryota; kingdom Metazoa; phylum Chordata; class Aves; order Charadriiformes; family Recurvirostridae; genus Himantopus; species Himantopus leucocephalus. The sequence goes on along the minus strand of RSEF01000006.1, from coordinate 36,653,392 downwards.
TGCAGTCTGACTCACTACTGATTTTCCATTAAGAACGTGTACTCTGGCTTACGACACCACATCGAAGTTCCTGAACAGCCTAGGATATAAATAAGTCCATAAGAACATGAGGATCTACATTGTTATCAGCATCTTAAACATAATACCTTAAAAATACCTTAAAGTTATACAAGTTAAATAAGATAAACATCATTTAACCCCTAAGTTCTCTTTTAAAAATAAAAGTGAGGTATTTGCAGCAATTTAAGTAAACTCACTTGTTCGAACCACATTCTTTACATAGTCACAAACCCTTCATTAGAAGCACTAAGTATTAACCACGTTTGAGGCAAAACATGCTTTTGGGGGCAAAAACAAGCACACACTTCATCGACAGCCTAACTGTGGTTTAGGATGCAAAAGTAAAGCCAAGATGGAGACCCGTAAAGTACGTACCTTCACTATGACAGTTTGATCAGAGATGCTGCTCATCATCTCATTGATGGACTTAAAGAGCTGCAGCAGAGACTCCCTGAAGTCTGCTTCTCCTTTGTTTTCATAAAGTCTGAAAAATAATTAGGTTTCATAAGCACGATCCAACTAAAATGGAAATACGTTTTTTTAAAAAAATCTGTTCAAATGACAGATGACAGGTTTTGGGTTTTTTTCAGGTTCAATAATTTCTACAAGTTTCTTCTCTGAACCAGGAGTTTTCTTTGACAAAAAACTAAAGACAAGACAGGCTGACCGGGCTGGGTCAGAAGGAACAACAGATTTTTATTTTAAAGCTCCCTATGTAAAATGCCACATTCAGTATTGTTGTTTACGCCTTCAAGTCACGGTGAATCCCTCAGCGGTGACCCCATTCCACGTGCCCACGCAGCAGTGGGATAGAGTCTCTTCACCCTGCACAAGAGCTAGCAGATGTCTGGGAGGACCAATGCCAAGCAGCTCTCTGATGAGGAAGCCAGAAAGCATCCAGACAACTTGCCAGAAATCATTAAAATCTAACAGTGGCCTAAGGTGAGTGACCTTAAACTCTGTAAAAGAAAGAAAAAGCCTGCCAACCAACTTTTTGCTTAAAAAAAACACCAAAAAAAAAACAAACCAAAAAAACCCAAAACAAACCACACACCTTTTTTTTCCCCATGGGAAGGGAGCGCTAAAGTTAAAATGCATTTCACCTCTAACTTCTGGCTCACTAACACCAAACTAGTTAAGGCTCAGCTTCCCATACAGTCAGCACAGCTGCCGCAGAAGAACAACTAAGCCACAGCTGAAGTTCACATGGCAGGTCCCTGTGTCTTCAGGCAGGATTTTTCAGAGCTGATTTGCCCACAGGGACCCCCCCCCATCTCTCTGCCAGATGCTTTCAGGGGGATAAAAACTACCCTGAGATGCCTGAGCAACACCAAGGGCAAAAAATACACAGCCAGGCTGAAGAGCTTGGTCCATTGGTTCAGTACAGCACGGGAGTGACTGTTCCTGAAGCTCTTGAATATTTTAAATGCAGAACGATCTGCTTCAGGTGTAGGATTTCCACTATGAAATGGAAAGGGAGGGAAGACCACTAGTTCCACATAAATCCTGATCCTTCACATTTTTTGTTTTCCCCCCCTTTGGCAATACGTATGACACCCACATAAGGGCTGTTGCAAACACACTTCTTGAACCTCAGCTGTACAAACTGAACGTGACCCAGCTCCCCACTCCCACCCTCCCCCCCTTCCCCCCCAAAAAAGGATCAGTGCCTAAAAGGAGCCCAGGAGAATCTGGCATGCAGGTCATATCTAAACAGGGCTGTTTATAAACATCAGATGGGATGTTTTGCCCAACTAAAACCCCATGCCTACCCAGTTGGCTTTGATTGCCTCCAAGAGCCTCATCCAACAGCAACTGGGCTTCCAAAGCCCCCCCTTGGTCCCACTAGCTCTGTCCCTGACCTCCTCTAAATGTTTTGCACCAATTAGAGCAGCTCCCAGCGAGAGTTCAATTTTTGAATTCTATTTTCCTCCATTTTCTTCTGGCATTAAACCCAGTAAGAAGGTCTTGAATGTGGTCTGAGGCTCAGAAAGAGCATCACACCCAGGAATTTGATATATACAGTCATAGTATGATTTCTTCATGTTTGAAGGTATCATGATGGACAATCTGTTACAGAAGGAAAGGGGCTTATCTCAAGATAAACATGGAGTTCAGAATGTCCTTGCTGAAACTAATGTTTACGCTGTTTACACTGAAACTAATGTGTATCATTTTTAATGCTGAGTTCATAAACCTTTGGGAGCCACAGATATTAAAAAAAAGCTATTTAGCCAGTACACAGGGGAAATGAATGCTATAGAAAAATTATTAAATTGTGTTATTTTGCTGTGCGAACTTCTATTCCGCTTTTAGGCTAAAACTGGGGGTTATGCAGGATAAATTACTTGTTAACTCTCAATTTCAATAATGGATTTCAGTGTCCCCCTGAACAGATTAAAGAGGTGAAACTAATACCAATATAAAGAGTAACTAAACTTGACAGTCCAATAAATCAAACTGCTTCAGACAAAAAGCTTTGTGTTTCAAAAAGGAAACTGTAATAAAAATAAACAGGTTAATCACAAATGTGTTTCTACTGTCAGTTATTAACATATATTTATTTAATACATCTGATAATGCATAAAAACGCTGCAGCTACGAAAAAACCAGGATTACACCAAGTTGACCCTTCTAGCACTGCCTTCAAAATTTTAACGCTGTTGTAAACACAACATAACCACTGCGATCATTACTAAGCAAACCAAATAAACATATTTCTAAAGTTCACTTATAATATTTTTACCTTTATAAACCTTGATATACTGAACAAACAGATTTGCCACCAGGCTTTAACTAGATGAACTAGGCTTCTACGTATTTATCCAGAACTGAAGCTTGCCTGCAATCACATTACTAAAACGTTCCATATGTTCAGTCCATTACCGTATTACTAAAGTTAAAAATATGTGCTATTTTTTATTAAAAGATTCTGCTTGCTTGTTGCGATTTCTCAGTAAAACACTAACGTATTTCAGAACACGGCTACACTTCTGCATTACAATCACTTCAAATCACACACCTCGGGCAGGATTTAAGTCTTACAGCAGAACAAATCATGGTGTCATTCAGCATTCAGTAGCTTCGCTGATTAATCCCTTGTCACTGAGAGCTGTGCCTTCCCAACGCTAAAGAACTGTGAATTAGTGCTTAGCATGAGGAAATCCAATGGCCAATACTAGAGGGTCATATTGTCTGTAAATCTAATCTGCAGCAAGGGATAATTATTTTTTTCTGTTTTAAAGTGATTTGTAGGACCTTCAACAGTATAAGAGACATTCAGTATTTTATGAATCTCGCAGCAAGACTCCTACAGAAATAAATTACAATCTCTAAATTAGAGAAAGGTTGGTGGAGTTGGTAACTTCAGAGCTCTACATAAATCCCTTGTAATAAGGTTGTTACTATCGCTAACAAGTAGTAAGAGGACCGAATCTAAGTGAAGACGAATAAATCGTCAACTTCATAACCTTTTTAATATTTTGCATATAACGCACAGTACCGACTTCCAAATTAACTTAGAATAATTATTTATGTGTGGCTTTATGGATGGAAGCCCACTGCAGACGGCGCCAGTGAGTCTCTGCGCAGTTCCCCATGCCAGAGGTGGAGCGGGGAGCAGAAAACAGCCCCCCAGCAGCCCTCTGCCACGCCAGCAGGCATAAAAAAAGCTTTTATAGAAACTCAAATGATTCTCTTATCAAAAATACTGTCACTCTTGAGGAGAAGATTTCTTCAGCCCTTCTTTCTTTCCACTTTCCCCTCTTGCACGCTGAAATCTATTGAGACTGCAGGGCTCTACAAACTGCAACCAACTGCCAACGGGCTGTTGGGGGTTTAACTCCAACAATACTTGTGGTCTTCTTTTACGAGGCAGTGTGTCAAAAAAAGGTGCACCTCATACTCCTTTCTTTATCCTCTCGACGTCCATCTATTCTGACTCTCTTCCCTCTCATGTCTGGCCTGTGAATAAAGCCCTCGGCAAACCACGGCTTCTCCCTGAGCCCTGCAAGCACCACACAAGGACAAACATCAGATTTCCCATCCCGAAAAGCTCTCCCTTTGCTTTGCTGCAAAATTTTCAATACTTTAGTCTTCCCAGACTTCTGTAGCCATCCGAGGAAAGCCAGTAGCAAAGCCCAGGCCTGGAAGAGGGACAGGGTAGTACGGCTACTCGGTACCTTCAACATTTCAGTCACAGTACCAGAGTCATTAACAAGTTTCCCAAATAGTGGCAAGCTTTATTTCTTCAGACACCTAAACTACAGAGAGCTGCAAGACATCCCGATTTCAGCAGTGCACTGCTACGTAAAATATACATCCCAGTTAGACACAGGTTTCTTCCGTTGACTACTTTCCACGGAGTTGGGTTCAAGATTAAGGAAATCTGGATCACTCTTAGGGAACAGCCGCCTCCTGAAATAAGTCCTAACAACTGAAGCTATTTCTCAAACAGTGCACTACTGAGCAAGTTTAACTTGTGGTGTTATAATTGCGACACTTTTTGAACAGTATTGTCAATGGGAATTACAGGAGGTTTCAGCATTCGCCATACTCACTGATTGAACAATATCCTGGACCGCACTATGAACTTGAAGATGTACTCCAAAGCTTTCATAGCTTTAAAGAGTTGATCGGTGATACCACACTTCTCAGCGTTATCCACGTACGTTTTTAAAACTTTAGTCAGTTTTCTGTTCAAATACAAAAACATGTACAAGTTACAAGTGTGCTTGCAGAGAAGAATTACAATTTTGAAAGGTTTAAAGAACAATTATGCGCCTAAGTAGTGCCCACCAAGTTAGAAAATTAATTACGCAACTAATAAACTCATTATGTTCTTGGTTTTGTGGGTAAGTAGCTGCAACCTATTCTTGAGAAAAAAGAAAAAAAACAGAGGCCATAACACTGTTCTACATACAAGCAATACAACAAATCTCAATGAGACTTAATCTTCTGCTGGATATTTAGGGATATTCAGATTTAAGCTATTATAAAGATGCAACTACTACTACTAATAAAAAAATAAATTAAATACAAACACATTGTTAGAATTAAAACACATAAAATGGGGGTTTCTTCATTAAACAAGGTTTCCCCTTTACATAGCTCTTCCATGGTTTTTGGGTTAGAATTCGTGAAATTTATTTCTCAAAAATGGATACAACACCAGTAGGAAATTCTCTTATTCCACATTTTGAAGTCTATCAAACTTGAAAGTGAAACAATTTTAAAAATAATACCATTTCAACTACCCCCCTTCCAATGAATATAAATCACAATTTTAATGCAAATACAAGCAGTGCCATTTTAAATCACACCAGCTACACTCTATGTTTCAACATTCACACTAAAAGTAAAAAGTACGTCATATACCACGAACAGAAAATACACTGAGTAGACAGATATCTTGATATATGGGCGTTTATTTGAATAAGAGTAAACTGCCTAAAAATTTCAAGTAACCACTTAGATACTGTCAGTGCAAGCTCTCTTTCCTTAAGCAAACTTGTGCAGTAAAAGGTGGGGAGAGGGCAGGGATCTGCCATGCCCATGGGCACAAGTCAAGCCAGAATTCAGATCTTCCAGCACCCTCAAGCTCAAACCTGCTTTTGCCTCCCTGCATTTAAGGAAGGGCAGGATGCTCTCCATGCCTACCAGTGAAAGGGCCACCTTCAGCTCTTGCTAATAAAACCAGATGCCGAAGGACACTTCATCCTTTACCCACTTCACGTGAAGGCTGCAACAGCACCTGTAGCTCAGCAAAGTGACTGTAGTATCAAAGTTGTGACTAAAGGCCTAACTCTTCACTATTTTAAATCAATACTTCTCAAACATTTTCTGGTCACGTAATAGAGACCGTATAACAGCAAAGTGTGCATGCCAGGTTTCCCTGTTTGGATTTTTTTGTTTTCTCCCGACACTGAAAGATGTCCATTATATATTTTCCTCCAGCACTAATAGTCTCAAGCAGCAGCAAAGAACTTAACTGCCAAGAAATACTTAAGACAGCAAATATAACAGACCTTTGGTTTTTTTGTTCTTCACTGCTTCCTCCCAAAAAGTGACAGTAATGCAGATAATACAAGGTAAAATATCCATTTAACGCACCAAACAACATATATTTGAAACATCTTAAATGGACGTGATTTCTTTCTCAAGCACGACTGAGAATTGCTTACGAACACTTTCCCTGAAAAACAGCTCTTGAAATAGTCAAATCATCCCCTCCCTCAATACAACAAAATCAAGACTTCCTCCTTGCAAACGAAGGGAAGTTTTATTAGTGTTATTTCAAGACAGAAAGACAAACGAAAGACATACTACCTCCAGCCTTCTTCAACACGCTCCCACCCTCCCAAGCTCTATGGGCAAATTACTAATTAAACTACATAAAAAAGTAACTGAATAACATCATCTGGAAAAACTGTGCTAGTACTTAGAAGCACTGTGCTTAGTACTTAGAAAAAGTAATTTTTAAAATTTACGTGTAGGCTAACGTAGCGCTGAAATGCTTCTTAATGTAGGTTTCCAAGACAGGATTAAAATGTTGAAATTTTCTGTCAGCAATCAGTCCAATGATAAAAACCTGAAAAAAACAGCATAATTATTTCACTACCCTCAAAAAAATCTTTATTATTCTACATTCACCCACCTTTATTTTCAGATATGACACATTAATAACATTAAAAACACACAGACTTTGGCTTTTGATTATTCTCCCAAGATATTAATATCGGCCTGTCCTGTGAAAACTTCCTGCTCATAACTAACTATTTTTTTTTTTTCCAAGCCGAAACTTTCTGTTTCAGCCCTAAATTCTGCTGTTAATCCACTAAAATGACTGGACTTGACTGCTTCCATCTTTTCTGCGAAGATGACATGATGTAATCCAACCCCTTTTTGATCTAGTCCAACTGAAACTTCAAACATAGTAACAACCTCCTATGCATTTTAAATTAAATAATAAATAACTAAGAGCTAATAAGATCCATTTCCTTAGTAATCTTCGTTCTAGCATTTACACCACGCTTGTTTGATTTATTCATTATTGCAGTACCTACATTTGATTCCATCCACAATTCAAACTTACCAAAGCATCAAACACTAATGTGTCAAATGTCTCACTCTCCGAGTTCTCCATCATTATGTTAAAAAGTGCATCCAATGTATCTTGAAGAAACTACAAATAAATACACAATTCATCACATTTTACAGGAAAAATGAAATGAATGTCACACAGGTTTCTAAATACATACTTGCTTTCATTTATATAGTTTACAAAGTACTGGCATTGTAAAAGCCAAAAAAATGAAAATTTCATGTTTTGTTTTTCAGCAACTTATTTTTGAGTTAAGTTGATTATCTATAGATCTGTATCACTCAGAAAAATAAAGGTCAGAAATCACACTCGGTACACCTGAACAAGAAGTGTAATCTATTATAGTGAACGAACGCAAACGTATTTCAGAACTCAGCTTCAACAGACAGTCAAGAGGATCATGCAGTTCCTGAAAACTGATGTTTCAAGAGCACAAACCAGACAAGCAACTCAGTCTCATGCCAAATAAATCACGTCACCCTCAGTCGTTCTGAGCTGAGCAACGCCAAGTGCACAGCGCACCGCTTTTCACGACCGCATCAACTCAGATCCACAGTGTCAGACGAGAGCATACATGCAGGCACGGGAAACAGAGCACACAACCTTCTGCCCCGGCCCAAAACCTACACGCCTCTATCCCTGTAACAGAGGAAGAGTCTTCGCTAGCCAGGTGGGTGGACACCCTGACCTGTGCAACACCAAAGTAAAAGCAGGTTAGTGTCAGGGGATCCGAGTTAAGCAGAGGGACAGAAGCTGGTTTATGCACATATAATTACAGTATTTCTTCCCAGCGACAGCAGGTAAGCCATGCACGGCCCACAGATACTCATCACCGCGTTCAGTTTTATCAGCACAGGGTTCTGCGTCTGAGCATTTTCTTCCACCAGGTGACACAAAACCAACACGGGCTCCTCCGAGGCAGAGCGAGGACGGACCACGGCCTCAGTTTGTATTTGTTTTGGTCAAGAGAGAAGGGGTTCAATGTGGACTGTTCCAGCACGTCTGTCTCAAATGACGTATAAGTGGGTTTTGCCTTGTAGATGAGTAAGGTACAGTTGAGGAAGAACGTCTGAACAAACAGAAGGCAATTACTGCCTCAGACTGCAACTAAAAAGGGATATTACACACACTGCAGGAGCAATGGAAAAACAACTTGACTCCCACCTTCCTCCCTCAAAACTTTCTAGCTTTGCAATGAGTCTCCAAGATCACATGTGATTCCCTTGGACTATCTACTAAATCCAGAGTTAAATCTCCGGAATTAACCTCCATTTAGCAGCTCACTAAACACTGTCAAATGCCAAATTTCCTCAAAACAAGTGAACATGGAGCCACAATTCATGCTACTAATATCTGAAGATGAAAAAAAACAGATAAGTCAAAATGCTTGCAGCTGATTTTAGACTTCAGTTCATAGTTTCACTATAGGATTTGGGAGGGGGGGGGAAAAAAAAGTAAAACCGATAGCCTTCTCACAGTCCCATCCATTCAATTAAAGAAGATGTGCAAAAAAAGTACATTTAACCAGCAGCTGGCAGAAAGGAAAGAGTAAAGCACAGTTTTCAGCTTCAATAGGAGAAGTTTCTGTCTTGGTTTGAAGAGAAGTAGTACCCTCAGTCCCAAACGCTGCCTGGCTAAGTCCCTTTAAGAACAAAGGATGGGTAGAAGGCTGTGTCATGACCGATCAAGCCTTCATTTCACATTTAGGCACAATATATGGACTCCCATCAGTAGAGTTCAAGTTCTAAATCTGTTCACAAGGACTTCACATAACAGCAAGAAGAATACGGGATAGATGTTTTTGTTGTATAAAGTGGCAGGAAAGCACTTCCGAGGTAGGGAGCTAGTATGAATATCCAGACTATGAGTTTACATTCTCATATCCTATGGACTCTACGCAGAAATGGAGTCAGAGCCTCTGTTAAAGGGAGATAACATTTACAGTCTCCGTATACTATTGAAACAGTCAAACACAGAATGAGTATTTTGGCTGATCTCTGCCTAGTGATGAATGAACACCAGCAGGCAGAGGTATTTTACTGGAGTTTTAAAAAAAAAAAGAAATAGTTTAACAGAAAATTTGAATGTTTTATCAAATGCGTACTTTTTGTCACGTACATAGCCTGTACCATGTAGTATATATAAAAACATGAAGGACAAAGAAAAGCTGAAAGAATAGAAAGGAACAGTTACAAACTAGGCATTAGGAACACGCAACATGAAGTCTACACAAAGATTTTCTGAACGCTGCTGTAACAGATGGGTAACGTAAACAGTGGTCTTCTAAAAAAAGAATATAAATGGTGAAGAGAGCAGTATTAAACATTCACTTTTCTGTCCTATGCATAAATCAAGTTCTGCCCAGGGAGAAGAGTTCTGCAATAGGGAGAAGAGAATACGATTTCATACGAGTCCTGCAAGAGCACAGGGAGGGGCGAGCGTGTGCCAGCTGGAGAACTCGCTCCGACACTGCTTTTACTTAAACCTCATTTGTGCTGCATGCTAATGCTTCTAAAATCACCGATATCCATCAAGCAGTACTCTGCCATACGCTCTGAGGTCACTTGGAGAAGGGGGAAAATTCCAAACGACAGAACTATGACAATGCTTGGCAGAAGGAAGTATCAGTGTCAAGTTTTTAGCTATCAAATGATCCACAACAAAACAGCAGCAGGTAGAACCTTCCTGAAAAACAAATCACGTGAGATACTATTTTCACCACACTCAATAACGGATAATATCAGCAGTCTAAGATGTTTTAAGTTGAAGTTGTTTACTTCAAGATGAGGCATTTATTATGCTTCAATTAACCAAATTAAAATGCACTGAAGTAAGACAACAACACTACATGCCCTTAAGGGTCATCTGTCCCCAATACATTACATCTTTTGACACTCTTTTAGATTTGATTTATTACAATACATTCAATAAAGTCCCAGCCTACCCTTTTCTACAGCTAAATTTGTCTTTACATAGGTCTCTACAATCATTCAGTGGCCTTGGCAAATGTAAATAACTTGACACAGCTAAATATTTTCATGAGAAATAACTTTTTTAAAAAATATCAGCAGCACGTAGTAGGACTGCATTCCACATCCATATATTAAAACTACATTTAATATCATCACGTAAGAATTTCAAGATGAAGTGCTAAAAAAAAAAACAAAACCCTACATTTTCAGAAATTTGCATCTTACATGTGTTTTACCAGTACTCAACATATAAAATGTTCTTTGAGGGCAGAGAGAAGGGCATTAGCATCCTGAAGGCTGAGAGATACCTGGTTACAATTCGATGTGTGAGGTTTGGGGGGGAAATGGGGGGGGAGAGAGGAAGGGGAACAAAACAAAAGATATGAATACCTCAAAATATATTCAGCACAATTACAATGCCAATTTTTTTTTTAAATAAATTAACTTGTTACCTTAACCACTTCACCACCATCAACTTTCATCAGCTGCTTCAAATTCTGCTGCAACAGGTTTGTGTTAGATCGCCATTTCAGAAGGCCCAAGAGATCAACTAGGAATAAGAAAAACAATTATATCAGGCAGGATATTTACTTTTGCTCACACCCCATAGCTATGTTCAGGATAAATGGGTGTACTTCCATAGGTCAGCTGTTTTCACTGGACAACAACGTATTTCTAGTAAGCCTCTGACACTGCAGAAACCTAGCACAATACTTCTATCATGAAAGAACTCTGAAAGGCTCTCAAAAAAACAGACTGCTTTGGAAATGTCAGCATTAAAATCTAGGCCAAGAAAGTCTGGTCCCTCAGTTTTAATTTGTTGTACACAACAGTTGTGTTTTTAGAAAAAGATGCCAGAATGAAATTAGTCAGCCACCAACACAGTCGTATCTACAGGGCCGTGACTCTTCCAGCATTAATGTTTCTAGCTTCTTTGCTCTTCCTGAATAAACTGAAAAGAAAATAAGGCACAATGCAAGACAAACAGTTGCAAACTAAGCTAATTCAGTGGAAAGCTGTCTGCTTAATAACTTATAACGCCCAAAATTTCTTGGTTGCTTCTGAGCGATGGAGAGCTAGGGTACAGATCAGACCATGAAACATGTCAACTGCAGATGGTCTTGTCCCCAAATTGTATATCCCACTATTAAGATCGTGTCACTTCAGCATTTGCTGATAAATAAGGCAAGCTCTCGCTTTTTTATTAGTCATAAAGAGCTAAAACACCATTTTTCAGTTTCTTTTAATGAAAACTCACAAAGCAACTCACAATTGGGGTTCCCTGCAAACAAGCACGCTAGGAAATCCAAACAGCCACACTGGAGCAGCAGTAAGTGAAACCCACCCTAGCATTTGTTGAGATATGACCTGAATTGCCCACAAACCCAAAACCCAAGCTCGTCCGGCCTTAGCCAAACTAGCATCAGGGAAAAATTCCTCCCTGCCCCATTAAAAGTCAGTTTTCAGCACAAAACAAAACTATCCATAAGTCATCCACAGTAGAAGCCCCTAAAGAGAGACAAACAGGAGATTTTAAAGACTGTCTACCTTCAGTTTAGCCACCGGATCACTACGGCACATTACCCCCAGCCCCCCCTATGGCTAATATTACATGAATTCTGCCCAATGGAACTCTTAAACAGTAAGGACAGATGGCTTCTCCCAACCAATACCCCCGCACTTTTATTCAGTCTTTCAAACCAACCAATAAAATGTTTACCGAGGCATGCACTTGCAGAGTATAGTCTGGAAATTACATGCAAATACAAAGAGCAGCTGCTATACCTTCCCCAAAATCTTTCATTCTAGGCAATAAATAAAATTTTTGTTAGTGGAATGGACTGCAGTTCTCCTTGGGATAGATTCCCCTCTGAGCAGCATACAAACCAAGCCCTCATCACCTATCTGGGAGTAGAAGTAAAGAGTGTTTTGCTACATTAGAGCTTTGAACAATCCAAGCCTTCAATTTTTTTTAATTATTTTTTTTAATTTTTTTTTTTTTAATATATCCCATAAGAAGCCTATAGGCTGAAACCAAAGTCTTAGAAACTCAACGTTGAAAGAAAAATTGCTTCTGGAAGAAAAGTAAAGAAGCCTCCATGAGTTATTCAAAATGTTTCATGAATATGTTAAAATGAGCTTTCCACGACTGAATTTGGTTTCAGTCTGACTTCTAAAAAGGCATCAGCTTGACAAAAGAAGTGATCTGAACAAAAGCCAGCCCACAGACTATCTCTGAACGGCATCATGTATTGCCCCAAGAAAACAAACCCACATGTACTTTCAGCGTGATGACACAGCAAATGCTAAATGAATATACATGTGTGAGCAGAAAATGTCAATGTAGTACAGCTACCAGGAAGAGAAAAATAAGTTACAGTGTACAGTAAAAATGTGCATTCAATCTGTTACTGCAAGCATTAACCCCAGCAAAGTACCAGTCGGTCAGTTAATCCGACTCGTTTAATAGGTCTAGGTATAAAATAATACAGGAAGTAGAATAGGATAAGAATGTAAAACAGTATTTTAGCCTATATTAAATAGTAATTACTGTAGTCCGCCTAGGTCAAGTGAAATTTATGTCATTGGAAAATATCGGAGGAAAAAGACAGAATGAGGATTTTCAATTGCTAATGGTGAGAAGAAACATCTAGCCTGCCAAGGAGCCAACAGCAACTTTATTTGGGTGAATGTAACTTATCATTACATTGTCTGTGTATGAAGATTTTCTTTTACATCAAATTTAGCAATTGGAAGCAAATGGTCCAACTTCCTGGTTATATACTTTCCTTGACCTGTATCTATGCAAAGGTTTCCCTATAGAGATACCCAAACTCTTCTCAAAGCACAGTCACTGAATTGAATTTAGATAATATTTCCACTCTAATTAAATTTCTGTGTGTTCTTCAAAATAATTTTCCCTCTTGACTTTAAGCATTTGATTTTCCACTTTTTATGACCTGTTTTATTCTAATTCTGGATTTGCATCTTCATTTTTACGCCACTGTAGCACCTGAATTTGTCATATCATGTGTATTTCTTTTAAAAAAAAAAAAAAAATCAATTCGGCCGAATGACTAAGTAAAATTCCTCTCAACTGTTTTCTGAAAGTCTAGTCTCCTTGGTTTCTTAAAGTCTTGACTCCAGATCAGTAACAGTCGCTATTACCTAGAGGTTTGAGTCCTTCAGGCAGAAAAGAAAACATAGACATACTTTCAATAAGCCTCACAGACACCCAGAATGCTTCACAACAGCAAATACACAGGTAGAACACTACACAGCTCTCTGACTATTGGCAACCAGAAAAATTCTCGAGCAAGCCCATTAATGCAATTTCAGTTCTGTTCCCATCACTGATCATAAACGGACATCCATCTTGATAGCCCTGTGAGAGCACTGGTAAGATTTACTACCCACAAGCAGTCTTCATGTAGAAGGGCGGATGTTGCTTTAGATGCCATTTTGCCCCTCCTTCTGGATTTCCTGGGATCTCCAGCTTCTAGTTAACAGAAAAAGAAGATTCAAATACCAAAACTGCCTTGCTTATGCAGGAGAAAACGGACCTCAGTTTGTCATAGCTCAGCAGGCTGCTCAGAAAAAGGAAAACAAAATCAACGCACAACCCTGACTTGGACGTGACATCAGGAACGGATTCAAAACAGACCTTGCTATCCATTTACCCTGAGAACAGAAAGCCCAACACTGCCCACCCCAGAGAGATCTACTGAGATGCTGTCAACTGCAAGCAGGTATCCCGTAACATACGGGATCACATTTCTCACTTCTGACCTTAAAAAAAAAAACTAAACTAAACCGAAGAAAACCAATAAAAAAATAACAAAAAAAAAAAACAAAAACACAAACTTGGGGTGTCTGCTGATGCATTCAGTGCCCCCCAACGTGTAAACAGCAGCAAAGCAAGTGCGAGGTGTCAAAGAGTCAGCCACCCCCTAGAGAAGGTGGCGACCCAGTGCCACACTGCCTGTTAATACATCAGGTGACAGCAGCACTGCCAGTCAGGACTTCAAACACACACATAGTTGGATAGAGTTTCACACCAATTCTTAAATTCCAGAGTTTTAATACAGAAGCTCTGTTTCATTACACAAAAATGTAAAGTGTTTCTTCAGCCCATAAAGGACATATTTGTTACAGAAAGTCTTGAGAGCAGAATAACGGCATGCACTGCCACGGTCCTGTGGATACGGGAGGAAGAACGTTCTCTTCTGCCTCAGATGGCAAAGGAGGAGAATCTGGCCAAGAGGCAAAGTGATGATGAACAGCAGCTTCTGATGGCTCCAAGAGCTGACCTCACCGGTTCCTGAGGAGGTTGGGTTTTGGGGGTGGTTTTTTTTTGCTTGTCTTTAAATGGCCCTCCTCTTTGGCTTCCATTGCTACTCTTCCTCAAAATTAAACGCAAAATCTAAGAAAACGCCAGGAAATGTGTTGCTATCATACATTCTGCCACAAATCACTAACAACTGCTCAAATGTTAACTAAGTAGATACTTCATACTATCACTTTCTCTCAAAGAAAACAGCTGAAGTCTTACCAGTGGCCAAGTTTGCTATTTTGGAGATTTTTCAGATGCTAAGGACATGAATTACTAACAGAAAAGCAAAATTAATAACTTACAGATCTCAGAGAACTAAAGTCAAGTGAGCGTTCGAAGAGCTTATATACAAAAAGGTAGTCTGCAACATCAAACACAATGCAGAAAGAGCCATATGATTTATTAACATACTTTCAGAATTACTAAAAATAAGTCCTAATGCCAATCCCAAATGGCGGGTGAAGAAAGAACTATTATAGATGACCAAAAGGAGAATATTATGCTTTGGCTCAACTTTTTGGTACATGACGATAATCATGGATTTTTCCTTACTTATTTTTAAGAAAGTTAAAGGAAGAATGAGAATATTAACCAACAATTTTACAGAAGTTAAAATCAGCTTCAGAAACTATAATCTGAACAGCTCTGCCAATTTTTAGATGAAAAATGCTACTTGAGGGAGGAATTTAATGATGAATTTTTTTTTGTTTCTTTTCTAAATTGCTTAGGGATACATGGTGATCTTGTTTAACAATGTCAAAATACTTTGAAGAAAGAGAAGACAAGGCTTTGGCAATTTTGAGAAAAAGTTTCACAGACAACATAATTCATGGTAACGTTAAATAAAGATCAAAAGTTCAAAGCAAATTATATGTAAATGAAGCATGAAACAATGCTCAGTCTTAATTCTAATTATAGTTCTGTTAAAGCAACGTCAATATATTGATCACTATGAAATATTCCTAATTGCTAATAAGCACTAGGCAAGACTGAGGAATACAAAAACCCCAATCGTATCACAAACAAAAAGTAGCTCAGTTCCACACGCATTCTACAAAACCCCCAAACCACTGTGTTCCTGGTGAGCTATGATCCCATCTTTGCTACGAAATTCCAAAACCATTACCGAATTTTTTGCTAAACACCCTGTTAGGCTGCAAGAATGCCAGACTGCAGTGAATCTGATGTGCTCTGAATACGAAACACCTAGGATGTGCTCTAACAGAGATGCCACTGAAAAACACTGCAATAAAATTGTGAGTTGACTACGAAGTGGTACCAGACTAGTAACTTTCCCTCTGGACAGACGAGAACTCATTAACGTGACAATCCAATCATTATTCCCACCCACCCCCCAGTCCCAAGTCCTCCTCATCCACAACCTCGAGTCCCAACAGATCTCTCCGAACTGAGCCCTCCCTTCTCCTGAGTCACAAGGAATGATCCCTTTCCCTGGCATGACTCACTCACATCTCAATGACCCACCCACACTCCCGAGTCTACTTCTGGTGCGGCGCAGAGAACAAGGGACCGCTCCATGGCAACGCAGCACAAAAATTACAGAGAAGGCACTGTCTGGAAATGTGAAATATTTGCTTTGGTGGCTGCCATCAGCTCTGCTTTCCACAGCCTTTGGATGCAGTCAGCCAGCTGACAAATACACATGAAAAATGTATAGAAGGCAAGTTTTAAAAGGAACAAAATATGCCAACTCCATTCCTGGTACTCTGTGTTCACGTGGGGATGTGCAAACATGAGAGTGACCTCCATGCAATACATTTTCAAGCTCACATTAGAGCTTTCATCAGGCATAAGATAGGGATACCACACCTTGGAAATGACATATAACAGCTTATTTGGGAGCAGAGCTGTGATATTACCTACTCTGAAAGCAAACTCAGCCTCTTCCTTAGTGCTATTATTCATACCCACAGAGAAGTAAAATGCCACAGAGGCTGTTTTCTGTGTACTTCAGTATAAAAATCTCAACTATATGGCAAACAATACCCCAGTTTCCATTTAATTTGGATTCTTCTTTTTTCTTACAGACATGTACTGCTCTAAAAAAAACAAAGCCCACAGGCACAGAAAAGGCTGGATAGTACACACACACACTCCATAGATGCTTTCGCATCCAATCCAAGACTGTGTGGCAAACAACCCACCATGCATTCACAGAGGAAAGGGGATGAAAAAGGCATGAAGGTCAGTACATGCAACCCCATTCCAACTGCAAGGAGCAGAAGGTCAAGCAGTTCTACGAACTTACCATTCTGGGTAAGTTTTGTTGAACAAACTAGAGTAGAAATCTGGAAAGAGTCTTTGCTGATGGTGCAGCTTCCGAGGTTCTGCATGCTCTTCCCTGTTGCAGAGTGTCCCTTTTCCTCCAATTCTATTTTAGTGGATGGCAGACTTAAATACGTCGAGGCATCCTCCAGCTTCTTTGCTTCTGCCTACAGTAGTGTTTTAAATAAAATATGAAACAATTTTAAAATATCTAGTAAAAAGCCTTGGTAATAATAAAATTTTATATTTACACTGGATTTTCTTAGGTTTGCTCCAGAAATGGAGCTATCCAGTGGGTCTTCAACAACAGGAATTTAGCAGTAACCTGTCTACAGATTAGAGCCAAGATGTGATATTTAAAGAGCTAGAGAAGTAACTTTTCCCAGACACGAAAACACAGATAAAACTCCATAATAAGCACCTTAAAAATTAAAACACGCTCTGTAAAACATACTCCAGGTTTAACAATCAATCTGCCAAATATGCAAATTGCACAGTACTTACTATTCAGTTGCCTGATCTAACAGAATAGTCAGTAACATATTTTTCTGTGCAATTCTGTAACAATAATTCACTAAAAGTCAGTAGTACTCACACTGAGCTAGCTACTATGGAAAGACTAAAGTATCTCAAAATTCTACCTTGTAAACTATAAGGTCATGTTCTCCATCTCTCAAAGTTGTTCCATCATATCTCATGAGCTTCACAAATGCTAGGGCGAATATTTTCTCAGATTTATCTTTGGCTGTTACAAAATAGAAGAAAAAAACATAATTAAGTATCTGATACTAGTACAGACAGTCCACCTAATCTCAAGAACATGGACAACCTATAAATGAATGACCGTAATAAAAATTCTCAGTTGGAGAAAAGGTACAAGAAATTTGGAGAGTCT
The DNA here is from genome assembly GCA_003993805.1 of Himantopus leucocephalus. Taxonomy (NCBI): domain Eukaryota; kingdom Metazoa; phylum Chordata; class Aves; order Charadriiformes; family Recurvirostridae; genus Himantopus; species Himantopus leucocephalus. Next base: position 36,635,744 of record RSEF01000006.1, on the reverse strand, counting down.
TCTAAACTCAAGATAGAACCAAAAATATGAGAAATAAATGCTTAAGAATCTGACCATGGCAACAGTAACCAGATGCTTAATATTTCTATATTCTGTGTGGTCATTTAGAAAGCTGAATTAAGGCAAGTTTTTCAAAACACAGCAGAAATTTGATGCATTTGTAATGTTCAGTTTTTTCAGAGTGAGCAAAATGGCAGTGCTTGGTACCTGGAATAATGACTTAAAGAGCAGCACTGAGGATCTCATCAGGGCTCTACCATTTATAGGGGGAATACTGGAACCAAAACAGAAATTGGATCCATAACTACAGATGAAGTGCCTAAGCTTCTGAAAGCTGTCACACTCTGCAACTAACATGAAACAGAAAATGCATTCAGTTTGCTCTCGATGTTCAAAATTTGTTGTCAAAAATTAAGTAAAAACAAAGCAACGGGGCAAGTAGAAATCACAAAGTTAAGAAGTAAAACCAGAAAGAAAGTGCAATCAACTTGAGACAGACGAACCAGCCTGTGAGAAGCCCTGCAGCCCTTAAGCACAGCCTCTAATTAATATTTAAACCATGGCCAACTTAAATTTTTGAGTCATCATAAAAATATCTCTCTCTAGTAATTTCTAGTGCACAATCATAATTTTGACATTAATGACACTAATTTTCTGCACATTGTTTTCATTAGCAAGTATCATTCTCTAAACTAAGTAAATCTTTTATTAATGATCAATTTGCAAAATATACAGCACCAATTAAAGAGCTGCTATGGGGTAATGTACTACAGATTACACATGTAAGTAACACATGGAGAGCGTTACACATCTTAAAACGCATCCAGTGGACACTACCTGATTAATGCTTTTGTCCACGCATTTGTTCTACAGCAAAAACAGTTTTGCTGCAGATTTTGCAAGGCTTTCCTATCAAGTGAGACAGCCCCTGTAATCACTATACGGAATGAACATTATCACAACCAAGGCAAATCCCCAAACTTTACTACAAAACAACTGTTGACAAATGGAAGATGTCTAGCTGTCTCGATCTGATCCTTAACTGCTCAAAGCATCTCAGCTGCCAGCAGCATTACAGGAAAGCTGAGGAAAACCACAAGCTCTCAAACATCTTTTAGACCAAAATTACTTCAAAACAACCACAAAAGTCAGTCTGAGAACCAGAAGCAGAAACCAAGTTTCTTTAAAGCTGAGTCTACAATTACTGATGTTAAGCCTACTGTAAACTCTTTCATGGTCCCATTTCACATGTGGGGTTGTTAAATATCTTCACTACTCCCTACCCACCTACCTCTAAGATACACAAAACCATAACCCTTTCAGTTGCTAACTGAAAGCTTAATTCATTAGCCCTTTTATTTGACTTGGAGAAATAACTGGGCAAGAAAGGAAAAACTTGATGTCGATAGGTAAGAGTAAGGAAGACGTAAAGGGAAAAAGAAGCTGAGATGTTAACATAAAATAAGCAGGAAAAAAACTTATCCCCTCACTAAAAGCGATTCCAATAGTCAGTTACAGATTAGGAACATTATGCCTGTTTCAGCATATTTTGGCACCAGACACTGACAAGAACCATAATGACAAGGCTGAATTACTCACAGTCCTGTGATGATCTATGACGGAACGTGAACCTTAAATGACTGCGGTTCACATCTTCAATGGGGATTGCGACCTTCACATATTGGGAAAGAGGACAGAGAAACAAAACAGTCAGTACAGTATCTTCAAACATCATCAACCACTACCAAATCTCATCTAGACATCTTTCAACAATATGCTTGGCGCTTTCAAAAAGATTAATGTGAAGCACCAGTTTCGTTTTGCCATAGAAGACCTTGAAAGGTCATAGATTCCCCAGGAAAATCACCAATTCTTGAACCAAGAGAGAAGGAATGAAGCAACCCTTTTAAGTTACCCGACAGGACCTGCAACTTCAGATGTTGGGCTGTGATGTCAAAGCCTCCCCCTACCACCCCCCTCAGCTCAGGAATGAGCCCCTCTTGACTCTGACTGGTAGAGGTGAACTTGATTACTAACAGCAGTAAAGCAAAAATTCTCAACTTATCTGTTATCTATGCACCACTTGTACTACATATACTATTAGCGTGTCTCTGAACCACACGTAAGCAGCGCGCAGAGATGTAACCAAGCCTCTTCTCCCCCGGTATTTTTGCTAGAGCTGTCGTATCTTCTCAATCACACCCACATTCAGGCTCTGTGCTGTATACCGCTCCCCAACACCACGTCTAGGTTGCTGCCATTCCCTAGCAGCCACTTTCTGCCTCCAGATGCAACAAGTGAACCTTTGGACTTAGAAGAACGGTGTGGGGAGTAGCTCTAAGTCCCTTCTCAGTACACATATACTGCTGCCACTGACTACAGCTAGACAGAATATATTTTATAAAGCTAACATCAGCCTCCTGTAATATTCAAACTTGGCATTTAAGCTAAAATGTTATTACCCAAGCAAATTCAGCAAGTGTAAAGCACCATCAGCCAGATCCCAGAACACTGATGAGTTCAACACTATGGCAATTATGTTTTAACCTTAATATCCTGCTTCTCTAGGTCAGCTTCGTGGAAACAGAGTAAACCATTCCTAAACAGATGTTGGAGTGCCCCTGTAACAGTCTTCTTGACCAAAAGGATGAAATAAAATTCATCACGCAATAAAAGTTAAATCTATTTTCCAGCCGTCTCTGAAAGCCTTCATTAGTTGAGCTATTCCTTTTGTCCCGCTAAACATAATCACAAGCATTGAATTTCCCTAGTTTTCTTTCTCAAGGGCTTCCACTGAAACCTATATTAATTGCATATTAACCCACACAGAGGAAGTTACTGTAACAGTTTATGTACCTTTACAGTCTCAAACCAGCGAGGCTGCTTTACTTGGTAATATATTACTGACTTGTACTCTGAGATGGCTTCATCACCAGCGCCAGGGAAGATAACACTCTTGAAAACACAAACAAAAGAGAGAATGTTTATATCTATCTTAAACTTCACTTTTTCATTCAAATAAACAAAAAAAAATTAGTGAAGTAGGTCAAAATAAGACAGAACGTCTCACGCTCAGAGCTCCTCATGAAATTAGTATCAAAGTGCGTGCACTGATATGACAAGATGTATTTATGACAAAGCAGAAAATTTTGTTGTAAATAAAAATACAGACTTAAGTTGACAAATATAGAGAACGATGTTGAAAAGGCTTAAATAGGTAGGTATCAAAATCAGAAAATCTCTAATGTTAAACACTTTAATACCTCTAATCTTTTGCCATCTTCATCATAAACAGATACTGTAACTTCTACATTCTTTGCCGTTGTTTTACTGCCTTTGTCAAAATCTCCCTGAACCAACGTTACATAGATGTCATTACGAACATCACCTAAAACAAAAAGCGAAGCACAACATTCTTAGCAATTTTCACAGTATACCTATTGATTTGTGAAACCAACGATGCATAGAAACAACGCCCAACATATTTTAGCAACAGCAATCGTACATATACGTGGCAAAACATTTAAAAGCCACGATATCTCGAACATTCAAAACTAGCAGTACTGAAAACAGTTGTTTAGCTACAATCGTGCTAAGACTTCTAAAGTCTGAACTATGAACTCATAGTGCAGCAAGCTGAATCTAACAAACAAAAAAAAAAATCACACATTGTTTCTGGACTGAAAGAATACCCCACCATCATTAAGAGTATGTACCACATCACTCAAAAAACACCTCAGTTGCATTTTTAAAAAAATTTTTGTTTGGTTGGTTTTTTACACAACTTCTTTCAGTATTAATTTGAAAGGATGAATTTCAACACAGTCATTAATTTATCACATACACAGGTATTTTGCAATTTAAAACTATTTAAACAGCCTACAGAGATCTGTTTAACTTGTTACATCGGGAAGTGGTTTGATGTTTTTGCTGGCTTGGGGGTTGCAGGGGAGGTTTGTATTTAGCTTTGTGTCCTCAAATGGTCTTCAACTACACCCCAATTCAATTGAAATTTTGAAAATGAATTGTGGAAACAAGGGACTTCCAATAATTTCATGAGGCAGACGGTTTACGTGCCAACACACAATCATAAGAAGAAGCAGAGGTGCTGAGGCACTTACAGCATACGGGGTATACAGTAAAACAACTGACAAATGCACAGTCAGCAACCAACACAGAGAGCTGGAACTGGGATGTTTTATGAAAATATCTTATAGATCCTCCAGAGCCCATCAATCTGAAAAGGACAGTGCAGGGTTTTTTCTGTAGTCTGCTACTTATGGCAATTTTTATTTTGAGAAGCAGCACATTTTTGGGGGTTTTTTTTGTAAACAGCAGAATTGAACATCCACGGAATAAATGTATTTTAAAAAAAAAAAAAAGACAGGATGGCTTTCTTTCAAATACGTTCTCCAAATCTAGCACAAACTCTACGAGACTTGCATATCTCTAAATCAAGCCTGTTCCTCTGAAAAATCTTTCTGGTTTGGATTCATCGCAGGATGTAAGTTTTACATATGCCCTCGCTAGGGAGAGAATATGAACCATTTGCTTTGTATACATTTTTCTTCACTGGAGAGAGAGGAGAACTTCTACTGTCCCTGTGATACCACATCTTTTGGGGGGGTTGTTAGTTTTATTTGTTTTTGCAGCACATGCGGCAGGTATTACCACAGTATTTTACGTTTCTTTTAAATGAGACAAAGTCCTTTGACAATCCATTATTTCCAATGTATACCATGCCTCAAATTCATCTTTTTTTTCCCCCCAAAGCTTCCATACGTACAGATATTTAAAGAGGGTTAAACTATAACAAAGCAGCATTAATTGACGCAATGGCTTACCAGGCATAATAATCTCAGGAAAGCCCATTTTCCGAGCCACGGCTGTTGACCTATCCACTAAGTGTGGAAACTCTTTCCTAATCTGATGGATATCTCCTGGAAGAAGTTTCAAAGTCACCCACAAACCTGTTGTGCAAAAAACCACAATTATTAAACTGGTGTTTTTTTCTAGCTACTCAAGATTTATTTTTTATACATTCTAAAATGTAAGAACATACATTAAGGCAATTACTCTTCATTTACAAAAAATACACTTTACAAAGTATGTTAAAATACTGAAAAAAACCCACCGCTGCAAGCAGAAACATGAGTACAGCACACATAAGTATGTCTGATTATATCAGACTTTCTGGAAAACAGCATAAAATCCTCAACTGGAAGCTGGCTGGCTAATAAAAAAACCTGAGAAACTGGAGATCTGTGCAAGATAAGGATTCGGGCCTTTGTATTGCGCACTTTGCAGCAATACCATCTAGAAGGCGTCTTGGTAGGGAGGAGTTACGCAGCTGTTGAAAAGCAGATGCACACAGCTTCCCATACACAGCCTTACTGAAGCCCAAAATTTTATTCACAGGGTAAGAATTTCAATGGAACAGGTCTCCATTCAGAAGAAAAACAGGTTAGCAGCACCGTATAACATAAATTGGAAGAAGGAAACCCTTGATTATCAGCCAGACCCACTGAAGTCTGGGCTGTAAAAATGGGAGCAAGTCTACTGTGCCTTTGGCATGAAGCTGGAGTGACCCCAGAAGAATCCCTCTTCCTCGCAGAACTTTGAGAACTAGACTTCTCTCATCATTTAAGTATCCCACAAAGGGTCTCGTGGAAATACAGTTATTAAGCCATTAGCAGAACTGCCTCAAGCTTTCACCTCTCCTTTGAACTCTCACAAGTTCTTTCTAATGAAATGTTTATCTTCCACAAGAAGAAAGAGAAGTGGCAACGTTGATTTGAATGGAAAAACTTATGTATTACAACCAATATTGAGATGCCAACAGAGAGAGCACCAACAGCAGACCCTGAATTGATTCATCACCACCACCCCCGTAAGTTGTTTTTACTGCACTGAGCACAAAGAAATGTATAGCATCAGCTTTACACAGTTTCTCTTCAGTAGCAGAAGGCACCACTAAAAAGCCACTGCTTGCCAAGTAACATCAGGCACACTTGTTATAGGAAAAAGAAAGACACCAAAGGATGGGAGGGGGCAGGGGGAGTCTGACACACTTGGTAGAGTGACTGGCAATCAAGTTTAAGCATGAAATAATTACAGCAGTAATTTGCAGAAGAAAATCCTAAAATTAAAATCTATGAAAAATACCCAAAAAAATATTCATCTATAAACCAAATTGTGGGTTATCCTGTTACACACACAATTCACTATGCATTCATTTTGTGTATATTTGGCAGCTAGCTCTCTTTTCTGTTAAAGTCTCTTATAAAAGGCTATATGCTGACTTGCTGCCAGAGATGATTCTAACAGTTGCTATTTCATTAAGCAGTAACTGTACCTACACTGACTGGCTAAGCAAGAACTCTTAATCCTTTCCTGTTTGCTTGGGCACCTTTCTTAGGGAGAGAATCTGAAATGAATCAAAGAAGCTGAAATTTTTCCTGCTTTCTGATACATACTGGCCACAGGTGAAAACAGGGGGGAAAAGCAGATCTAACTTTTCCCCTTTAGCTAATGGTTAATTTTTAAAAAGTTTATTTTAGATTTTTATTTTCTATTAATTAGTACAAATCAGCAAAAAAGTTTATAATTTTCCTCGGGTCTATCATTCAGATACTCCCTACGGGTGATAACAGACATTCACATACACAGTGTTTGTTGGAAACTCCGCACTGGTCTGCATAACACCTTATTAATCCACACTCCCAAAAAAATACTGAGGTCAATAACCGAGCCATCACACAATTCACTTTTTAACTGGCAGCCACATTATGATCATGAAGTGTTGTAGACATACACACACACACAAAAAAAAAAAACCAACCCAGACTTTGGAAGTTAACTCAGCTTCATGCCGGCAGAGCGTAGCCGGAGTTATGCACAGTGACCCCCCCAGCCCGTAAGAGAAGGTACCCGCAGGATTGCCTTGCTCTGGCTCTGTCCTCACCACCGCCGAGCTCAGGGGGGTGCAGTGCCGGCAGGAGGAATGCCCCGGTCTTCTTGAGAGGGAGCCAAATGCTGCGAGCGCAGCTGCGAAGTGGAAAAATAAGGCGAAGGAAGGGAAGGAAGAAAACATCCCTTCCTTCAACAGGAGGAGGCCAAAGGCTCAAGGGCACAAGAGACGACTCCCTGAGTCATCGTTTCCAGTACAGAAATATAAAGATGTCCAAGTGATGGACAAGGGCGAGAAAGGACAGACAACCTGCAGAGTTAACACGGGGCATGGGGAAAGGTGAGGGAAGGGGGGATAGCAGAATGAGCCCTGAAGGATGGGGAAGAGGGGGAACAAACCGTGCAAATACATTTTCTGTTACCAAACGGCAGTGAACAGATGAAGGTACTATTATGCACCTGTGATTCCAAAAATTAAAATCATCACACGTTGCAAATCAAGCGACGAGCAGTTTTAGGTACACCGGTGTATATAAAGAACAGTACATACCCTGACCCTTGTGGTTAACTTCTTTAGCAGCAATCACTTTGTTTATAACAGTCTGAAGGAAATCATTCTCCCCTGCCACCCTGGGTGAAAAACGGGATGATATGTTCAGCTGCTTGTGTCGAATGGCGTCATCCAACGCTAGCCTGGAGGATGCACATGACGACCAACACCAGGAAACAAAGGGTCACAGAAAACCAGAAGTCACAGTAACAAGGGAACACAAAAGATCATATCATAGTTGTGACAAAGAGTATTTATTAGTCAACGCAAGACAAAGGACAGGAAAGGTAACAAGAAAGACAGAGGAAGATCATTAATCAGAAGAATGCTGATCTACCACCGAGAAGTACAGCACACCTGCGTTGTTACTTCTCCCTTCAGGGACATGCATGCACAGGCCCCCGGAGCACTTTGCGAGGATAGGAAGGATGTCTCCCACCCGAGAATCCCCTGTTAAGCAGTGAAAACCGATACCGGCAGTTTTCTCCTTAATATATAGAGCACACTGGCCCTGCAACACCCCCACGGTCACTTCTGTCATTCTATAGGTTAAGCAGCACTGCATACCGTCTGAAGGAAAAGCTACTGTAAATCTCACAGAAATGGCATAGGAAAAGAAAAGCAGATAATCCAAACATACTGTTAAACTTGATGAATAAATGAAAAGATGGAAACTATAAATAAACAGCAGCATTAAGTGTCATTTAAGTAATCTCGCCAAGTGCTTTTGAAAGCCATTGTGTTGGTGGCTAGTGAATGAATACAAACAAACAAAGATATGAAAATAGAATTGCATGTGGTACAACAGAAGCAAAGCATGGAATGAGAAGAAAAATGTGGCTCATATATACAGCCTAAGTCTACGTTGGAAATAATGACACCAGTATTCATTGCTCGTTTTCACATTATTCATACTCTTTGGAATATACTTTTTTTCAGAAGAATGTTTTAATTTACTGCGGCAAAAAAAAAAAAGAATAAATCACATTGTACATCTTTTCAAAAAGCTGATTTATATATACAGAAAAAATAAATCAGTGTTAATGGAGCAGAAAACTAGATGTTCCATTAGCATCCACTTTGATACACAAAGATTCATTTTCATTGCATACTTCCACACTCACTAAAAAATAAGCTTGCTATTGTTTACCACACAATAAACATATCATGAATGCACTCTTCCCTAAAAACTCCTGTTTTTCCCTGAAAAATGGGATTGTACTTCTGATTTTCACATTAACACCCTCTACACCGCTCCAGCGACACTGCTGCATACAAACGAGACCGTCTCAGACATGAGGCATACACCTGCTCGGCTCCTTACAGCACCTGCAGACCTGGTAATCCTCGCAGTACCCCGGCACCTTCAAGCCATAAGGGCTTCCTGAATTAAGCCTATTTTCCAAAATTAACTTGAGATTACATTATTTCAAGCTTTTTTTTTTTAATATTATTAAAAGCCCTCTGAATATCCATTAGAACATTAATCAAAGAATTTAACTAACATAACTGTGTTTTGCCTTTTTGAACAGATGGCAGTCTAACATCTCACACAACGGGAAAACTAAGCATTCATACCTTATGCACATTTGACTTACCCCTTCTACCTTTCCCCACTTCATAAAATAAAAAAAAAGACCCTATGAACTATGGATGGAACAGAGCATTTGCCACACATTCTCTTTTTGTTAATAAGCTTTTACTTCTAAAAGCACTTTCTCTCCACACATCTACGTATTCACAAAAATTCAGGTTATTAAACCCATATTTCTTAATATGATTTTGTGGCTTGAAGTCAAAACTGATCTTTGATATTACGTTAAATTCATACATGTCCGTACTTTAAAGGACACCAGCTCCAGATCTGCTATTAGCTAATGTAATTATTGTAAAATATTATCTATCAAACTGCATGCCAGCAACCTTAGAGCGAGTGTGGGAAGGTCTGCAGTTTTAGATGACTAAAAGTTAAGACCAGGTCCACGTAGCAGACTGGTCTCCTTGATTCTGTGAACCAGCTGTAACTGGTATGTGCATCAGAAACATCCTCTCCCTTGCTATCCAACCAAAATACCAAAGGTTTCTGGTAAGCCTCACATGGTAAAGTTGAATCATGAGAAGATATTGCAGGAGATATATCAAGCCATCCTGCAAATTCTCAACTTTTGTTTGTACTCCGATTACTGTGGCCCCTACTATGAAATTGTATCTGCTACCAAGAAGAAGATAAATGTTATCATTAACCAATTTCACAGAAGTCACCTGCAGTGGATGTTGGTAACACTGATGGTCTTTATCAAACTCGGGCAGAGCTAAACCAGCAATGCACTTATTTTAAGCATTTCACCTCTTACACATTATCACTCAGACATCCTTAAACAAAAAGAAAAACCAGGAATGCATGCTTTAAACTCAAGGCTTAAAAATACAAGTTTCTGGAGCTATCGTTATTATAGCTAACAGGAAATTATCAAGAAGATATACAGTAATTACTACTCAAGATAAAATATCCCACTGAAATACACTGACTTCAGAATATCCACAGAACACTTCTTCCAATCAAGAGTTTAAAATGGTTTTGGTTTTTGTTTTTTTAAATTAAAGTTAAAATCCTAATTCTTTCACCTCTGCTTATTCTTTAAACTATGCCCTACTTACGGTTGAAATGGTATGAAGTGCTGTTTGTCCTCATCGTCAACTTTTCCATTAATTATGTCAGTAACATCCATTACTGAAAACAAAAACAAAGTGTACTGAATTAAGTGATCAACATGGGAAGAGGGATGCTGAGGGAATACCCTGGGAGATGGGAAGCAATGGTGACTCAGAAGAGGGACGGAGTGATCAACTGTGCGATTTCAGAATTTTCCTATAGAATAACATCATGTGGCAAATAACCTTTGGCACCTCTAGCTAAACGCGCGTGCTGAAGCTACAGTAAACTCTACAACACAGCAATCAGTCTGATTAACCTGGACCTGGGAACAATTCTGAGTTTATACAACCCCACGGGAGTTCCACCCACCCAACTTTCTGGGCAAGAATATAGTGTGATATAGACAGACACCGCGCACAGAGTTACCTGCTACTCCAAAAGGTCGCCGCAGCCCAGAGGTTAGTTTTCTTGTGTTGTTGTCCCTCAGCTCCATCCTGCCCACTCGCACAATCTGACAGACAAAACTGATTTTTTCTCTTTTCAGGTCTTTGCTGCCCAGGTCCTAGAAATAGTAGTTTCTTCAGATTACTTTATAATAATTGAATTTCAAGTACCGTTTTAGTAGGCAGAAGGTTTGCTGCTCAGAATTTGCCTGCCCCGTGCGAGCCTCTAGCACCAGGGCAAACTGTTCTCAGAGTAAAGGAGAAAATAATTTTTGTAACAGTACTTAAACCTCTTATCTTGACTTCTGTGTAAATTAATTGCTTAGGAGGCAAAATAATTTCTAGTGAGTTAAAACTTCAAAGTGTTGAGAATTTTTAGTAGCCACTTATGAGAAATGTCTCACGTGAGCCTTCACCAGGATCATTACCTGCAGAGGTAACACCACACTGTTTACATACAGATCATTACATTCCTCAGTTATTCACAAGCTATGAAACAAGTGCTTTAAAATTTGCCAGCTGAACCAAGTGCACACACTTACGGTAAATACTGCTCGAAGGTTATGCAATCTGTCTATATCTTTGGGAAGTCCACAGCTTGACCATCGCACCAAGTAGTTTTCACTGAAAGAACAATATTTTGAGGGCTGTTTGTTTAAATGGCTTCCTTTAACATTAGCAGACACAATCAACTTGAGAATTTACAGACTATTTTAAACCCAATCTACTTACCCTAAAGAAATTAATATTTACTTAGCGGAGAGCTGGCGTCTCCCTTTGTGTACATCGTTTATAAAAAGAAAGCAACTCTTCAGCAAGAAAGCGTAAGAATTTCTTTAAGGAAGCAGGGGATGCAGAAATCAAACTCTGATATTGGTGCCAAGGCTGCTGCTAAGTGGGGGCACACAGCCTTGCAGGTGTGCTCAAGGTCTCATTTAAGCTCTGCTCTTGGGGAACCACAGGCACAGCACGACGAGAAACGGTGCGACTCTGAAACCCACCCACAGTGAAGGGACTTGTCTGACACTGTGCTGAACACGATGATGAAGTGCTGCTGCACTGTTGCTTCCCAGATGACCCCGTCCTACGCATTTCACAGAAATTTGACTTTCATAAGCCCTCTCATCCTGCAAAACTACCTCTCTACTATAACTGAGTAAGCACAGATTAGGGAGTACACCCAGGAGTACACTAACCTGATAAATTTTGATTCCAGTGGATCATACAGAGACATCAGGACTTCAGCATCTTCTCCTATTTTACAGACTACATTTTTCAAATTTACAAATAAAGCAAATGAAGGAGTGGCAGCAAACTTGGCTTGTCTGTTGATATCGATATTCTGTTTCTGAGACTGTAATTCAATAACAGAAGAAATGTAAGTTTAACTTAGCCTAATGAATATCCAACCACTATAAAACACTCCTAAAACCTTTCAGACAGAAGAAGAGGCGTTTTCTGTTGAGTGCCTACTCCTGTGATCTTTGTTTGTATTAGGATTTATGACAAACTGCATTTTCTGGATCTGTCTTGAAGTGCCACACCATAAAGAGAAAGAAAAAAAAAAAAGAAGGGGGGAGGGGGGAAGGGGAGAACAACAAAAAAAAAAGAGAGATGTCTTCACTTATTAAGAAGAGAGCTAAACAAATGAAGGAAAAGATAGAGCCTCAAATACACCTGACAAAAAAAAAAAAAAGGAAGTTCATTCTTTGCTTTTTCTGATGTTTTTCTGACAGGTACAGAGTGCCAAGAAAGAAAGGAGAAAAAACAATGCCATTCCTGCAGGTTACCTACCCCTCGGACTTTAGCTCTCATAAACTTTCCATAAACTACTTTATCTAGGCAGAAGGGAGAAATGCATATGCGACAGAAAGGAAAGTAGCCAAGGTGGGGACAAAGAAACAACTTTGGATGCAAAAATTTAATAGTTTAAATCCCATTTAAACTAGTGTACTTTCACACCAAGTTTGGTAAGGGATACAAATGCGCGTATGGCCCATTACAACTCTACAGGATGCAGTAACTCATTAAGTTGCACTAATGCACTCATGAGCAACTCCTCAGGAATACCATGCTCCAGTAACTGCTGCTGACACGGGCAGGACTTCTTCCTTGTAAAAATAAGTATTTCCATTGTAAAGAAGCTGACTATTCAAAGTCTGAGGATGCCTTTAAATTTGCCCTCAGTATTTCAACGAACAAATTTTCAGGACATTTCAGGACAATTTTTCATACAAACATAATGAGGACATTATTCTACTTGATTCTCAAAAATAAACCCTCATGAAAACCTAACATACAAACCTGCTACATGTGCATCTCTGCTACTAACCTACAAATGTAGTCGACTTACTGATATAGGTCTTAACCACAAATTCTACTAAGCCCTTTAAAGGATGAAAAAGGCAATTTAACAGCCAAAGACATACAAGTTCTTACAAAATGTTTAAGCCTGATATAACTCGTCATAAACATACCAAATTCCTCATTACCAATGCTAAAAATAAGTCACCTAGTTAGTTTATAGTCTTATGTTTCAAAAGCTACAGTGCATAGTATCTCTCACTTTTTCCTCCTGTAGCCTCTCTTCAACTTGCTTCGAAGCTATCTCATGTGCTCTGAAAAGGCTAATCGTGCTGGTCTGCTCTGGGTCCAAAATATTGCCATCTTCATCTCTCACGACCAGATCTAAATCAAGAATTCTAAACAAACAAAAAAATATGCTTATGAATTAACAGTGCTCAAATAAATGCTTAAAAAACACCTGCCAAGTGTTTAATACTGAAGTCATGCGCACCTGACACATGATTAAAAAAAAAAACATGTGATACATAATAAAATGCTTTAGTATGTCACCAACCCCGGAGATAACCATCCCTGGCTGGAAGTCACTTTTTCCCACAGCACCGAAAGAACCGATGTAAATGAAATAGCAGAACAGCTGGAGAAGTCATTTCTTAAACAACTGAATTTGCGAGACTTTGTCTGCTCCTCTGATTCATCTGACAGTTTGAACAAACAACCACTACAGTCACACCACATGCAAATTGGTCAGTTCATTTTGACCCACTCCACATTCTCCCCCAAAACAGGCATATTCATGTTTTAGCAAAAACCTACGAGCTGTACGAAGGCATAAGTTGTTTCCCTTTATTTAAAGCAAAAGCCAAATTTCTGTCAGCAGGGAGTTAACGTCCATGATTACCTTCTGCAGAGAGGATGGTTTCTGCCATAACCTAATCCAGTCTTAGGAAAGACCTTTCACATTTTTCCACGATAGCTCTGGCAGCAGAACCACGGATTAAAACAAAAATCACGTCTAGGTTGATCTCATTTCTCTGCCTACCTTCCCTAGGACTGACCTCACCTCTGCTTCAATACACGTAGGCCCTATTTTCTTCTTCTAACTCTGTAGTCACCTCTCATGATGGAGCTGCTGTAACTTTCGTTTTGAAATGTGTTTGATCAATAAGCTTAAATCATACTTGCAGTGTCTGATAAGCCACACGGAGGTTCATGGTTTATCTGACAGCACGTCCCCTTTGGACATGACCTGCAATTACTTGAAAAGAAGAACAGGAGCTGCGGCAGACGAAGATATGTTTCATGTACTTACAGGATCGCTCCTCACCCCTCCCTGACAAGAAGGAAACCTGGAGGTTTGAAACAAAGCCTTGAGCGAGTCCAGTTAATTGCACTGCGTTAATTCAAAGGTGGATGAACATCACTCAAGCACGCTGCAGAGTGCAGGCAGCAACTTATTAAGAAGCACCTCCTAAACTCCGCTCTGCAACTGACACCAGTCATCACAGAACTCTCTTAAGCATCCCTGGACCATCAGGCTCCAGATGAGTTTTCCAGCGAGAAAGTGGTTTCATCATTGAAACCAAACAAAAAAGCAGCCAAAATCATCTTGCTCCTCCCTACTACTGTTTCCTGGACAGCAGCCACAGCGGGAGATACATCCGCTGGCCATTTCTATCGGAACCGCCAGCCCTGGACAAACAAAAGCAGAGGCCTTCTGCAGAGGAAAAGGTAACTCAGAAATTCAGAGAAAAGATTAATCACTACTACACACCAACAGGGCAAGAACGTTTGCACAGACTGTCAAATAAACAGAAGCAAACACTCCTTTGATTTAATTTCTTTGTTTTATCCTTTAACTTGCAAATGATGCTTGGAAAAAAAATTGAAAATTTTTCCTAAGTGTCCCAGTTACAGATTTTTGCAACTGAACAAAAAATGTGTTTTCACAACAAAATTACCTGACCCAATTTCTGAAAAACATTAAAAATACAAATTCATAAGACCATTGTTACTTCCTCAGTTATTCTGACAACGTGCAGTTAAACGGTTGTCTTTATTTATAGAAAAAAAAAAAACCCAAACTTATTTACAAATCAGTATTTCACAAAACAGGAAAAGTTAGGATATGATTAGATCAGACAACATTCGTAAGACATAATGAATTCATTCTGTCTGGATATTGAAATCATCATTCGTGCTTATTTTAGACAGAAGTGAATGTATGACTACATTAGAAACATATGGGATCTTTCAGTTGTGAGTATTTACTCAGAAGTTCAAATTCACTTCCCTCCTGTACTCCACAGAGAATGTTCTGATCACTTAATTAGCCCATCGGAACATTATGAATATAAAGCACAGCACAAGATGTTCCATTGTATTTGAACGCTGAGCATCTGGAGGTTATTCAGAGTAACTTTAACCAACTCCTTAGCCAGATGGTAAAATACAGTAGCCAAACAAATAGTATCAACAACATCTGGTTAATTGTCTACTGAGGTACAACAGTTCGTATCTTGGATTATAAATGCTAATTACGGACTGAATGCAGTTACTGATGATTTTTTTTATTTTTTTTTTTTTTCAAATCACAGCTTTTGCTGATAAAGTGCATGAACAGAAATACTGCAAATTTAGCAGTTCTTAAGGAATAAAACACAAATAGCCGAAATCTGATGACTTATTTACATCACAAGGGATTTAAAGATTGGCTTGCTGAAAACTTTTTCAGTTCCCAGGTGCGCAGAACTACAGTGCTGTCTCTCAGTATTCAAAACACTCCTCCAAATAATTTCCTGATTGAAGAGTAAGAGGATTTCTCATTTTCAATCAAAATGGAAAGTCCTAACCATATAGACAACTTGTAACCTAAAACTTGTATTTAAAAAAATTTTGCTTAAATCCAGACCACTGTTTGGAGAGTTAATATATCTGAATGACTAACATATCTAATGTATACAACCTATACTGCTGACTTTTTTTTTCCCCTGTAAATATTTCCTTTGTAATTTCCATTCTCTTCTGTTGAAAAGGTACTTTCTTTTATTAAATCTGTCTGTTCATCTTCTGGTACAAGCTGGATACTATATAAGCAGAGGAACAATGAGCTAAACTACGCTTCTGAGCCAAATCCTTCAACATCACATTACAGCTAAGTGACTTCAGGGCACACGCAGCTGGTGGTGTTGAGAAGGCAACAACTGTTTATGCTGCAGAAGCAAGCAGAGTTTAAATTGTATTTTGAATGGAGGCAATACTTGCAGTTTTCAATTGACCTTAAAAATTACAACTTCATACCAGTATCAAATTGATAGTATCATCAAGCAAGTGAGAGTGACATATGGATTCTACTTTACATATTATAATTTGTACTATACTTTAAAGATCCTATATCGGCTTCATTCTTAATCGTGCTCTAACATGACTATTAATATACCACTATTACATCTCCGTAAATACAGGAATAAAAGAACGCTGCAAGAAGTCGTCAACAGCTAACATGTATTACACAACACGATTTGGTTTTAAGCATAAACACGTGGAAAATACTGTTCACAAACCTGTTGCCATAATCAATTTTGGCAGTCACTTTCTTTTTCAGTTCTTTGAGCTCATCTTGGGGTAGGGTCCCAGAGAGTATTTGGGATCTCCACTCAATAAGATCATATATCATGTGCCGTACATTGCGAAACATTTCTCTGTTATCATGCTGTTTGGAGGAAAAAGATGGGTAGAAGTTACTTTTAAAGCGTCTTTTAAATACATGTAATCAACTGCAATTATAAAATATGAATTCAAAAGGCTAAGAGTCTACAATTAGCTCTAAAATAGGAGCCTAACTTTCTATAGCACAGAACATTGAATACAAAGGGTCCTACACTCTGCATATCTACATAAGCGTAAATGCTTGTGTTTGTTACCCGAAAACCCAGGCCATGCTGTATTCAGAACAAGCAATTCAAGGGAAAGATATTCTTTTCTCGGTTCACAGAGTAACTTTATTCAATGACCCTCTATATTAAGTAGAACAGGACTAAAAATGGTACATTTTAACAGCAAGAGGCTCAAGTTCTGAAACACTCCATCTGCAACACACTACAGAATCCTTTCCCCCCACCAGTTAAACCTTCAGAATAACACTTTAAAATTCCTCAGTGTGGAAAGCCAAGTGCATCAGTCTCTTACATGTCCACCAGTAACATCTGAAGGAAAAGTGAAAAACCAGGAAAGCACCAAACATTATAGGAAGTTAAATACCTTAATTGTTTATAAAGGCTGGAACTATGGCTATTAAATAGTGCACAGCAGCACACACAAACTTTCCTTGGCAACACCCAGCTAAGCTAGGACACAGGGAGATACCATTCCAGACCTCCAATGGAAGAAACCTCTTTTCCAGAGCATTTTCTATATTCATGCCCATACACACATGCATTCAAAGACAAATGATCAAATCTTTAACCACAGAATAGAATTTGACATGTTGGTTTAAACTGTGGACAGTGCATATACTCAACAATTTTAGCACAAACAAACAATACTATACAAAACTGAAGTTGCAGAACAATGGCCTTTCTATTTTTATTGTGAAAGATGATGTTGAGACAAAGACGACATAGAGGCCCTGAATGCTTTGATCTTACCAGAAGCAGCCTCTCTTACTGTCTTCATAACCCTCAAAATCTAAGCCATTACTTCAATATGCTCTTAAAAAGAATACATCTTTCTAAACACCCTACATCAATGAATTATTCAGGCTTTGCATAGCTATCTTTCATGCAGACTACAGCCAGAACTTATTTGACTGAAAACAACTGGAATAATTAAATTTAAATAATTAAAATAAAATTCTCTGCTTTATATACAAGACAACAAAAAACTGCAGAAGGTGCAGGCAAAGGATATGACAACTCAGACTCAGGGAAAAAATACCTAACTGTGAAACTTAAAGACTTCAGTCTGTTCAGATTATCAAAAAGCTGACTTGATTATAGTGTGAGAACCTTCACAGAGAGAAAATACCCGTTATTAAAAGCTCTTTAATGTAGCAGAGAAAGACACAACAGGCACATATGGCCAGAAGCTAAATACAGACAAATCCAAATGGGAAAGAGGTTCATGATTTTCGAAGCTGCAGGCAACCATAAATGAGTGAGATGAAGAACATGCCACGTCCTCTGCAATCTGCAAAGCAAAACTGAATACCTATTCAATATTCAAACACAAATTACGAACTGAATAAAGGCATAAATGTGGTCATTTAATGACTTTTGATATGCAAGATGTGGACAACATGACATATCTCTCTAGTCTGCAGATTGACCAATTTGAAACCAGCTACCACCAGTAAACCAAATCTCCCTTGAAAAGGCAATGCCAGTGCACCAGTGCTCTTTTTGGCAGTTGACCACAAGCAATTGATCTAACAGATATCCTTGAGATACAAACTCCGTAGGTGCTCTACCTACTCAGAGTAAAGCTGTAACGGGGACTGGAACCCTTTCTGCTACTAAGCTGAGGCCGCTGGTAACATCACACCTCGCCTGCTCTTCAATTCAAAATTATTAGCAAAGTGCTGCAATATTGTTTAGCTGTTTACGTGTCTTCATGGAAGTAAATGCATGAAAAATGATGTTAAACATTAACAGTTAGAACAAGTGATTCCCACACCAGGAGAATTTTAGAGTTACAGGCATGTAACTTAAGGTCAGGATAAACTGGGAACAATCAACTTCAAGTACAAGAAAAGGCGTACACTGATGATTTTTCAAAGGTTTAAGTTTACACTCAGAAGTTCAACACGAAATATTCAATTTTTTCATAACATAGATCAACAGTCTTAAACCATTTCCTCCATTTCTTTAACACAATTGTCTACAGATTTGGAAAAATCTAATATATACCTTAAAAATCCAGTGTATTCTGTATAATAGTGCCCCATGAAAAAGGGGTCATAACTGCTCAACAATTTTTTTCTAGATCAAGGTAACACTGTAAAAACCTGTTCCTGCAGAAGAAATGCACGGTATTTGAGAAAACACTCAAAGGAAACACTACTGAGATTTGTGCCTTAACACAGAAGATGCTAAATAGCTTTTCAGCATTAAAAGTAGCCTTCAGAAACAGTAACAGAAGTGGAATTTCATTAAAAAGTTCCTTCATACTTCTCACTCTACCTTTCACAGCATCACTCTCTTCACAAACCATACACTGTAGTAAACGTTCTCTTAAGTTGACACTTACAACATATAATTGCCGCCATATTATAGACCATTCCCGCAGCGTTGTGGTAACCTCCTGAATCAAGGGGAGCTCACTGGGTATAACCGTTTCATGTTGTCTTGAAAGGAAGAGGAAAGAAAAGTTTGAAATTGTTAGCACCGCAGAATCATTTCTAAGAAGGAATTGTTCATTTTCAAAGACAATTCCATAATGACAGGGTTGAAAATAACAACAAGTATTACAAATTTGTAAGTGAAAAACGAATGTATTATCTGATACAGGAGCAGCGATGTACACCAGCGACGTAAAGGGTACTTTAGTGGGCTGAGACTCTGCTACTTCCCCCCTCCCTCCTTATTTCTATACTCACAATATTAAGGATATCGATACATGCTCCACCATACTACTTGTTATTGAGATACTAATTTCACAAGAAGGAAACAAGATGACAGCCAGACACGCACAACTTGCAACGCCACGATACTAATGCATTTTTTTTTTTCTAAATATTGGTCTTGCAAAGAAAAATTAAGCATGCAAGACATTAGCATTAAGTTTCTGTATGACTTGTTTTAAAATTATGTGTCATGAAAGTAAGAAACAACAGCTAGATCTTTTAATATTTCAGAAGTAGGGTACTTAAAGGTAGTTTTGTAATCAGCAAGAAAGATGTCATTATGCAGCAATCTCATGATTAGTAGTTTTATCATTTACATATTTAACAGTGTATAAAAATAAATCGGGCACAAAGGAATAAAATATTTTAATCCTGTTTCACTCCATTTCATACCTGGCTAATTATTTATTAATTTCAGTCCACATTCTTTCTGAGGTTTGGGGTTGGGTTTTTTCCCCTGTTTAACTACACTTTTGTATCAATTTTATGAACTTTTACATGCATGCCCAGAAATGTTGATTTTATATATAAAGATCTGACCTTCAACAGCTGTTAAGTAACAAAAAACAGCCTGAACTATTCAGTGTCACAAATATCAGGCAAGGGGGCAGGAGAATCACAAAAAGGAACAATTCAACAGAACGACTCAGTAAGGCAGAAGATGATGCCTGTGTAATGGCTTTCAGCGAGGAGTCCAGTCTACAAGATTTACTGAAGAGGAAATTCAGAAATCACTTAAATTTCATCTACATAAAAGCAAGGTATCTCATATCAAAGGCCTCTTTTAATATACCAGGCAGAAGCCATGAGACTCAAGGGCTGGAAGATAAAAAAATTGAGAAAACTGAAATTAGAACTGAAGCAGGGGGCAGGGAGTGAAGGAAGTTAATCTAGCTAATTATCGGTCGAGACAATAATAAAAGTTATAACCAAAAATGTTAAGATACTAACTTTTCTGAAGTATTTACATTAATACAAAGAAGGTTGTGCTTTAGCTCAACTACATGACGATGCAGCTAAGGACAGTACTAGCCAGAAGCACTGCTGATGACAGCACCTTCAAACTTGAGATGAGTTACCAACTTAAAACATTTTCAAAAAGAAATACACCCATTTTCATCATCAGCTCATTAACTAACTGGAAATGAGTGTAAGTTATCTGATGATACACGGAAATTACATTGATACAAACAGGAAAATGGATTTTCATTATTTTCAAATCAGACTTACCCTTTGCCTTCAACTATTGCTTCCTTAAGGTGTATATACGAGGCAGGAAATATGCCCTTTGAGAGGGAGGGAGAGGAAAAAGATATTTTCAATAACCAGTTGCACGTAACATTTTACCTATCACCTAAAAATATGCCAAGACACACTGCCAGGTCTGCAGAACCATTCATATCCTCTTAAACATCAGAGTATTTGTGTTGTGGTATTCTGTGTTGTCTTTAATGCACATTTACATTCTGTATGCCATGTCCTATCAATAAGGTGTTATTGTAACCTCAGCAAATACAGATGCAGTGTTTTTAAATTTATCTTTCCAATATCAGAGAAAACAGCAATGATACCCTGTCACAACCGGCTCTACAAAGAAAGGGATGTTTCCTCCCCGAGTTCAAGGCACAGTTAGCCACAATTCTCCATGTCCCTGGATGATTCACCTGCTGTAGGTGACCATGCTCTGGCAAGGGGGTTGGACTAGATGATCTCCAGAGGTCCCTTCCAACCCTGACCATTCTGTGATCACATACAGCTGCAAATTCATCCAGCCTTGCTTTTGAAAGCATGAAAGACAGGCGATTTGAAATAGATCTACTCCAAAATGACATTTTGCCCATAATCCAGGTCCACTGCTTGCTTTTCCTCGCATCTAACCAAGCTTTCTTACGCTGCTATAACATGTTGCTTCTGTTCCCAAAGTGTTTGCTCCAGTGTTTCCGGGCTTCCAGTTAAATGAAACACTGCATGAGAACGGGCAGTATAGGGGCTGCCTTGCCGTGAAATAAATGGGCACGTGCACACACTAAACGCGCACATCCTGCGTTGCAAACCATCGTACGCAGGCTATAGACAACATAGTGTCTTCGACCACCAACCTATCATTAGTGCTACGAGCCAAAAAACCTCTTCAACAGACAGTACTGCAAAAGGCCAGTACTACTTTGCTGAAAAAATGTTCTAAATTAACCTCAAGATTCCAGAAATACAGTACTGGTTTCAAAATAGTGTAAGCTCGTATTAAAAAATAATTCAAGTTGACAAAAAGAAGTTCCTTCACCTCACCCTTTGAGGTAGTAGTTCAGTTTTCATTTGAGAATGTAAAAATAGAAATTCTTAGAAAGCCACAGAAATTGGGGGGGGGGGGGGGGGGGGNGGGGGGGGGGGGGGGGGAACGGACGGACACGTGTGTGTCTTTTAGCGCCACTAAAAAAACACAACTACATTTAGAGGAGGTCAGACAAATGCAGCAACACGTGGAATTAATTTAAGCCAAGAAGAATGCGTAACTGCTTCTTAGGCTGTACAAGGCATGTTCATGAAATATGGTTCATAAGAAATTTAGTATATTTCCAAAAAAAGAAAATATCAAAATAGAATAGAAAACCCATAGAACCATTCCTGGTTAGGAAATGGGTGGGACGAACCACACAACTGGGCTCTGTACTTTTAGACATGCACACGCAACCCAAAATGCACCTCTGTAGGCAAACATAACATTTGACATGTTTTACTGTAAGTGAAAAAAGAAGCAAAACCAGAAGTCGTTTAATTCTGGTTAATTACTACTATAAAGTAAAACGCTACAAATATAAAACACAATGTTATGAACTGTATTTGTGCTGTTTCCTTTCTTTTTATTTCAGAAAGGCTGCTATAAGCAGCACACTGAAAGCCTAACAGCTAGGCAAAATTACACTGCAGAAGATTACTCCCCCTCTCGCAGGGAATGACTTGAAATCACAATGTAGATCTCCGTATCACTTTCCGAGATGCAATTGTGTTTTACGAGTAATACGTTATTTAACAGACAGTGAAGCAAAGTGTCAGCCTCTAAACAGATCAACTAGAACATAAAGTTCTGAACTTTTTACTGAGGCAAAGGCTCTGGTACACCCGTTACTGCAGAAAACAAGCTGACGCACATCAACGCATCTATACTGACTGTACATAAATATCGCCTTAAATTGTAAAAATTAAATTGCATCTCAGCTTTTAGGCCTTGCTAAAGTAAGTTTCAGTTAACTTGAAAAATTCCCGTTTACTATGGGTTGAGACTACATACCAGCAGCTATTAGAAAGCAGCGGACACACGGTGAATCGCTCCCGTTATAACAACACACCCAATGGTGTAATACATCTCTGTCCAAGAGAAAAATGAGCGCTCTGCTCTGGGAGGACTTACCTTCTTGGATTTTTTTCGTAGTGTATAACCTCTGTACCAACCTAGGAGTAAAAAAAGGGAAAAGCATTAAAATGTTCATTTTTGTCACCTACCACCTCAACAGCACCTTAGCGTGGTTCCCGATCACGCTTCACCCCCGTCAACACGTACACACACACCCCACCTGAATTTAAATTCTCTACAGAATTAATAACCTGGAGGAAAAAAAAGTCTTCTTGGAAGGTATAAAAATCGGAATGATGATGATCAAACTGATGGAGAAGACTACATGACAGAGATGGCATTTTAGGTGATGCTTTTAATTGTCATTCATTTCATTTCAATTAGTAATTTACCAACATAAACAAACCAACTTCAGATCACTAGCTTTACAAAGATGTACTGTTTGGCCAGTTTGATTTTAAAACCTATTTAAGTTTCACAAATACAAGTTCTGAAATGTAGATCAGCTGTTTGTTAACCTCAGCAGAAAACAGGAATACTTTGGGATTTAGGAGTCACACATCAAAATATAAAAGCAAGGAGCCCCACAGCCCTAATTCAGCAAACACCCACCCCGCAGGAGCCCCGACGTCGCAGGACTATTCCGCCTGTGCCATACTCCCAGGCAGGGGGCCGTGCCTGGAAAACTGGGAGGCAATGTCTCATTTACCATGCCCCCAGTTCATGACACATCTGCAAGCAATCACCATTACAGCTTTTAGTGTTTCTCTAGCCATCCCGTTTTAGTGCGACTGGGTAACCAAAGCAAAAACAAAACGCTACAAACTACAAGTCGTTTTGCCTCATGGAAGATACCGTGCCAGAGAAAGGAGATGAGATCTGTGCATATCGCCCTCCGCTCAGTGCTAGCTTGCTCGTACACTTGCACTGGGGCTATTTCACATTTCAGTCTGTCTGTGCCGTGGCTCTCTGGCTCCTTCCTGCTCAGCACCCCAGGGAACTCCCCAGGTGACCAGAGATGCCCTCCGCAGCTTCTGGAAGACTGAGCCTGGGTGCTATACCACCCCCACA
>RSEF01000006.1:36585285-36611740 GCA_003993805.1 Himantopus leucocephalus | reverse complement strand
AAATATTTTTATAAAGTGACCTGGGCTTTTAAGTGCCTCACTGGTAGTTTCTAGCCTCTCCCTTAACAAATACTATGGGATATAATGCCTGGAAATATGCACCCACATAAGTGTCCAACTAAGAAAAGGGACCAATGAAATACTTGTGCATCTATTAAAGCTAAAAAAAGACACTCAAAGGGAAAAATTTTACTGTTGTTTCTCTTGTTCTCTTATTTANTAAAAAAAAAAAAAAAAAACACAAAAGCTGCAACCAACAACTAAACATTCCCACATCATCAGGAATAACTTATTTGAAAATACTTATTTGGGAATCCAAACTCCCTCCTGACAGCAGCACTAGAAATGAACTACTGTTCAAACACGCACGCTTCATTTTGAGGCTAATTTACTGTTCTATTTAATAGCTATTCACCTTAATAAGCCACATTTATTGATCATATGTTCTGTTTGCCCATTCCACCAAATAGTGTAAAGAAATAGAATTAAGAAAATAAAGATCAGGCAAGTACTAATTCAGAACGTGGCAAATATTTGTTTTGGGATATCTGCTATGAAATACAATCCTTGCAAGATGAAGGATATTTATGAAGTCCAGTGGCTTTGCTGTTTGGCTTTTCCTGTAAGGCTCACGTTAGAAGGAGTGAGAGGAAGCTTTCTAACTGAAAAATAAAATTGTCTGCGATTCTACCCAATAGGAAAAAATACTAATTTAACTTTCAAGATCAATTATTCTAGAAAGTAGCTTTTAAACACTGAGATTTAACAGTGAAATTTGCGCATTCATTTCCAATCTCATAACTGCTATAAAAATACAGCCTGTTTGGAACAAGACGCCAACTTTAAGCGATCTACACAACGAATTATGTGTACAAACATCTTCCTGCATTTCAGAGAAAAAATAATGTTTTCTTTGATTAAAAATATTACAATGTTGCAGTAACAAAAACAAATTCCAAAATAAATTCTACATTTAGATAAAAAAAAAATAACATTTTTAACACAAAAGCGAAGTCCATCTTTGCAATCCATTCCAGTACATGGTAGCAACATGAAATCCTATTGAAACCTTCCTCTCCTTAAAACAGGTCTTCTAGACTATGCACCTGAGACCCAGCCCTCCCAACTTCCCAGCCTCTTTCATCTGCAGGGAGAAGCCCAACTGAGCAAAGATTTACCATACGCTTTTCTTTACAACAAAGTGGATTTGTGGGGGAAGGAACCCAACTACAATCTACCACTTCAAACACCACGGACAGACGCAAGTCTTCAAAACTACTCCTAACTTAAGAATTATTGCAGAAAACTATGTTAAAAGAGTAATGATTCTACAGTAGGATGCCAAGAGCAGAATGCATAATACAGCAGATATCAATGAAAGAAGCCTATTTTTTTCCCCACAATCTTAAAAGCAGGGAAAAGGGGTAGACCTTTGAGAAGCACAATCACATCCTCAGCAAAAAGGCATAACTGACTCTTCAAACAACTCTTCTGTCCCATGCTCATATTATTAGTGGGCTTTTCTTCAGATTGGCTCATCCCACCGCAGCCTAACACAACCCTGACATGGACAGGACCGATGGGAGGGAAGTTCCCAGACACACACCTGGATGTTCGTTCTGATGCTATGAAACCTCCTGGGCACAATCTACACAAGTTTTGTATAGAGGAACTTGGAGATCAAAAAGCCTAAATAATTACCTAATAATGGCAACTCTGTGAACAAGAAAGATAAGAATTATGGCATCTCATTTCCCATCACAGCAGGTACGTAATGAGTAATCATTGTATAAAATGTTTGGAAGAACATTAACTTATTTGCATTTCTTCCACCGTTAACTCATCCCATGTGCCTGAAGCCTAACAACGAGAGTGCGAAGGGCTTTCTGTTATTCAAGTCCAGGGGAAAAGTGAGTCATCTCCACTGTCCCACTTAGTTGGCAGAGCTGGCAGCAGTCATGATTTGATATGGTTTCACATACCCTATTCAGGATTCAAAGTTTCTCCCACATTCATTAAAGAAATCTATTTATATATAAAAGTACAAAGCTGCACGATATTTAAATCATTCAATTTGCATTTAAAATTTTTGCATTATTAGATTTTTATTAAAGCATATAATGCCAGATAACGGAAAGATTACTTTGCTAAGAGTCCAACTCGGCATTGCAGTGGCAAGCTGAACTCCGTACGAAAATGCCAGCCTAGGAACAACGAGAAAACTCATTTGCACAGTGATGAGTAGAGCTTGTTACTTTTGTTGAAATAGCACTGTTTGTTTTAGTAAATACAACAATAAAAAAACCTATTAAGCCAATATCTAAAACAAATGTATCACACAGATGTACCAAAAGACCAATGTCTAGAGAAACAAATTAAATCAATGTATTAAAGTAAATCACATTTCTGCAAGACAGTAAGCGTTACAATATTTTAAACAAACACTGTTTAGTTACACGTTACTTATACCTTTCCAAATGGCAGCATGCTGAAAAATTTAAAGTCAAGTATATAATGAAAGACCTCTATTTCACTTGGCTCAGTACTGGATCAAGCAAGAGCTGAAAAGTGTTATGACAATTTTCACATTCTGTTGATTATCAAACTCAGCATTCAAATCCCCTTTTACATGGATCAAGGAGGAAAGATTTTGGTATATGTAATGTTTCTACAGCTTCATATCAAAACAAGCAAAGCATCTGAAAAGCCTCAAATCAGTCCATGGCACTGTAACACATGTATCCATCTTATAAGAGAGACATAAATAATTTAGGACCCAGGTGACTTTCAAATTCAGATTAAACTTCTTTTAGCAGCAGTCTTTTGCATTACTCAAGGGTATCCAAAAAGCATCTACCATTTCTCTAACGTAGGATAGATGCTACAATTGATCCATACAAATAAAGCTATACGAACATTCATCTTCCACAGAAAAGGAAACGGTTATTCACCAGGTATCGACCACATGCATCTTCATTCACATCTAGCATTGGTTAATTCTGTGTTCATTAGAAATAATGTGTTTTGTCCTTTAGCAAGAAAGCAAGTAATTCGTCACCTGGTAACACGAGAAGATAAAGTCACAAACAGAAAAGTAATGCAATTGCAAAACCAATGTTTTTAACTGCAACTTTTGCCAGCTTACCTTCATATGTTTCCAATATGTGCACGGTGTCGCCTATCTGTAAGGAAAGTTCGTCTGGACCCCTCGCGTCATAGTTGTAGAGAGCTGGACAGAGGAAACACTGCTATTAGCACATGCAAGGCAACATAACTTCCAGGACTTTTGTTTCTCCACAAAATTGTTTTTATTACTTATTGTTGCCATTCTTAACCTTCTTGTAAAGGATTTTGTAAAAACAAAATTTGCAAAAATTTGGCCAAGTCCTTTAATCCATTAATAATTCCCCTTGTAACAAATCTCAAAAAGCCACAAGTCCACTTCCTAAAGATAGTCCCTCACTTCATTTATAATTATTCGCTTCTTCATTACAATACATTCAATTAATTTTTTGTTGGACTTGTCTGTCTTCCAGCACTTTGTATCAATTTTATGCAGTTCTGTGATGAACTGCAGTCTTCCACTGTCAGCTCAACACACAGAAAACCTACAAAGAATCTTTAGAAAACTCAAATTACCACCACTAATATTAAAGAACTATTTCTCAGTCACTTCATTAGTTTACTGCATGTATGCATATATTTAAAAACATTATTTCAGAATTGCCAAGTGCCAGAGGTAACTGCATCAACCTACTGTATTCATGGGAGAGACCAGTCCTATCCCTCATTTTATAGTATTATAATCAAGTTATCATACTTTACTCATCAGCAAGCCCTGACAGCATCCTCAACCTGCATCACCACCACAATCTCCAAATTCACGAAATGTATTTGTTTTCACCAATATTCCTGAGTGACTCCAGTCACAAGCAAGGTGAGGAGAGACAATGCAGTGAAAACCATTTCCCTTTCCAGTGCAGAATTCAGAGAAAGCCTGGAGTCCTGCCGTCCAGGATAAGCAGCTAGAGGCACAACGTGCGAGGTGTAAAGGACCCCCATGTTACACACAGCTGGTGTCAATACTGGACACCTAAAGGAGGGCAGAAAGGATTCTGGACCGAGGGAAAATCTCAGACTTGTTTAGACGTACTAAAATAGCAAATCTCACAGCTGTATGTATTCCAAAAGTGACTTCATTGTAGGTCATGAGTCCCAGCTCAACCCTTGGAGGAGAGTCTGCTCATCACCGCCCCCCAGACCAGTGGTCAGCCTCCACCCATGCCCACCCACATCAATCGTCCTTGAAGGAGCACTGGACGAACACCTTCAGCCGGCGATGAAGCCAACTGCAAAACATGAATGCTGCAAGCAATTGCTGGAAGCGGCTCCTGCCTCACAGCCACCGACCCACAGGTTGCCCACACTCGGCCAGACTTCACTCCTGGCCAGGGAGTAACTTTGGAGAGAACAAAAATTGGTTTGCTTTGAAAAAACAGTAGCCAGGTATATACTGCCAGAGATGATTCAAATGGGAAAGATGCATTACCTCACTCACCAAAGAAATTACATCATAACCAATAAATAGAAACCACAGAGGGGGATTTTGTTTTTTAAAGAACTGGCTGATAAGAAAGCAGAATTCTTGAGAACCGCTATCTTCAGAAGATAATCAACTATAACCAAAAATAAGTAATTCAAAGACCAATCCTCCCTACCCTTCTCAAAAGAAAGTCTGGAAACTCTGAGCACTGAGATGAGCAATGCCCAGAAATTTATCTGACAAATAATGCTGCAAACTAGGTTTGGTTGGAAAAAAATACTAATAATCTGATAATCAAAACAGTTATGACTCCTGAAGTTAGATTTTTACATTTCATATGGAGCAAACCCTCTGTAAGAAACAAAATCTTTGAATACCAAGTAGGGTCCTCGTGAGCGACTCCAGTATTTCACAAGACTGAAGTTAATGAACTATATTCAAGGTGGACCCACAAAAAATTTCTGCACGGTTCTGCACCTGCAGTTACTCCCTCAATGAGGTTACCAAGTTTAAAGGCATTTTATACATTGTTCTTAACAACTGATGAAACAGCAAAAGCAGTCTTCCTCCTTCACCGTGAGGTGCTACGTAATTCTTGTCTTCACTTTTCCAGCACAGACCTCCCCTTCGCAGTGACAGCCTCCAGAACACAGTCTCAAAGGACAGCTTTTTAAAAATATCCGAGAATCAAAATTTCTTACTATTTGTCATAACTCTTTGGGGAGTGAAAGCATTTTTGGAACATGATAGTTACCTCACAAGTTTCTACCACCCCTCAGATAACCACTTGCTTTTCTTTCTACAGTAGTTTCCAGGGAGAGGGCTGGAGCGCAGCACTGGTCAGAAGTGCTCCAGTGGGACTCTCAGATATTACTATTGGACCACAAAGACTCAGATAAATTACATGTAACTCCCCTTCTCACAGGCAATCTTCACAGATGTTCAGACCAAAAGAGCTCACGGGACATTCATGACACGTGCTGCGTTCATTACATGTCACAAAGCACCTCCAAAAAATCCTCAAATTTAAAACCTACAGCAAAAGGCCAAAAGCCGCACTTAGAAAGGCAATGAGACATCGGACCCAGGAAGCACCCTCACTTACCTGCCCAATTTTCTCCTATTCCCAAGCTGTCCCAAGAAGCAGGCTAGAGCCCGTATTACACAGAAGATCAACAACATAAATTACATCTGTAAGAACTGGTAACTGGAGAAAAATACTTCCATGATCTCAAATCTGCTAATGAGTTTAGCCCCAAGTGCGCAAGCAGGAAACATCCAAGCGGGCACGTGAGAAGGTCTAATCCCACCACGAGGAAGCGGCACGGTGCCCAGCGCTGCCTCCAGCTATGGCCACAACTTCATTGCATCCTCCAGGAGTTACTGTTTATTCTCCCCAAAATTTATCAAATTCCAGCTTACAATTCTAACAACAATGAATATATGAAGGACAGCCTTGGTCCTTTTCTCAGCAGTACTCCCTCCTGTTTGACAGACAACAGACTTTAGAGTTAAGAAGTAAATAAATGTATCTGAGTGCAAAAATGAAAAAAAAAATGAAAAACCAATTTGGAAAAGAAAACATAGCATACAGTGTAAGATTATAAATAGAGGAGAGGAGACTTCAGGTTAAAAAGAATAAAGGTCAAGTGCATTGCAGAGACTAATATCAACAGTATTTAAATGAAGGCTTTAGAAAGTAATATAGTTTTGTTGACACCAAAACAAGCCAAGCTAGCTACTCCCGTTTTAATGTTTTTGTTAACTTTTTCATTATTAAAGAGAGATAAACCCTCCCTCCTAGGTATCTGGTGCAGAGTATTTCAAAGCCCTAATTGCTATTCTGCAGGAGAAGAGGGTTCTGTGAAAAACACATTGACAAAAATTAACATTTTTAACCGCTCTGAGCAGAGGGATGTTAACGATGGTAAGCACACGGCACATGGGACAGGCTGTTCGGTAACACTCATCAGAAACGTTTTCAGTTATGTTTTTGCGCGTACCAGGGCAGACAAAGTTATGCAGCCAATACTAACTCCTCCAAACTTGTGTGTGGTTGGAGTTCAACACCTAACTCCATCCTTTTGGTCTTCATTTAGATCTCTCGAGCGCTCACAGCTGTCACTAGAGCCAGGAGGACCTGTGGGTGCCCAACACGTCCAAAAATGAATCCATCTCAAGTCTTTCACCTTCGGGACCCCAACAACCAATCTCTCTGCCTCGTACCAGACATCCCAGTCAGATTAAAAACAGCCCTGTACTCAATTCACACTTCAGCTAAGCATTTCTCAAACATTTGAATGGAATAACACTAAGGATCAAAGGCAGCTATGAATAAAAGACATTAAAATTTATATCCAAGAGTGCTAACTGGTGTCTGTCATAACAAGGAGGGTCACGTAACATGAGCTTCACTGTAATGACCAATTCTTCTGACAGAAGATGACAAACAGTGATCAAGTGGTAATTACTGCCCACGACAGCTCGCGCTGACCCGGAATGAGTGATGAGCTGTGGCCATGGAGGGAAGATTTATCTTTAAAAATATATATGTGTGAAAAATATGTCTAAAAAATAAAAAGAAAATAAATTTTAAAAAAGAAAATTGCATTTTTGGCTTGCAGCAGCATTGACAGATCATGAAGCAAACAACCAAAATAACTATAAAGTGCATTCCCCCCCTGTGATTACAAAACAGGGCTTGAACTACACTACATACTATGTAAGCCAGCAGATAACTCCCTCTCAGCATAATTTTTTATGCAGAGAGTGACATGAAAAGATGTTATGACAGATAAAATGTTTGATTGGGGCAAACAACAAGGCTTTAATTAAAGGAAAAGACAAAATTTGGAGGAATAAAGCATGAAACTGGTATGCTTATATTTGGTCTGATCAACTGTATTCTGAGTCACCATTTAAAATATTTAACAGCCTGAAATATAACTTAAAAATTGTAATTTTTTTTTAACTAAAATAAGTTTGGCTTAATTTGGAAAATCCAGTTCTCGGTGTGACTGATTTTTGGCTTGGAGAGCTCTAAGCTAAACGAAGCATTAGGAATATTTAAACCAGTTAAGGTTAGCCCTCCCCATTGCGCTGGAATTGTGGATCAAGGCTCATTGTTTCAGCAAAGGAGTTAAGCAGCCTCGTAAGTTAGAAAAACCTTTGCAACAAAGCACAAGCAAGATAAGGAGCATGGTTACTGAAGCATCACAGGATTTACGACTAAGACCTAGCCAGTGCAAGTTAACCTCATGGTTAACACCAATACAGCATCCCGATGCTCTTCATCCACACACACATTTTTTTTTTTCCCTCTCTAAATAAACTTCAGCTGAAGAGGCACAGCTAAGCTTCTCTACTGCAACCGAATACTCTCATCCCTTATCATTTAGAAGAATGCTATTTACAATGTGTTTTCTCCTTAAGGGATAGAAGTATGATAGAGGTAACTCAAGAGACTATGCAGAAGAGATACCAAAGTCACTGGAGCTCAGGGAAGATCTGCATCTGACCAACATTTTCTAATTATAAGGCTACCCTGCAGAAGAGAACGACCACAACATTTTCTCAAAGTTGTGGACAAAGAAATAAAGAGCTTTATTTTCCAGTTCTGAGCATCATTAACTATGACTGATATGATCTAGAGCTGTGAGGGCCTATTATATTTGCAAAATCACACCTATAGACTGTATTTCCTTGACAACCACGTTATGGGTTGTGGCTCTTGAGGTCTGCACTGAACAAAGCCAGCAGCACATGGATTTAGCACGGCTGTTAGTTACCCAAGGTGGAGTTAGCCGACACGAAGGCTGAAGAGCACATGTCAGTGAACTCCGGGTTTCAGCTCTGAGCTGTAACGAGCAGAACTAGGATGGCAAAAGAGAAAACACAAAGAACAAAGTCACAGTGATGAAACCATCCTGAAGCCACCTTTCACTCCGACACCCCTGGACAGAAGGTTTCAGCACCACCAAAGATATTTTTCCTCATCAGCTGTGCTTTCAGCCGAGCAACTCTCCGGGTAATGGTTCTCCCTGCTCCCCTTCCACCTCCCACCCCAACCACAAAGGACATCTACACAAAAGTACTCAAGTGCCAACAGCAATGGATTAGTGTGGGCATAGAAAGAGCAATTTTTTCAACTCTAGGAGTTGATAAAGAAAGGAACAATGAATAGGGCATTACAGTAATTGCACTGAAAACCCATTTACTGCTAAAGAATACAAAACAAACACCTCTACAGAACTGCACTCACTAATCTGCGTGCATTAGAAAAATGAGGAGTGGAACACTGGAAGAATTAGAGAGGTGACAGAGGGGTAAAAAAGGAAAAAGCAAACAAAGGTAACATCAATATATACTGAAAAAGCTTTTCTCTGGCTGTATGAAAGCTGAGATATCTTAAGATACCATAAAAATGTTACAGTGTAATATTCCCTGGAATTACTTTGCATTAGAGACTGTATTAATCGTTCCACACTTTGGAAAGAAAGCAAACTACATAAATACGTTATTAGTTTTATTTTACACTGTCTTTTAAAAAAATTGCCAAATCACAATTGTGCTTTTTCCATAAAAGCAGAGTGAAACCACAGAGGTGAGAGTAAAGTCTCTTGCAAATTCACTAGTATTAAAAGTAAAAGAAACCTGAAGGTTTTCCTCCTAATTTCTCTAAGAGGAAAGCGGCTGCCTTCAGTATGACACTGCCTAGTCCCCTGTTACTTACCCGGACAATTTTTTACAGCTGAGGGTAACGGAGAAGGAAGAAGAACAAAGAAGCGTACAAGTCACGAGTTGCACCTAAGATTTGTTAAAGACGATTATTTCATGTGTGTATGAACTGAAGACAGGTTTCCCTGCCTTACTGAAGTCACCCTGTATTTTGTCATTCCTGGTCTCATCAAGTTCAGTTCATGGTTCTTTCTCAATATTTCAGGGGTTTTTTTGTCATCCAAACATTCACAAAAGATTAATCTCCTAAAGAGTGGAGAAGTCTAAATAAACTTTTAGGCTTGAACGGTTACCACCAAGCTAACAAAGAAAATACAGCTCGTGGTTCCTCCTCCCCAGTAACACACCACATCTTACTAATTAAATCCACAAACACGACTTATTGCAGGTGTCTCTCCAGCAGGACTAGACCAAATCCAGCAAGTGTAAGTAGATGGTAAGGATTTATTCTCATTTTCCCTTACAAAGGGGAGACCATTGCTCTTCCCCCCCCTAAGCAGCAAGTATCTGGGGGAAAATAAAAATAAAAGTGGCTCACCTGGAAACTATTCCCACGTGAGCCCAGGAGCACTCCCTCTCCTTCATGAACTACACAGGACATCTGAGGAGAATCCTGAGCCTGGACTATGGCACCCCTCACACTGAAATCTCCGCAGTGAGAGCCTGTCTTCCCTTTTCCCAAGTGAGGACACAAGATGTACACAGGAATAAATACTGCCTTGAGAGGAGAACCTAAGCACAGGTGCAGCACTGACTGTCAGCTGAGCACAGGTTAGAAAGAGCAAAGGGCCACCCAAGCCTCCATAAACATAACGAGACATGTCAGGTTTTATAACAGATGGCAACACAGGGGAGCAGTAAGTTCTGCAACACATGTGGTGCCTAATCACTACCCAACATGAATTAATAAGATGAGCAAACTTCATAAATCCAGAACAATCCCCAAATTTAAGTCAAGTTGCCTTCCAGAAGTGTAACCACCCTGTTGCTGAATCCTGCAGGCAGAGATCAAGATGCACACTTGTCCTTTCCACACCAACTTTAAAATAAAAAAAAAGAGTTCTGGACCTATCCAAGATTCCAAGAACCAAGTTCAGTTTCTTGCTTTTCCTCCTCCTCCCCCTTTTAAGCCAGATACTTTATTTCTAGGGAGCTAATGAAGTATGATGCCAACTCACTCTTTTAACAGCTTTCTCCCTCCTCCTCCTTGCTACTTAATCTGTATTCAGAGTACTTCACCACTAAGTACTGAGGGTATAAAGTTGAAACCAGTGTTAAAAAAAANAAAAAAAAAAAAAAAAAAAGATATCATTATTGACTGTAGCAGCATTAATGCATACCTAACAAGAAGCACAATCAAGAACATTCAAATCGATTTTTAATATTAAAAAGTACATTAACTGAAACACACTGTATGCAAGAAGTAATCATACCACCCCAAGCTCTTAAGATTGGCTTTTGTATAAAATCAAGATGCCGATTTAGACAAAGAGAAAACATTATCTAGAGGCAGATGTCTTGGCATCTGTCTTCTGGTAACGCAGAATCACAAAGTGCGGTTTGATGTTCCTTTGAATTTCCTACATTTCTCTGGGGGTCACTAAGGAGCCATGACTTGGCTTTTCCTACGGTGCGCCTACAGGCAACATCTTCAAAGGCGGCAAAGACAGCACTACACTTACCACCATGCACATGAAGAAAGGACTTTGGTGGTTTTAATTACCTGAAATTTAAAACGGCCTCTACCTGAAGTCTTTGTAAAATTTCAGAAACCTTCAATATTGCTCTGCATAAAATGCATCTCATGCTGGGCATGTGAAGGAAGGAAGGAAGGAAAAGAGTTAAACACTGGAGGGGAGGAGGACTAGTTCAGCTTACGGTCTGTGCTGGCAGAGGATCAAGTGTGTAGGAACTGGTCATGAGTCAACGTCAGGCTGTATCATTAGACGGAGGTTCCCCAAGAGATGATAAGTGACCGAAGCTGGCAGCACTTCAGCTCCACACCCGTTCCCGGCTGATGTGCCTCCGGCTACATGTCCCTGCCCCTTCCCTTGCACCAGCGCTGCCGCCCACCTCATCCCTCAACCAACAGTTGAGAGGAGTTCAGCTTGCTCAAAACGTCAACGCTTTTCCTGCAATAGCTCCGTAAATAACTCGGAGCAATCGGGGAAAACCAGCCACAGCGGAACAGTGAAGGCAGCAGCGCATGGCCAAGCACGGGAGGGCAACAGCATGAATTTCAACAGACACCCACTGCAGCCTTAGGAGAAGGTCCCAAACACGGTAGTGCAATTCGAAATTGTCCCGCCAAACACAGAAGCAGGTGCAAACAACCCCAAATGTAACAAGCTCAACCCTAAAACCAGCTTATGAAAAGGACTATATTAGAGTCACATGCACAACACAGGCAAACCCTGAAGTCTTTCCCAATCCAGTGCTCCAGGCTAAACCAGCACAAATTAACGGTCAAAGTCCGCACAGGCACCAATGCTCAACCACAAGTTGCCAATTTGGTGCTCAGGTAGGGCGTACAGGTTGGGTAGAAGACTGGTCATGGATGACAGACCCAGCCATTTCATGAAGGACCTTCATCCTTCATGGGATGCAGCAGAACCTTTATGAAAACACCTTTTCCAGCTTTCTGCTGCTGCTATGCAAAAGCCAGCAAGAATGAAGCCCAGTTACATCTGCATGAGGATTTTAACAAAAACAACCCACACCACACTCATCTTAGCTCCATCTGAAGATGCTTGATGCATCACTCCCCTGCTTCAAGCTTTTCCCTTGCCACTGCAGCAGGTCTCAATTGCACTGAACATAATTTTGCACAGAGTGTGTCTTTTACTAAGCCTTTCTATAGCAGCGAGCTTAATGTCACAGCTATATTTTAATAGTCATTTCAATGACTATAAAAATCAAGTTCAACACAATAAAACTGCTATCACACTACTGCGGAAATAGTTAGCAAAAAAACAGCCCCTGCAAGACACTATTCACTGCAATATAGAGCTGATGATGCAGCGCAAAAAGCCGAAAGCAAGGGGAAAATGGGGTGATGGGAAGAAGTTTTCATTTCCGACTGTTCTTCCTCCTCAGCGTTTCTACAAGGGAAAACAAAACAAGAATTCCTCCGTTGCTTTCTCAGGAAACTTATGGAGTGGGGAAGAGAGAAGAAGGAGTTTTAGGCTTTCTACACATCAAACTTTACTCAATTTATTTTTACTTGCCATCACCTTATTTGTCCCTCAGTCCTTCAAGCTGTCTCCAAGAGCCAGAACTACAGAGAACAGAGCGCTGATCCAGAGTCAAATAACCCCCGAGGAACTTGTCCTGCTTTCTCAGAAATAACAGTCAGAGAGAAGAATTACCTGCTAAGAGCCACAATTTGATCCACCAACACTTTCTCTTTCCCACAACAGCTAGGCTATTGCAGAAATAGGAAATACGTGATATTTTTCCTGAAGTTGTATCTTATACCAGAATTAATGTAAAAATGTAACCATGGAAGCGAGTCAAACAGCTTTGAATGTATTAAAAGATAAGAGCGGCATTTTGCAAAAACAGGGAAAAATTGTTTTTCTCCAAAGCAGTAAGAAATCACATGCCTCGTGCCACTTTCAGAAGAGCGACAGAATTGGCTCGGCAGCTAGCCTTAACAAAGAGTCACTGTCCGGCTCGCTCCAAGCTGCAGAGAGTCGGTCTCTCATCATCAACCCCTTCCACTAGAAACAGGGTTTCCTTACAGTGCTGTCCGAGGGAGCTCGTATCCGTGCAAACTCCATGGTTCCCACCTAAGGGGAATCCTTTGAACCCATACTAACTGTTATGTTCATTCTGGAAGAAATAGGGAGAAGGAAATGTAACCAATATGGTATTCCTATTCTTTAAAAGCCCACTATCATGTTTTACTCTCTCCATAAATCAAATATACGAACTTCTGGGAAGCAAGTAAAGCCGGAGTAGAGGAACAGCCGAAAGCTCTGCTTTCAGACATTGCATTCCACACCTTTTTGCACAATAGGAAACCATTTATAGTCACAACACTTTATCGTGAGTTAATTTGATTATTCTAAAGCCTTTTCTAATCTAATTAAAGTTGATCTAGCCCAATAATCTATCACAAATTAGTGTGGGAAATTCCCAGATGAGAACTTTCTGCCAGCAGCCGCTGAGTCCTGTCCTACTGACCAATTTGGTTCTCCATTGCTAGGACACCCCTCAGCCTACTGAAACACATCGAAGGCAATCCTTGTAACTTCTACCCTTACTCCCTCAAACCTCGAAGTCACCCTCGTTAATTAAGAATAGCTCAAGGCCGTAACACCTTACTTCCTAAGGACAACCACCTGAAGACAGTATATTTTAGAAACGCCACTGACAGTCACATATATTAATGCTAGTAGGGTGTTTAAGGTGCTACTAACCAGCAGTGACTTGCCAACCTGTTGCTATAAGAAAGAAATATTTTAACTACTATTTTGTGCATGTTATCTTCCCAGCATCGTTGCTGAAAAGAAACAAAGCATTAGCAGACAGCACACACACGCTGGTAGCCCTGGGTAGGACCAGCTAAGAGAGGTGGCAAGGGCCAGCTCCTGCCTAGAGGAGCAGATCAGTGCCATTTCTAGCATCACCCCACTGGAAACAATGGCTTAAGGAGAACGATTTCCTTGGCATGATTTCCAAAGCAGCACAGCAGATACTAAATCTGTTCAGATGTTTGTATTTGGCAAGCTCCAACGGGTAGCACAAACTTGTACTAAACTGGACAGCGTATCTGTCCTCCACAACCACTTGCACCTTAAAACATTTGTTTTCCCCGCTGTAAAAATACTGCATTAGTCTATAACCAGTGGTTATTTCTCAATTATTCAACTTATTCAGCACTTTCAGGATCTCTACCTCAAAACAAAACTATTAAAAAAACCCCAAAATAAACTAATGACAGCTAGTGCATTGTACGCTCAATTCAAGTTCCCATGTCCAGCAACACAGCTAATATTTAATATATAAATCAGCAGACACTTGCTCTGGTTAAGTTTGGTGAAAACATCCTACGAGACACCTGGACCATTCTGCAATGGGACCCATGTCCCATTGCGTGTTGAAAAGGGTGGGGAGGGGAAGAGCACTGGTGCCATTCTCCTGTGGGAATCCAACATACTCCTCTGTATTTGGAGGCTTCAGTGTTCTGGAGAAAAACAGTTTAAACTGTAAAAACATTTCTTGGTCCATTAGTGTCCCAAGAGCAAGATTGTGTGGCTGTATGTAAAGGTAACAACAGAAACGCCTGCAATGTGCAGATGCAGCAAGCAGGGAAACATAATGGTAAAGCCCAAGAGTTCACTAGTCTTCACCCATATTTTAGTTTTTACTAAGTTTACTCAGTCATTTCTCAACGCTATCACTATCCTCCTCACCTTACCAGCACTTGAGATGGTATTCAGTTATTCTATTTCCCTTCTGCAAAACTATTTTGTATTTTCCACATTCCTTGTGTAAATGTCATGGAAGCATCAAGACACTATTATTCACACACACTACATGAACTCCTTATCTTAGAGTTTATATCTAGATGTAAGAACAGCTCCCAGATCAGCACACTGCATTATAGATGGTATCACACCTGAACAGTAAAGGCTTACACAGTTATCCCAGTATTTTAGATATTCAAGCCCTACTACAAGTACTAAAACTTCTTCCAGTGTTCAGTCAAGAACACATTCACCTTTGTGTGCTCTAACTGCAGAAACCAGCAACTGTCGCAGTAAGCCCGAACTGTACTTTCTGTATTTAGGGCACAAATCTGAACCAGTTAAATCACTCAGTTATCACAGTTCAGTAAATAAACAGAAGCCTCTTTTGCAGCAAAAGTTATTGATAAAAATCTGTTAATAAATCATTTCAAGAATACATTCAACTAGAAAATCAAACACAAGCGGAACCCACACAAAACTTCTAAAAATGTAAACGGTACCATAAATGAGTAATTCTCTCAAGTCTTTATTAAAAAATGCTTATTTGGCTATATCCAGTCCACCGCTTTATTTTTTAGGAATAAGAATTCCCACGTCACAGAGCTTGAAGCGAGCTACTTTAGGCACTCCTCAAAGAAGGTGGGGTTTTTTCCCAAACAAAACCTTGCTAACGGGACACTCTTCCCAATACGTGGGCAGCGTAAACAAGTAACTGACTAAACCAGTAACTCCCCATCCTTGTTGCAGGCACGATTACAAGGCGGTACTGCTTTAACGAAGGATTTGTTATAATCGCATTAAGACTTGCACGTGAGCTACTCACATCAACATCCCAGCAGCACAATTCACCAGCAGAGAGACCAGATCGGACTAAACAGAGCCCAAATTCCAGTTCCCATAATCAGCGTTTTAGAGACACACCGAGACCTTACGGCAGGCAATTCTGTATTAGCCAGCACTAAAAAAATTCCCTCGTCCGTCAGCACCTTATCAGTCCTGGAGCTGTTTAGGACAGTAATGCTTAGTGTTAAAGCAATCCAATCTAATGTAACTGCAGATGTCTCTATTATCCAGATAAATGTCTAATGCTCTTATAAATCCTTTTGGGCTCTTAGTTACATGAGACACTCAAGAACAAAACCAACGAATAAAAATAAACAAAGTGTAATACAATAAATACCAAAAGAATATTTGGCTCTCCATCAAAAGTTTGGGGTTGCTGTTTTGTCCCGTTTGACTCACACACTATGGAAACTACTGCCTAAGAAATACCTCTGTGCCACAAAAATATCTGTTCTCATCTCCAGCCACTTAACTCGTGAGCAAGAACAACTGTTTTCTCATCAGAAGAGCTCAGTAACTGAAAACTCTGGCAAAGGGATTTTTATCTGCTGCTTCCATCCCTTCCAGTGCTTTGTAATATGTCACTAAATTCTTTTTAAAAAGAATTCAGTGCCACCCACTGTGTGTGTGAGCAAGTCCCAGTCTTACAGGGACTCTGAGTTGCTCTTCTGCTTACTGCTGCCCATCGCCTGGGAAGTCAGTGAGAAAAAGGTTGTCTTCTTTATGCCCAACTGTTAGTGAGCAGCATCAGAAGGGACACAAAAAAGTGCAGAACAGACTTGACAAGGTGACATCGAGGTGGATGACAGAGTGTCAGAAGCTAGAGGCATTGCTGACGGGCTGATGAGGAAGAAGGCAGACTTAGATACTGCCATACCAAAGATAAACCTTCTACAAAGTAAGTCTGATTTGAAATGGAAGCCCAAATACATGCAAAACTAAACTAAAAAAACCCCACAAACCACTTTTTTTTAAACCAACTTACTAAAAACGCTATCAGTAAAACCACTGTTTTAGTTACACCACTTACCCTTTACAGTGGAAATTTCACAGCGATCACTCCACNAAAAAAAAAAAAAAAACCCACAACCAAAAAAGCCCACACCCAACCCCAAAACCACACCACCGCACCAAGTTCAGAGGGGAGGGGGAAAAAAAAAGTCTCCTAAGTCTATTCCATCTAAGATTCTTGGTCAAAGAAGCCTCAGGAAGGCTATGGATTGATGGGGACACAACCAACAGTTCCCATCAACGTGATGGGTGAAACAGGGGTGGCCAGGCGAGTAGGAAGGAAGGAATTCCATTAAGGATGACAAGACGACGGGCAATGCCTGCAGAGAACTGGTGGGCATTTGCTTATAAGGACAAAATATGAGAAATAAAGAAAAAAAGCGTGGAAATCATTAAAAACTAAGAAGCATATGACAGATTAAAAAACACAGAAAGGAAAATACCCGGGTAGTGAGAAAGCTTTCATGTATAACCCTAGTTTTGTATCACAATCACATTTTGTCCAAAAGATACAAAGCAATACATTGCTACCCACAGAGCCCAAAGCTACCAGGTCACCCAGCAGCCAAGTCCAGAGGCCAGAGAGCAGGCAACGTCATCACTACCTCACATCAGACAGAGCATAATATAGGCTTGGATACAAGCATTTTTTTTCTAAATATTTGAGTTACAAATGAGCCGTAGATTGTCCCACACAGAACAGCAGAAAAAGTAACATGCTCCCATGTGACCCTAAAGCAGTAGGAAAAAATAAATAAACCAAGAGGACAAGCTTTTCAAACCCAGGCTGTATCGCAAGGCAGAAGTAAGGACGGAGAGACTCACAGCCCACCATACTACAACGGTCTCCATAGCCGTTAAGGAGGGAATAAGCATAGGCTCAGTCACGCCTGCAGCGGGTCCCTTCTTCAGATCCACTGACCGACAGGACGTCCACATAAATCAAACAAGAGCCGATGAACAAACCCTCTTTTAGCTCTATTACTTAATAATCAATAATAATTAAAGTAGAAGTAAAACCTCCACTTCTTGCCATCACGATGTTAGCTTTCATTCATATGCTCACATTTTGGGAGAATAATCTCATATCTAGTCAAGAGAAAGTTTAAAAGTTCCCACAGACCCTTATCTATAACTTCCCTGACCCAAGTGACATGCTTAACTGTATCTCTACATTACAACTGCAGTGCAACCCCTCCTTTAGAGGACAGTATTTATAGGACATTCCAAGTCACTGCCTTGATAATCTGCAGCCATTTCAGGGTCACGATTTGTTCACTGGAGTCATATGCACAGCAGATTTTTTTGAAAGCAAGCGTCCCTTTAAATTGTTCACCATCTGTGTCAAGACTTGGAAACTCAAATTATCATCAGCTACTTCCATCTGGCTCAGCACTGAGATATTTCCTGTTCCAGGGTCCACTACAGGAATACTTTTTACATTACCAGTAGCTTTCATTTCACTTCATTTCAGATACGCAGCCTTCACTACAGACAATACTATACACATACCACACTGAAGCAGAAGCAACTCCTCAACAAAAGCACCCAACTCCATTCGCTGAACCACTCCCTACTGCCAAAAATCTTTTCCTGCAGACCAGCTGGCAGGATTAGGAAGATGCTAAAGGCTAAAGCATCAGCTGGGAGGCAAGCATGCTGCTGGAGACACAGGTGACAGCAGAGCTTTCCACAATCCTGCATCCCTGCCACCCTCCAATGACCTTCTTTAGCGTTATGCAGGGACCACAGGCACCAGGGTTTGACATCTTACTTCTTCTGAACTTTTTTTTTTTAATTCCATGTACGGAAGTTAGGAAAGCCCTCCTCCACTAATACAGCACAGCTGAAGGTCCTTGCGCATTAGGTCTGGGTATGGTCTGGCATCATCAACTCCTTGTTTGGCAGTGGCTACCTCCTCCTGGGACCCACGGGCTATTCAGCTACCTTCCCTAAACATATGTTATTTTATTACATTCAACTCCGAATCAACTGATGTCAGTATTTCCGTGCTTTGTTTGGAGAAGGAGGAGAAGGCATGCAGAACAAACACAAACACCCAAGGCTGGGCTTCCAAAAGGTATCTGGACGCTTGAAGAGGCTCTCGGGCACGTCACGGTTCGTGTGCTGTCACAAATCCCAAGCGCTCAC
Organism: Himantopus leucocephalus; assembly: GCA_003993805.1. Lineage (NCBI taxonomy): Eukaryota > Metazoa > Chordata > Aves > Charadriiformes > Recurvirostridae > Himantopus > Himantopus leucocephalus. Next base: position 36,592,978 of record RSEF01000006.1, on the reverse strand, counting down.
CTGCATTTTCAGACATACATTTTCAAGGCTGCTCAGGAGCTGTGCCTTCACAAAGCTCTGCCAGCAATCAGGTAGGAACTCACCATGTCGAGCCACGAGGCTCCTCCACAAGGAAGACAATTCTCTGTGATGCCACCAAGGATGCCCTTCGCACACAGGATTCCTTAGGGACTCCCACTTTACTGCAGCGCACTTCTGAAACCCCTGTACCTAGCTCAGCGGGGGAGCTCCTCAAGGAGGTTTTCAAGCTCAATACTGATTAATTTGTGTAGTAAAAACGTCAAAGTGACACAGCTGCTACAACGCTAGAGATATACAGAACAGAGTGCCATAAGAAACCAAGTACCTACAAGCATACATACCAATTATGCACACTTTTACTTCCGTTTGTGTTCATAAATTACACAGCAAACCCTGTATCGCTCATTGCTTTTATTTTCTACTGAGTAATAGAAAGACACTTTGCAACTCCAACACCCTGTGGTAAAATTAGCCACCACAAACCTCTGAAAACATGTCGTAAAAAGGTCTGTGCTAAAATAATATAAACAGTACTCTAAATAAAGGAGCAGTGCTAAGAAATATTATTTAAAAAAACCCAAAATTCAAGTATCGTGGCCAACAGTTACTTCGGTTATTCATCCATCTGTTTGTTTTGTTATGTATATGGATACATGATTACACATAATAGTTCTCAATGTAATTATTTCAGTTTAGTTACAAAGCTATACGGAGTGGAAAAATATTTCCAGAGATATTTCAGATTTTGCTGATGAAACTGAAATTCAGCAACTGCTGCTTCTTGCGTTACGAGTCTTGACATCAGAAATCAGATTTAATGCACAAATTACATAAACACAGGAAGATTAATAATACTATAAATATATAAATGTTTTCACAACTACAGCCTGAAAATGTAGATAAAGTTTCAGAATTACAAGGATTATCTCTTTTTTAATATTTCTTCGGTTTAGATAGGGCATGATTTCAATTTTCCCCCCAAGCTAACGGAGGAAAGTATTCCAGTAACTCATTAAGGAATTCATTAAAGCATTATTCAGAAAACGACTATTGTTAGAATAGCCTTGGGATCTACTACAGGCCAGAAAACAGAATTAAGAATGTTTTTAAATCTACAAAAAAAAGGGATACGCTAATTTTTCAGTGGTCCACCTCCCCGTCAAGGAATACCCACGAAGAAGAGCAGCCCATTTATTTCATACAGACGGTGATTAGTTGCCACTGGATGTTTCATGAAAGTTTCAGACTTGGAGCAGGTAGAAGAGGAGAGGTAAGACTGACATCTTTAATGGAGTAAATACTTTAAAACTGGATTAGCACGAGTTCCTCATTTGAGCTTCAATTCATTAATATACGTCAGCTTTCAGCTATTTATCTAAAGTTGGACACATCTACGGGTATTTAACAAGATGTATTGGATTTCAGTCCTGAAGGACTACTAAAGGATTAGACAAAGCATATCCTGCGTGTGCTCTACAGCCAATACTGGACAAACTCCAGAAACACAAATATTTCAAAGAAAAAAATCATAGTGCAACACTCATGCCTGTAGCTGCAAGCTGAAAGGCTTCCTGGAGATGTTGGTTTGACTTTAAGTCGCATCCAGTTTACTTTCCCCTTCCCTGAAAGCTTTGTCTATGCAGAAAGGAAAATGCATTCATAATACAAAGAAAGCTGTGCCAAGTATGGCAAACAGTTTAAAATTAAGATCGTACCAGTGCACCTAAATCAAGCATTTATGGCAACAAGAGATAAAAACTACAAAACCCACCAAGGTACTACTTGAAATTCAGATGGAAATTCAGAAGTGGTTTTCCCCCTGAATTAATACCAAACCAAAAACCTTACATCAAGATCTTGTCCTACTGTCACTTCCACACTTGCGTACAATGTAAAGTGTAAATCCTCATCTTGTGAAAATTCCCCCTCCCCTTTTACTTTCTAGGACCAAGAGTGTTAATTAATAGCTCAAAAATTCCTAAACTGCCCAAAAACTTTCTCTGCAGAGTTAAATAAATGCTCTGTATTAAGCCCAAAGGCAGCCAGCTGCCTATACAAAGTCAGCATGTGCTCTAGGAGAAAGAAAAAAAAANAAAAAAAAAAAAAAAAAAAAAAAAAAAATCCAGTAAATCCCTACAGGAATCATTTCTCGGAACAATCCCAGTCTGCGATGTTGTCACTGACCTGGACAAAACCAAACAGCCTTGCTTCCACCTATCCAGTATCTTTAATTCTCTCCAATTTGTCGCTTGCAACAGGCATTTATTGACAGAGAGCGACAGTGACTCCTGAGTAAACTGAGCGTAATCAAGCACGTGCCTACAGTCAAATTAAAGTCATTCATGAGAAGTACACCTCATCTACCAGTCCCTTACCTCTCCTTCTCATGATGCCAGGGACAGAGGAGCACAGAAATGCATGCAGGGAATTAAAAGGTATTGTAAAGTATCACAAAATAAAACTCTAATCTGGGCATAAAGCAGGGTATGTTGTCTCTCGGAGACTGACCTTGCACACACTTTCTCAAAATGGTAATACACTGAAAAATCCATCGGCAAATACTGCATATTTTTTCACTCCATCAGTTTGGAACATGTCAGAGCTCGGTCCTGTTGTCATTAACAGCACAAAGGTAACCCCCCTGTCCTACCAGACAGCTCCAAACCTCACTCACAACACAGCGTCACTACAATTCCTAAGGTGCATCACTAAGATGCAACTTTTTCCATTTCCTAAAAACCTTTCCTTCCCTACTTTAAGGCACAAATATGCAAGCACAAGATCAACTCTCTTAGTAAAGAAGAGTCTCCACGTGCCACCACAGCTGTGGACTGTAAATCCAGGATTCCACAAAAGCCTCAAATCTGTCCTAAATCGCCACAGTCCTCCCTCAAGCAGCAGAAGCGAAGCAGCAGTGCTCAGCCATAGCTGTTCCTGTGCTTTCAATGGCACTGCTTTTACCAAATTTCTATCCCCCCCCTGCCTTCAAAGAGCCATTACAAGGGCACAACTCAGTTGCAAAACTTATATATCATGACCTTTGTATCACCACTTATTCCACAAACTCATTATAGCCCTTCCCTAGTAAAAAAAAAATATATATATATTTCTGCATACCTAGATTGAAGATACATCTATATATATATCTTTAGAAAAGCTATCCCAATCACAGAGGGGCACTAAAATACCCTAAGTTTCAAACGTGGCCAAAGTCCATCCTGTTTCAAAGCATCTAAATCAGGCTAGCTGTGACTTGCTGTGTCGTGACACACAACAAAATCTCACCATTCACAAGCAAAAATACAGGAACTCCCAACTGGTGTGGCTCACACTAAAATTGGGTTTGTTTGTGGGCTGGGTTTTTTGTTTGCTTGCCGTTGGTTTTGTGTTTGGGTTTTTTTAGTTAATGTATGCGTAGACACACACCCTACACATTATAGAGTGTATCCGAGCAGCTTGCATGATAGTGGCGAAGGACTGAGAACCACAGATACCATCTCAAGCACTCACAACACCCCGTCTACTTAGGAGAAGGCTTGGGCTCACCTAGATATGCCACAGAAGTGCAACAATGGTACATACACAGTCAGAGAAGTACAGACGATTTTTAAAACGCTGGTGTCCTTGACATATACATTATCTCTGACCTAATACATGGCATTAGGAAGCATCTACCCAGGCATCACACGCTGTCCCAAAGTAAAAACACCCAATGCAGCTTCCCATACAGATATCCAGCCCTTTCTTAATCAAGCCGTGCGTTTATGAAGCTGTCCAAAGCCAGGAGCACCTTGCCTGCAAGGCAGAGCCCGCACTGGCTTACCGATCACGGCAAAGGCATGACTCTCCATGTTTTCCAGTGACTCATCAGGAATAGCAGAGGAAAGTAGAGTCAGCATCCTGAAAATTAACAGGATCTCCGAGAGCACAAGCCCTGTAGCTGGGAAGTTCTCCTTCTACATCTGACCATGCACGTACATACTTGGCACTAATTTTCTATTTCCCAATTTTTAAAAAAAAAAAAAAAAACAAACCAAAACAAAAACCCCAGATTAAACCATCACAGTGGTGGTCTAATTACTCTATATCTGCTTTTGAAGACAAAGGCATCTTAAATACGGTATTTGTTGGTAACCGTAGTAACTCCAATTCTACCTCTTACCGCAGCTTTAAGTCCAAAGGAAAAGGGTCAAACGACAGTAGAAGTCAAGAGGATTTGGAAGGTACTAGAGCCACTTTATGCTGTGTCAGAAGCACTATTCAGGCTCGCAGACTTCCTAAAGCAGCTCATAACATCTCCCCTCCACTGGTGTAAGAACGCCAAAATGACAATTTTCGCATCACACTAAAAGCAGGAAATGCGAGACTGAGCAGCCACACTCCGCAGCCACTTGGGACATCGAGGGTATGCGGCAGACATAAGCAGCTTCTGGGGCTCTCTGAAAGCCTCTGATGTTGCTACTGAGGAAGCCGTACACCCATGTGGCCGTCTCAGCACCACCGCATGCCTCCCCACCGGCTCGGGGCGAGAGATGAAATACAGAGCTAGGCACCGAGACGAAGGAGAAAGATACGCAGCATCGGGAGTGGAGAAATGCTACTTCAATTAAGCTGATCATTTTCCTGTTTCGGATGGTTCCCCACACGTTAATCTAATAACTGTATTATCCCTTTATATCCACACCCATTCCTCATCCAACCTCCCTGCACACCAAGCCCTGAATTCTCTCAGGAAGCGGAGCTGAGTCACACTCACAACTGCCTGCTGAGATAATGCCTATGCACTACACGACAGCATTCTTCATTTTAAGGCAGTAAGTTTAGTTTACGTGTGTGCTGGACATCCAGCATCACCTGCAAACCCCACCGTGCACGGTGGAGAGGGCTGAGCAGGAGGACCGTTTCTTAAGACGCCTGTGTCCTACCACAATTTCAGTACAGGTATGTTGCAGTAATTTATTCCAACTTCATCACAGCCAGCAAATTTTGGGCACTTGAGATGTTAAGAAAGTTTAGTTGTGCACAGGATCACACTAGTTAAGAGGAGGAAAAATTATATATATATGTGTATATATGTATTACATATACACATGCATATTTCATATTTACACATCTTTCTATATATACAGACACAAACACACATNCAGGATCACACTAGTTAAGAGGAGGAAAAATTATATATATATGTATATATATGTATTACATATACACATGCATATTTCATACTTACACATCTTTCTATATATACAGACACAAACACACATGTTTACATACACACATTTCTGAGCTCCCAAAACTGCAATAAGTAATGCATTATTGCTGTTATTTCTGCTTTACTAAAGCATACACACTAAGTATATTACATGCATGTATGACTAAGACGGCAGTTCAATTAACAATCCAATTAACATCAATCAATTAATAGTCCAATTATTTGGGAAGAGGCAGATGTTTCTATTCCACTGTCAGACAACACTGTTCCACTGTTAGACTCCAGGACCGGCCACGGTAAAGAACAAAAATACTCATTTATTAGCGTGTTCACCTTAACAGCACCTTCTTCACTTCTGTTTGGGACTATGCAACTGCTACATCAATTCTCCACAACCTGAAAGTTTCACAAGCAGCGAACAATAAAACACCAGAAGTCTCGCAGTGTACAGAAGCGCCCTTCTTCAATAACACAAAGATGTGCAAAACACGTGCAACCAAACTGAATATTCAACTTCCTCAGGAGGAAACGCAGCAACGCCAAAAAGAAGCTATCCCTCCCAAAATGAAGTCTAACAGCACAGCACAGGCCAGTGAATCGCAACGTTCAATTAGCTCTAAATCCGATTTTATCTCCTTGCCACACTACGTCTACTTTCAACTCTCACACCCCTGCAGTTCAGCAGAGAAATACCCTAATTTTGCTGAGGATCATCCCTCTCAGCTAACTTGCTGGGAAAAGAAAAGAAACAATCATAGAAAAACAAACCTATTATAAAACCATGACAAACTTCTCTCCAGAGCAGTGGACACAAACAAAACACACCAACTGAGCGCAAAATCTTGTGCTTTTTGAAACTATGAAACAATCTTTTTTTTTTTCGTAAATTACATTTAAGTCTAGTTCTCTTACTACACATACAATTTCCCACACTGGATATCCAATTACACTTAAAGTGTCTTTCAAAATACTCAGTTTATTCCACACTTCTTATTCTCTCACACTTTCAAAAACACTTCCAAAACACTGATTCCTGGAAACCCAGGTCGGGGCGATCTCCTCCGCCACCGTATTAGATACAAGCTCCTACAAAAGAGGAACTTGCTTTCGAGCGTCACTGGTTTCTAACACCAGCGTATACTACGTGACGCTTTAGTCGTTCCAGTCTTTCCGAAATACCCTACCCACCCCACACCACACAGCAGGTATTTCGGAAAACTTAATGAGCCACTGCCATCTGTAGCGTTTCTGCTTTCTTATCCTTGTCCTCCGTCCTCAGCGCTGGCATCACGCACAGCTCTCATGCAGTGTAACTGGCCAGCTAGAATTTGCTACTCGTTTAAATGTCACGCTCTCATTTTCTAGGGATGTACACCCAGAATTTAAAGTTAATTCCCCAAATTCACTTGGGCTCTACTTAGACCCAGAAACTCCCTTCTTCCTGCTCACGTTGTTTATACTAGGCTTAGCTGTGGTTATATATGAAAACTAAATTGTTCTTCACGACCAACAGAGTCCAGGAATGGTGGCAGACACTGAACTTTGTATTTCCAAATTGAATAGTCAGATTTATTATTTCCCTCCCCAAGACAAACGCGCTCTCTCTCACTCATACCAATAAAGTTTTCTTCCCCGTAACACCTAAAAAACGCTTCTGATCAAAACGAAACACCTTCAATATCGAGACGGGCCCCTCTCGGCACAACACCGCCCAAAACCACCAGAGTTTGGTTCCGTTTAATTAAAGCGGAGACGTTTTAACTAGAGAGAGAACAATCCCCCTCTGTTTGAGAGGGGACGGAAGCAGCAGAGTACGAAATGGATCCCCGGACCGCGGCGCGCAGGGGGAAACCCCTCATCTGTATGAAAAAAATCACACTCCCTGCAAAACGAAGAGCCTTTTCCCTCGGCAGCATCAAACCTCCCCTCTGCGGAGGGGCGACAGGAGATGAGGGAGAGCCGGGCATCGCCATGGCGGGGTGGGCTTCCCTGCCACCCCGCAGCGCTCCCACCAAGGATCCAGCGCTGGAAGCGGACCCTGTTCAACTGCCACCAGGGAGGAGGGAGGGAGAGGGGGGAAAGAGAAATCAGTATACAAACATAACTCAAAGCCCTCTTCTATTCAGACAGAGTAGTACTCGGGAAAGAAAAAGCCCCCTAGGAGAAGAAGAAAAGGTAACTTTTTTCGCGAGGATGACCCAGGCGCAGGTTGCCCGGCGTTTCCAAGCCAAGTTCTCAACTTTCCCTCAGCGAAGCCCCGCGGGGACTGGGGGCTGCAGCCGGGGCCGCCCGCCCGCCCCGCGCTCCCCTCAGCCCGGCCGGGGAGGTCTCCTGAGGCGGCGGGGGAGGACGGACGGACGGACGGACGACGACGGACCGGCGGGCGCTGCTGCTGCTGCCGCCCGGGGAAGCGCGGCCGCGGCCCGGGGAGCGGAGCGGGGCGCCGCCGGAGACCGGCTC